>OX451741.1:595907128-596231799 GCA_948472305.1 Vicia faba | reverse complement strand
ATATATATATATATATATATATATATATGTATATATATATATATATATATATATATATATATATATATATATATATATATATATATATGTATATATATATATATATATATATATATATATATATATATGTATATTTGTATTATTTTAAATATATAAATAATAATAATAATTAATTTTTTAGAAAATAGTATTTTTTATATAAAATATTTTCAGAGGGTCATATAAAATAAAAATAAAAATAGAAGTGTTTTTACATATTTTTCTATTTATCCTAAATAATAATATGTATTTATTTATGTATAAACAAAAGAAAATCAAATAAAAATCAAATAAAATCAAAAAATGATGAGAAAAATATTTTCAAAATTTTAATATGCTGAGAAAAAATAAATGAATCAAATAAGAAAAGAAAAAGTCAAAAATCATGAAAAATGAAGCAAATGGGCTTGGGGGGGGGGTAAGAAAATGGAAATAGGGTGTAAAAAGAAAAGACCACACAGGCCCAGCCCATGTGGCTTCATCTTCAACCTTTGTTCAACAACATTCAAAAACGCGCGCCCTGTACTCCAGCTGCTAACTCCTGATTCCTGGCTTTTTAACAAAAACTCATAACATAAAAAATGTTCAGCATGAAGAGACGATTCTAACCATGTATAGAACTTGACCTAACTCTCTAAGATGAAGGAGAATTTCTCCTCCCCCAAATCCTAACCTAGTTTTTCTGTCATTTTCAAACTCCAAATTCTCTCTCTACTCAGGCAAAAGAAATGAAAAGTAAAGACATGGACATGTTTAGTGGCATGAGTATGACATTATTTCTTCACAAACTTAAGACTAATGATGCATAATAAGAGAGATACGAATTCAAAATTTTACCTATTCAGCTGAACTTCTATCTGGAGATGTAGGAACCTTCAGTGCAAGGTGATGATTGGAAAAGCTTCCTTGAGGTCCAGGGATGCTGTTTCAATGCTTACTTTGTCTTGAGAGCTTCTGAATCAAGCTAGAGAACTTCAACTGCAAAACAGAAAAGCAAAAATGGTGAAGTGGCTTAGAGGTGTTACAGGTTGTGTCTTAGCTTCTGGATAGTTTGCATAGGTTGTAAGGAAGGTAGAGGAACAGGTTTTGGCAAGAATGCTCGAGAGAAATGGGAGTTGGCACTCAAACTGCAGAGGCAACTCTGTTTTTGCAGTTTGAGGATGATTCTGAGATGGAGGGTGTTTTAGAGGTGCAAGGGTCATGTATTAGCTTGGTTATGTTGTCTTGAGTGTGTTTGATAAGTTTGTTCTTGTGTTCTAATACTGAGATGAGAGTTGTTGTGAGTTATGGAACTTTTCTTCACACTTAAGCAACAAAATGCAACTTGAGTTTCTAGGCATGTAGAGGGCCCCTAATGTGCTGCATAATCCCTCCTTGATCAATGTGTTATGCTCATAAACTTGTGCCATTCAGATTTGCAATGTACTTGTTGGATTTCTAAATTGACATAAAGTGAATTTTAGCAAAAATGGATAGTTCACTTTATCTAATTTGGGATTAATCTTGCATACAATGTCCAAACTCATAGAACAACACCTTAACACAATGAATATGCATTAAATTATGGAGTGTAACTTGGTTTAAGGACCTGTAATCTAACCTAAAGCATGCTGAGTTCAAATTGCAAAGTTATGGGCATGGAACTTGGTCATGAACAAAGTGGTTTTTTGCTATATTGTGAAATTCGATTCTCTCTAACCATGAGGTTGTTTGAGAAGTTCTTGGACATTTTGGAAAGCTTGGAATGTGTATTACAATCCATCTTTGAAATGAAAATTGAAATTCCAAGTGGAAGTGTATGGAAAATGGCCTTGAAGTGGGGTAGAAAACCTTGTCAAAATAGGTTAAAATTTCACTAAGTTAAAAATGGTTTAGTGCCCTTATTCAAAAAATTGTAACTTGAGATAAAAGCTTCAAATGAGAAAACTTTGTGAAAAAAAGTTGTAGATTATGCAACAAGCTACAACTTTCATGTTTGGACTTTTGTTTGAATCCAAATGGATCATGGTGAAAAAGTGGGGCAAAGTTGGGAAAAAATTAGGGTTTTTCATAACTTAGAAAAATTCTAAGTTATGAAAAATTCCATTTCTAACCCTAATTTGTATTTTGTGATTTCTTGGTGAACAAGTTTCATGATTTGGCATGTTTTGATGAAAAATGAATCTTGACTCTTGATTTTGACCAAAAAGTCAAAGTTTGACTTTTCAGTATACAGTCAAAATTGATCAATTGACTGGGAAATTCAACTGTCAATCTTGTGTACTTGGGATCTTTTGAGCTTGTTGATCATGTCAAGATAATTCCATGGGGTCCTTGAGTCCATGTGTGAGCTTGGTTTGCCATTGGCTAGGTCAAACAGTCAAAAATTGCCTTTGTACAGTCAAAACCCTAAAAATGACCATTTTGCCCTTTTGGTGATCTGATCAAATTTTTTGTGGAATTGTGATCCAAACTTGATCAAATGGTTCATGTGAGTCCAATATGTTGATGTGGGTCAATTTTCATGAGGTTTGACTGTCAATTGGCCACAGTTGACTTTTTCCCCAATACAGTTGATTTTTAGGTCAACTGTCCAATTGACTGGGCAAAACTTGGAATCAGGACCTGAAACTTGATATGGGTAAACTTGGGAGTCCAATATGAGGCATGAAAGTCATCTTAGGCATTCTAGGTCAAAATATCTTTGTGCAAACACAAACCCTAATTTTGAGTCCACAGTGCAAGGAGAGGTCTTGAGCAGATGAAACCCTAACTGGATCCTGAGCTTCAAGGGCTCTGTGATGAGAAATCAATGAGAAATGGGAGGGCAAATTTTGGGGTACAACAGTTGCCCCTGTTCAATCTTCTTGAATCCGAAGAGTTAGATTGGCAAGCTTGCCTTTCGTGACTCGAGGGTAAAAGGAGATTGGACACTAGAGTGCCCGAAAATTTGCACTCGTCAAAGCAATGGATACGGGAATGGGCTTAGAGATGCCATTTGGAGATGGGCTTAACGATGCCATCTGGGAGAGTGACAAAAATCTTGTCGGGGATGGGCTTAGAGATGCCATCTGGAAGGGAATATCAGGAAAGTGTCCAAGCTTCGGACCATTTCTGAACTGGGGGGTCTGAACAAGCAATAGATTGACATCCGTTGTTGGGAGGAATCTGTAAACTGTTTTCAGTGGTTTGGAGAAGAAACTGAACAAGCGATAGGTTAACATCCGTTTACTTGGAGAACCCGTGAACTGTTTTCAGAAATCTTGAAGTTGAATAAGCAATAGAGCAGCATCCGTCATTGGGAAGCGTCCGTAAACTGTTTTCAAAAGTTGCATCTGAACAAGTCGATAGATTAACATCCGTTGTTGGGAAGAATCCATAAACTGTTTTCAGAAGTCTTGAAGAAGAATCTGAACAAGTGACAGGTTAACATCCGTTTACTTGGGGAACCCGTGAACTGTTTTCAGAAATCTTGAAGTTGAATAAGCAATAGAGCAGCATCCGTTGTTGGGAAGCGTCCGTAAACTGTTTTCAAAAGTTGCATCTGAACAAGTTGATAGATTAACATCCGTTGTTGGGAAGAATCCATAAACTGTTTGTGATACAGTGGGAGAACTGACTTGAGGCTTTGCGTTTGTTTTCGCAAATGTTTCGGTTGAGCAAGAGTCGCCACCGACTTTTTATTTTATCCTAAGGAAAGGTTAAAAAGCACAGCAAAAACCTTTTGAGATGTTTTCTCGGGTTCGGGGAGTCGATTATAGAAAGGGAAGGTATTAGCACCCTTTCTATCCATGGTTATCCATGGGCTCTTAGTTACTTGCTTAGATCACTTGCCTTTTGTTTTCAATTTTTTAAATGGTGTTTGAGTGTGTGGGTTTGAAAATGTTTTGAAAAGAAGCCAATGTGGTGGCAACCTTTGTAATGATCCATGTGGGGATGTATACAAAGATGTACGTCTTTTGAAAAGGTTTTCATTTGTTTTGTTTTTGAAAGTGTTGTGAAGTGTGGTTTTAGAAAATAGGCAAGTGTTTTGTTTTTGCAAGTTTGGTTCAAGTAACTAAGAGGTTATCTACTCCTAAATTTCTCAAAAAAAAGATTATTGCTATGTTTTAACCCTTTTAACAAGTTTGTTCCACCATTGTATTTGGTGGACAATCTTATGTTTAGGATGTGAAAGGGACAGGCGCGGGTCATCGTTTAGACCATAATTACAATGGTGCCAAGTATCTTTGGGCATTTTCTTTAAGGGACTTGATCATTTGTTTTGGAAGTATTTTGAAAATGTTATCGAGGGACTATGATCATTCAATTTGTTGTTTTGCCCAAAGAGACTTAACATGCAATATGGCCCAATTTTGAAAGGCAACAAGTGGAGTACCCTAGGGGTGCAAGTGTGATTTGTGTATCCATTTTCATGCTCATTTGTCTTGAGATTAGGTCATAACTTTTTTTGTCGTTTTTCGCATACAAACCCTAATTCTAACATGTTATCATTAGAAAGCAATAAAGTGCGAAAATAAATTTACTAAGCTATTACAAAACCAAATATGGGAAGGGGGGTACAAATGTTCAAATGGGGATATTGACAAGTAATATAAATCTAAATTATTACATCATTTTTGAATATTTGCAAAGTAAATAAATTGCATAATTAAATGGAAATTAAATAAATATGCAAAATGCAAAGAGAAAGTTTTTATATGTATGAGAAAAGTATGGTTTATGTAAAATAAAATAAGAAAATAAAAAGGTATTATTTTGAGTATTTTTAACTTTTAGGGCAAAAACCCTAATTTTAATCAAGATGTATATTAATTAATTAATTCACATAATATTCATTATACAAAAATAAAAATAAAACATGGTATATTTGTAAAAAAGGCATTTTTAGTATTAAATGTTAAAAAAAAAATAAAATATGTACATTTTTTAGTATTTTTACTCTAAGTATATTAATATATATATATATATATATATATATATATATATATATATATATATATATATGTATATTTAAATTTATATTATCCTAAATATGTATTATATATATAAATAATAATAATAATTAATTTTGGAAAATAGTATTTTTTTTTATATGAAATATTTTCAGAGGGTAATATAAAATAAGAATAAAAAATGAAAATATATTCACACTATTTTTTCTAAATATTCTAAATAATAATATGTATATGTATTTATGTATAAACTAAAGGAAAATCAAATAAAAATCAAAAAATGGTGAGAAAAATATTTTCAAAATTTTAATATGCTGAGAAAAAATAAACAAGTCAAACAAGAAAAGAAAAAGTCAAAAAGAATTAAAAATAAGGCAAATGGGCTTAGGGGGTGAGAAAATGGAAATAGGGTGCAAAAAGAAGAAACCACACAGGCCCAGCCCATGTGGCTTCATCTTCAACCTTCGTTCAACAACATTCAAAAACGCGCGCCCTGTACTCCAGCTGCTAACTCCTGATTCCTGGCTTTTTAACAAAAACTCATAACATAAAAAATGCTCAGCATGAAGAGACGATTCCAACCATGTATAGAACTTGACCTAACTCTCTAAGATGAGGGATAATTCCTCCTCCCCCAAATCCTAACCTAGTTTTTCTGCCATTTTCAAACTCCAAATTCTCTCTACTCAGGCAAAAGAAATGAAATGTAAAGATATGTACATGTTCAGGGCTATGAGTAGAACCTTGTTTCTTCACAAACTTAAGACTAAAGATACATAATAAGAGAGATACGAGTTCAAAGTTTTACCTGTGCAGTTGAACTTCTATATGGAGAATGAGGAACTTCTAGTGCAAGGTGATGATTGGAAAAGCTTCCTTGAGGTCCAAGGATGCTGTTTCAATGCTTACTTTGTCTTGAAACTTCTTGTATCGAGCTGTGGAACTTCAACTGCAAAAGGAAAAAATGAAAATGGTGGAAGCTGTTAGAGGGATTACAGGTCAGGTTTTAGGTCATGGTTAGCTTGCATACATGCTAGGGAATGTGTATGAATTGATTTTGGTAAGAATGCTCGAGGGAAATGGGAGTTGGCACTCAAACTGCAGAGGCAACTCTGTTTTTGCAGTTTGAGGATGATTCTGAGATGGAGGGTGTTTTGGAAGTCAAAGGCTCGTGCAAAAGCTTGGATATGTTCTTTGGAATGTGTTTGATAACTTTGTTCTTGTGTGTCTATGCTGAGATGAGAGTTGTTACAAGTTATGGACTTTTCTTCTATGTGAAGCAACAAAATGCAACTTGGCTTTCTAGGTCAGTAGAGGACCCCCTAATGTGCTGCATAAGCTTCTCTTGATCAGTGTGTTATGCACATAATCTTGTGCCAAGCAGATTTTCCATGTACTTGTTGGATTTCTAATTTGACATAAAGCTACTTTATACAAAAATGGCCAATTTGCTTTATCCATTTTGGGATTAAACCCTCATACAATGCTTGCACTCAAAGAACAACACTTTAACACATTGAATATGCATTAAATTATGGAGTGTAACTTGGTTTAAGGACCTGTAATCTTGCCTAAAGCATGCTGAGTTCAAATGGTAAGGTTATGGACATGTTTTGATGAAGAACAAAAGTGAATTTTTGCCAACTTGTGAAATTCGAATCTCTCAAGTTATGAGGTTGTTTGATGAGTTCTTGGACATTTTGGAAAGCTTGGAATGTGTACTACAATCCATCTTTGAAATGAAAATTGAAATTCCAAGTGGAAGGGTATGAAAAATGGCCTTGAAGTGGGGTAGAAAACCTTGTCAAAATAGGTTAAAATTCCACTAAGTTAAAAATGGTTTAGTGCCCTTATTCAAAAAATTGTAACTTGAGATACAAGCTTCAAATGAGAAAACTTTGTGCATCAAAGTTGTAGATTATGCAACAAGCTACAACTTTCATGTTTTGACTTTTGTTTGAATCCAAATGGATCTTGGTGAAAAGATGGGGCAAAGTTGGGAAAAAATTAGGGTTTTTCATAACTTAGAAAAATTCTAAGTTATGAAAAATTCCATTTTCTAACCCTAATTTGCATTTTGTGATTTCTTGGTGAACAAGTTTCATGATTTGGCATGTTTTGATGAAAAATGAATCTTGACTTTTGATTTTGACCAAAAAGTCAAAGTTTGACTTTTCAGTATACAGTCAAAATTGATCAAATGACTGTGAAATTCAACTGTCAATCTTATGTACTTGGGATCTTTTGAGTTTGTTGAGCATGTAAAGATAATTCCATGGGGTCCTTGAGTCCATATATGAGCTTGGTTTGCCATTGGCTAGGTCAAACAGTCAAGAATTGCCTTTGTGCAGTCAAAACCCTAAAAATGACCATTTTGCCCTTTTGGTGATCTGATCAAATTTCTTGGAGAATTGTGATCCAAACTTGATCAAATGGTCCATATGAGTTCAATATGTTGATGTGGGTCAAATTTCATGAGGTTTGACTGTCAATTGGCCACATTTGACTTTTTCCCCAATACAGCTGATTTCTAGGTCATCTGTCCAATTGACTGGGCAAAACTTGGAATCCAGACTTGAAACTTGGTGAGGATAAACTTGGGAATCCAATATGAAACATGAAAGTCATCTTAGGCATTTTAGGTCAAAACATCCTTGGGCAAACACAAACCCTAATTTGAGTCCACAGTGCAAGGAGAAGTCTTGAGCAGAGGAAACCCTAACTAGATCTTGATCTTCAAGGGTCTTGTGATGAGAAAATGTTGAGGAAATGGGAGGGCAAATTTTGGGGTACAACAGTTACCCCTGTTCAATCTTCTTGGACCTGAAGAGTTAGATTGGCGAGTTTGCCTTTCGTGACTCGAGGGTAAAAGGAGATTGGACACTAGAGTGCCCGGAAATTTGCACTCGCATGTTGAAGTATCAGCAATGTGATGTCAGGAATGGGCTTACAGATGCCATTTGGAGAGATGGTGGATAGGGATATGGGCTTATAGATGCCATCTGGAGATGTGACAGAACCTTGTCGGGAATGGGCTTATAGATGCCATTTGGAAGTGTCGATCGCATAAGAGATTCCTTAGCGAGAACTTGTGTATTTGAGAAAGACGGATGTTTTCCTGGCTTGTTACAGGTGTTTGATCTTCAGTCTCCTTATGCAGATATGCCCTGGCTAGATACAGGTATCGAATCTACAATTGGTTGCTCACAAATGTGCCCTGGCTGGATACAGGAATCGAATCTGGAAATAGTCGTTAATAGATATGCCCTGGCTGGATACAGGAATCGAATCTTCGAACTCTTCAGACGTGCCCTGGCTAGATACAGGAATCGAGTCTGGAAACGTGGTCAACAGATATGCCCTGGCTGGATACAGGAATCGAGTCTGGAAACATGGTCAACAGATATGCCCTGGCTGGATACAGGAATCGAATCTGGAGATGTTGTAGTTGATAGATGTGCCCTGGCTGGATACAGGAATCGAATCTTCGAACTCTTCAGACGTGCCCTGGCTAGATACAGGAATCGAGTCTGGAAACTGATCACTCTCAGATGTGCCCTGGCTAGATACATGTATCGGATCTGGAATTGTGACAGTTGAAGGTAGTTGTTTTTGGGATTGTCTTTTTCCTGAAAAGGCAAAAACATAAGTTGTACGCGATGTCATGATGTATGATATGCACGATGTCATGATGTTCAACATGAGATGGTGTTATATGCACTTTATCATATATGTAAGCAAGATGTATGAAAATGTGAAATGTTTATGAATGTAATTTCGTCTTAGGAAAATAAATCCTTGATGTACGGCCGGGGAGTTGCTCTGTGGTGAGAGAATTGGCCGAAGTTTTGATGAGAGGCCTGTTGAGGACTTTAATGATGGATTCCGCTGGGGATAATGATGATAAACTCCGCTGGGGATTGAAGGAACTTTGCCGAGGGCGGTCTTCCGTGGTTTTTAGCTGAGGATAACCCAGTTATAAGTCCTTGTGAGGAAATAACTCTACATAAAACTCGGGAGAGACGTCCGTGCACTATAGGGAACAAGCTTCCAGGACCTACTGGGGATGAGCTTTAAGGCCTGCCGGGGAATGTCGTGCCTTTTCAGGATTGTCGGGGAGTCAACTCCGCTTGGGGAAAGTATTGCTGAATCTTGTTTTACTCTGCGGGGAGTTGAGATGATTTGGTCACATTCTTCAGTTGAATCTAACTTGGTACCTTGGCGGACAAAACAACCAGACTGCATCAGACAACTTCACATTTCCCCTGTCTCTGATGTCACCTGTAATCAATCTCTTGTTTCATATGTAAACATTTACGAATCAGCAATTTAATGTCAAATGCATATATCAAAAATGAACATTGGACGTTATTCGCAAGACAAAAACAGAAAAAAGGAAAACAATGGTAATTTGTATGGACAAGTGAATTTGTATTGATTTAAACTTTGCCTGTGAATAGGCGTTTTTGTACAAGAGGCTGACATCCTAGTAAGAGGACGCCGCCAAATAACATAGAGTTTACAAAAAGGAAACAAAACAGCTATGTGAACAATCCCACTGGGTTCCAACTCTGCTATCGCCTTTATATCTTCGAGCGTCTCATCGCTTTGCTGCCTAATTTGAAGATGAAGCTGATTGGTCAATGCCGAAATCTGGAGCCAGATAGTTGATGCCGAATTCCGGATGCAAAGCGATCAAATGAGACATAGTGTTACACTTTTATCCCTAACTTTTGCCTGGACCGCCCTTTCGGGTTTTCAGTCCACCGGGATACCCATTTTTGCCCAAGCCGCCTTTTCAGGTTTTCGACTTGCCGGGTGTACAAATTTTTATTCATTTCATCCCTTACTTTTGCCCGAACCCTTTTGGTTCGTCGGGAAGCCCTTATTTTTGCCTAGGTATGTCAACCTAGTGGGTCTTTTATTCATGCGTAGTATTTTTTCACTATGTCTGCATTGGCGGGGTGAGCAAGGTCGTCACCATCCATGGTGGTTAGGATCATGGCTCCTCCTGAGAACACACGTTTAACCACAAATGGCCCTTCGTACGTAGGGGTCCATTTGCCCCGGGGATCACTTTGAGGAAGGATGATGCGTTTGATTACCAGGTCCCCAACTTGATACTCTTGTGGTCTGACTTTCTTGTTAAATGCCCTGATCATCCGTTTTTGATACGTTTGACCATGACAGATAGCAGTGAGCCTCTTTTCGTCAATCAGATTTAATTGATCAAGTCGAGTCTGGATCCAATCATCTTCATTCAAGTCTGCATCCTTCATTATCCGGAGAGAGGGTATCTGGACTTCAATTGGCAAGACTGCCTCCATGCCATAGACCAAGGAGAAGGGAGTTGCCCCGGTTGACGTCCTTGCTGAGGTGCGGTACCCATGAAGAGCGAACGGTAACATCTCGTGCCAATCTTTATAGGTCACTGTCATCTTCTGCACAATTTTCTTGATATTCTTATTGGCTGCCTCTACAGCCCCATTCATCTTCGATCGGTAGGGAGAAGAATTGTGGTGCTGTATCTTGAATTGTTAACAGAGTTCAGTGATCATTTTGTTATTGAGATTGGTGCCATTGTCCGTAATGATTCTTTCCGGGACTCCGTACCGACAGATCAGATTATGCCGGATGAAACGTGCCACGACGCTCTTGGTTACTGTGGCATAAGAAGCTGCCTCAACCCATTTCGTGAAGTAATCGATCGCCACCAAGATGAAGCGATGCCCATTGGATGCCGTCGGTCGGATCTCGCCGATCATATCGATGCCCCACATTGCGAAAGGCCAAGGTGCCGTCAGGACATTCAAAGGAACCGGAGGGATATGCACCTTGTCAGCATAGATCTGGCATTTATGACAAGTTCGGGAGTGTTGGTAACAATCGGCTTCCATTGTGGACCAGAAATATCCTGCCCGAAGGATTTTCTTAGCCATGGTGTGTCCACTGGAATGTGTTCCAAATGTACCTTCATGCAGTTCTATCATGAATTTCTCTGCTTCTGCCTTATCCACACAACGTAGCAGAGTTGAATCATGATTCCGTTTGTAGAGAATGCCGTTGCTGAGGAAGAATTTTGCAGCGAACCTCCTCATGAACTTCTTATCATTGGCAGACGCACCTTCAGGGTATTCCTGAGCTTCCAAGTACCTCTTCACCTCATGATACCAGGGTTTTTCAATCACCTTTTCAGCCTCGAGCTCGCAGCAGTACGCCGGTTCATCCAACTTCCAGATAATGATTCGGGGAGCCTCATTGTCCCATTTAACTTTGAACATTGAAGACATCGTAGCTAGGGCGTCCGCTAGCTGATTCTCCTCTCTAGGGAAGTGCTCAAAAGTTATCTCTTCAAAGTGGGGAAGCAAGGTTGACACATACTCCTTGTAAGGAATAAGATTCGGGTGTTTCGTATCCCACTCGCCTTTGATCTGATTGATCACGAGAGCGGAATCTCCGAAGACACTTAGAAACTTGATCCTCAAATCGATTGCAGCTTGAAGACCCATGGTACATGCCTCGTATTCTGCCATGTTGTTGGTGCAGCTGAAACATAATCGGGCGGTGAGTGGAGTATGAGTTCCTTTGGGAGATATGATTACAGCGCCGACGCCGTTACCCAAAGCATTGGAGGCTCCATCAAAATGCATAGACCATCGGGATCCTTCCTCAGGTCCTTCATCCGGTCCAGGTACTTCACAGTCAGTTACCACCATGATGTCTTCGTCCGGAAAATCAAAGTTCAATGATTGGTAATCGTCCACAGGTTGGTGTGCCAAATGATCTGCCAGTACACTTCCCTTAATTGCTTTCTGAGTTGTATACTGGATATCGTATTCTGTTAAGATCATTTGCCATCTCGCTATTCTTCCAGACAGAGCGGGCTTTTCAAATATGTACTTGATGGGATCCATCTTTGAAATCAATAAAGTAGTGTGAGTCAGCATATACTGTCTCAGCCGGCGAGCAGCCCATACAAGAGCGCATCAAGTTTTCTCAAGCAGTGAGTAACAAGACTCACAGTCGGTAAACTTTTTGCTCAAGTAATAAATAGCATGCTCTTTTCGGCCAGACTCGTCATGCTGCCCCAGCACACACCCCATTGAATTATCAAGCACTGTCAAGTATAGTATCAGAGGTCTTCCTTCCACCGGTGGCATAAGAATGGGTGGCTCTTGGAGATATTCCTTTATCTTTTCAAAGGCAGCCTGACATTCATCATTCCAGCGTACTACTTGATCTTTCTTCAGTAATTTGAAGATTGGCTCACAAGTAGCAGTCAGATGTGAGATGAATCGGGCAATGTAATTCAGTCGTCCTAGGAAACCTATGACTTCTTTCTCTGTTCTTGGAGTCGGCATCTCTTGTATGGCTTTTACCTTGGCAGGGTCCACCTGAATACCTTTATCACTTACAATGAAACCTAGCAATTTTCCGGATCTTACCCCAAAGGTGCATTTGTTGGGATTCAATCTCAGCTTGTACAACTTGAGTCGGTCAAATAACTTCCTCAGATGGTCAAGGTGCTCCTCCTCAGTTTGAGACCTTGCAATCATGTCATCAACGTATACCTCAATCTCATGATGGATCATATCATGAAATAAAGCAACCATGGCACGTTGATAGGTTGCCCCAGCATTTTTCAATCCGAATGGCATGACTTTATAACAGAAGGTGCCCCACTGAGTCACAAAGGTAGTCTTCTCCATATCTTCTGGAGCCATCTTGATTTGATTATACCCTGAAAAACCATCCATGAAGGAGAACACCTTGTGTTGAGCTGTATTGTCAACAAGGACATCAATGTGAGGTAGGGGAAGTCATCCTTGGGGCTGGCCCTGTTCAGATCCCTGTAGTCAACACACATTCTGACTTTACCGTCCTTCTTCGGCACTGGTACCACATTAGCAACCCACTGAGGGTAAGAGGTTACTGCAAGGAACCCGACATCAAACTGTTTCATAACCTCGGCCTTGATCTTTTCAGACATCTCTGGACGCATCCGTCGGACTTTTTGCTTTACCGGAGGGCAATCTTCCTTGGTTGGTAGGTGGTGAACTACAATGTCGGCATCCAAACCAGGCATATCTTCATAGGACCAAGCAAAAATCTCCATGTAATCCTGTAGCATCTGGATTAATCGTTGCTTCACGCTGAGCTCTAGATTGGCACCAATCTTGACCTCTTTCCTATCCGTCTCAGTACCCAGGTTAATTGTTTCCACAGGCTCTTCATGTGGTTGAATAGCCCTCTCTTCCTGGAGTAGCAGTCTTGCGAGTTCACCAGGCACTTCGCAATCATCTTCAACTTCGTATTCGGCCAAGTTGATCGGATTTTCGAAGTCATAACTGGCGGTAGCAGAGCTGTTACCAGTGAGATCCAGAGTGGATTGAAACCTGTATAAGTGAGTGTGTGTAAATATAGCTGTTTTGCAATATATATAACACAGAAAGGAAAAGAGCACAAGATTTGAAATGCAACAAACGTCCAATGTTTTGATTGATGATATATGAAAATGTCATACAAAAAATCCCTCACAAATGGAGCTACGATGCCCCGGGTAGGACACCGAGCCAACAAAGTTTTAACATATTGTTTGTTACAAATTGGAAATCAAAAGAAATTAATTACTGCGTGACAAATGTGATAGGGGTAAAATCCTTTGCCGTCCAGTTGCTTGGTCCGTCACTGGTAGTCGGGTAGATCCAACTGTCAAACTCTGCTTCCTCTACATCCTCCTCGATAGCATTCACCCTTGAGCTGGAGATAAACACCGGAGCCTTTCTGACCTTCTCCTTGCGCACAGACCTCTGAGCCTCTGCAGTAAAGCCCAGCCCAAACTTGTCATTCTTCTGAGTGAAGTCAGGAAGCTGGCCCCAGTTTGCACAATTGCCTTTCTGAACCACAGCCCGGGCATCCCTTAGGGAAGCCATCTTCAAGGAAACATTCTCTTCGACTGTTGTTTCTGCTGCTGCTGAAATTGGATGTACCTCCTCGAAATGCTGAAAGGGGGTTTCAATAAACTCCCCATCCATCTCAATGTATCTGAAGGAATTCAAATGGCTCACCATATACTCCTCTTCTCCTTGCACAGTGACGATCTTCCCCCTGACAGGATACTTCAGTTTCTGGTGCAAGGTAGAGGTCACTGCCCCGGCTTTATGGATCCAAGGTCGACCCAGTAGACAAGAGTACGATGGACGTATATCCATCACATAAAACGTAGAGTCGAATACTTGAGAGCCCACACGGATAGGGATGTCAACCTCTCCATGAACCATCCTTTTTGAACCGTCAAAGGCCCTGACGATTATATTGCTGGGCTTCAGTTCCAGGCTTTCATAATCCAGACGGCCTAAAGCCTTTTTCGGTAGGACATTCAAGGAAGAACCAGTATCCACCAATACATGCGCCAGAGTAGTGCCCCTGCATTCGATAGAGACATGCAGGGCATCGTTGTGGTCTCTTCCCTTCGCAGTCAGGTCAGCATCTGAAAAACCCAAGCCATTGTCTGCTGTCAGATTTGCTACGCAATCAGTGAACTGGACTGCAGATGTCTCCTGTGGCACATGGGCCGTCTTGAGAAATGAAATCAAGGCTTTAGCATGGGCCTCGGAGCATAGCAATAAAGAGAGCATGGAGATTTTGGAGGGCGTATGCCCCAGCTGCTCGACAACATTGAAATCACTCTTCTTTATTATTTTCAGGATCTCCTCCATTTCTTGTTGGGAGGCCTCAGCATTTATAGGTATTGGTGCCTCCATCCGGGCAGGCTCTTCTTCAATCCCTTTGCCCCGAGCATTAGATGACTCGGCGGCAGGGGAAACAACTTGATCAGCAACAGTAACAGGTACACTTGTAGGTGTTATAAGGAGGGGTCTTCGAGTAGCGGGCGGTGCAATGTCAGGCGAGAAGAGCCTGCCACTGCGGGTGACCTTGGCTGGACCAGTGATATCGCAGATACTGGCGCCAGCGTCGAATTCTTGTTTGATTCCATTTACATATACGTCTGCCCCATAATGCCAGGGGACAGCTTTATCAGATACGTAGGGGAGAGGCCCCGGTACAGTAATAACCACAGGTGCAACAGCCATGCTTTGAACAGGCTTCTTTGGGAGAGCCTTGATTGGATTATTGAAGATGGTAACCACAGAAACTTCTTTTACCGGAATCAACTGAACAACAGACTTCTTAAATAGAATCTCCTTGCTATCCATTAGGCTTTGGACGCCTAACCTCAGCAAGGGACAACCAGATAGGGAAACAACACAGAACATGCAACCTTCACTGCAACCCGGAAATAAACCGGCCCGCAGTAGGTTCTTCTTGACGGTCCTCAGAGGGGTGACAACTTCATTTACTGAAACAGCATACAGTTCTTCCTCAATGGCATTTACTCTATGCTGGGGCATAGGAGCAGTTACAACATTTGGTCTCTCCGGCGCTTCAAACTGAATTTCCTTTGCGTCGATCAGATCTTGCACTTTGTTTCTCAAGGCCCAGCAGTCATCAGTAGTGTGCCCGGGACTATCAGAATGATAAGCACACCGGGCATTTGGGTTATACTTAGGAGACGCAGTGTTGACGACTTTAGGAGCTTCTTTGAGGGTCACCAGGTTGGTGGATAACAGTTGGGGTAAAATTTGAGATAAGGTCATACTCAGTCGAGTATACTGCCTCTTGGGCCTTTCGCTTCTTTGTTGATTGTACTGCTGAGGAGCAGCAACAGGTTTTGAGATGACCAAAGCATTGATGGCTTGGCGACTTTCAGGCTTGACTTGTCTTCTAGTACCATAGACGGCACTTGCTTCTTTCTTAAACGGCCTCTTCTCAGCACTTGTGGAGGCAGCCTTTTGTATCTTGCCTGACCTGATGCCAGCTTCAATTCTTTCTCCCGTCAATATCAAATCTGTAAACCCAGCGGAGGAATTACCAACCAAATGATTGAAAAACGGACCAGACAACGTCCCTAGAAACATATCAACCAGCTCACGATCAGTCAATGGAGGCTGCACCCTGCCAGCCAAATCTCTCCATTTTTGTGCGTACTCTTTGAACCCTTCACCCGTTCCTAGAGACATACCCTGAAGTTGGGTACGCGTAGGAGCGAGATCAGAATTGTATTGGTATTGTCTGTAGAATGCGGTTGCCAAATCTTCCCAGTGTCGGATGCTAGTTCCATCTAATTGGTAGAACCATTCAAGCTGTGACCCCGAGAGGCTATCTTGGAAGAAGTGAATCCAAAGGTTCTTATCTGCCGTGTAAGGTTGGATTTTCCTTACGTACGACCTCAGATGCAGCTTTGGGCAGGAGAACCCATCATACTTGGCGAAGGCGGGCGCCTTAAACTTGTGTGGAATTACTACCCCAGAAGATAACCCCAAATCTCCGAAATCCAGCCCCGGCACATTCTGAATTTCCATGGCGCTTAAGCGGTCCTCCAATTGCTTGTATCTGTCAGCAGCAGGTGGGTATTGTTCGTCGTTATAGTCCGTCTCGTTGTCGGAGACTGCGGGACTAGGAGCTCCTCCCCCTTGGGGACTGTTTTTCTCAGCAGAAGAAGTAGTTGGATCAGCTTCATTATGGAGTGTGTTCCCAAATCTGCGTCCGGTGTTGAACAACGCAGTCCTCTTTTTCTTCTTCATCTTCAGGAGTAGAGTCTTCAACTCTTGCTGACCTTGGGCTAGGCTTAGGACCATCTCTTGAAACTGTGCATTTTGGGCCTGAAGGGCCTTGATTGCTTGCTCACTGGATGAGTCTGGATTCATGATGACTGTGCAAAATAAACAGCGAAGGAGATTAAGCAACCTTTGAAATAGGGTACCTGCTATGCATATGGTGCAATGGAATGCGTATGTTTTATGTTTTCAAAGACAAACAAGATTCAACTTTGTAGACAAAAAGGGAAACACACTTCATTAGATTAAAATTTTCAATTGTTCAACAATTTGCCCTTAGGCATTACAGGAATGAAAAATACTGGAAAGGAAATAAACTATAAAGGGAAACATCCAAAGCTCATCAATGCTCCCATGGCCTCCTCTTTTCAGTGCTGATGTAGTTGTTCAGGACCCGTTCTTCCTCCAATTGCTTAGTCAGCCTCTGAATCTTCCGTTCCTGCTCGTTGAATTTCTCCCGATAGAAATCCCGTTCTTCCTTTAGCTGCGCCCAAGATCTCTTCATGGTGTCAAAATCAGTAGGTATCTGAGGAGGGAGGACAGTTGGAGGAACCCCATCTTCAACAGGAGACTCAAGAATGAGAGGTCTAACAGCTTCGTAGGGCATACCTAACCTTTGAGCACGGATGCGGACCCATTTGCAATAGGGCCTCAATGGCAGAGAAGTCTTTGGTCCCAACTCATGTGGGTTGGCTTTGTGGATTCTGTCCCAGGCTCTAATGAATCCCTGGCGTAGTTTGTCACTGTCTGCCTGAAACTCAAAATGGAAGTGAGGAACCAGCATTTCATGAGGCCCATCTCCTCTGGCTCTTCCAAACTGACGGAGAGCTAAACACGGATTGTAAGAGATTCCTCCTTGGATACCAATTAACGGAACGTTAGGGTATTCTCCGCAACGGTCAATAACAGCTACCTCATCCAAACCTCTGAGAGTCCAGGTGATGTCATTATCAGTGAGAGACATTAACCTCCGAGCCCAACCTTTTCCTTCTTCATTCTTCAGCACGAACTTAGGAAGGTGCGAAATAAACCACCTTACTAGCAAAGGAGCACAACACCACGGAGTTCCCCGTTTTCGAGCAGTACGAGCATAGAGTTGTTGTAGAATATCACCCAAAAGAGTGGGTACAGGATTCCGAGATATGAAGATCCTTATGACATGGATACTGATAAAGGTGTCAGGATTGGGAAACAATACCAGACCATAGATCAAAAGAGCCAGAATATCCTCGTACGCCTTGAAGTCCAAGTCATTCCAGAAATCATTAGCCTTGCCAACCAGAAATTTGACCAAAAAGCCCTTGATCCCATTTCTAGTTTCCCAGTTGGACAATACCTCTTCTTTGGTCAAGGGGAGAATTGCAGCAATCTCTTCAGGCCTAGGAGTCTTTTCCAAACCAGTGAATGGAGTTTGTTCCAAGACAGGGATCCCAAGCAAATAAGAAAATTCTTCCAGGGTAGGAACCAGCTGGAAGTCTTGAAAAGTGAAACAATGATACAGAGGGTCATAAAATTGGGTCAGAACACTTATCAGTTGTTGGTCCCATTTTGCAGTGACCAAGCCAAGGAGAGAACCATGTCTGTTGATGAAGGAAGAAGTGTTTGGAATCCTTCCAACCAAATCCTTGAGTAACACTGGTGGTTGAACAAAGTTGAGCCGGACAGTATTCCTACGCACGGGCATCATGATGTCCTACAAAACAGAGCAAGGATGAAACCTTTTTTGTCTTTGAAATGGGTTAGCCCTTTATACAGGATGCATGCAATGGTATGATGGCATGATGCTATGATGAAGCACACCACAAGTATTCACATAGGTAAGTAAGGCACACAAGTCACACAAGACACCCTTAGGTTTCAAGCCAGCATGAGTTTCAGGTATTACCCTCTTTTGGTTTTGTTGGTTAAAACCTGTCCTATCAAAAGTAACCGGGTTCTAGAGGATCTCAAATCATTTGCTACCCTCAATCGGTCATAACTCCAGCATCGCAATCTTTTCTCGCGGCCAGAACCATCTCGAGAGTTTAGCCTCAATGAGTGTAGCATACTGCTACTGTCCTAATAGCCAAGTTGGTCAATTTAGGGTTCTAAGGTTGGTTGGTGTTTAATGACCCCTTAGAAGACCTATATTCTTCCCGTTGCAACACAAGGGATATAGGTACAGACTAAGATGCCACACCAACATAGCCACTGCTTCACCCATGTCGGTCTATGCCGGACAGGTCCCTCACAGATTAGGCTACCTAAAAGGGTATTTCCCAGATCCGGGTTAGGATCTATGAAACTCCGATGCAAAGCCCACAAATATAAAAGCAAACAAAGCAAACAATTGAAAACAAAGGTGATCTAAGCCCTAAGGTTACTCCACTTTTAAAATTTTCCCCAACAGAGTCGCCAGTTCTGTGATACGGTGGGAGAACTGACTTGAGGCTTTGCGTTTGTTTTCGCAAATGTTTCGGTTGAGCAAGAGTCGCCACCGACTTTTTATTTTATCCTAAGGAAAGGTTAAAAAGCACAGCAAAAACCTTTTGAGATGTTTTCTCGGGTTCTGGGAGTAGATTATAGAAAGGGAAGGTATTAACACCCTTTCTATCCATGGTTATCCATGGGCTCTTAGTTACTTGCTTAGATCACTTGCCTTTTGTTTTCAATTGTTTAAATGGTGTTTGAGTGTGTGGGTTTGAAAATGTTTTGAAAAGAAGCCAATGTGGTGGCAACCTTTGTAATGATCCATGTGGGGATGTATACAAAGATGTACGTCTTTTGAAAAGGTTTTCATTTGTTTTGTTTTTGAAAGTGTTGTGAAGTGTGGTTTTAGAAAATAGGCAAGTGTTTTGTTTTTGCAAGTTTGGTTCAAGTAACTAAGAGGTTATCTACTCCTAAATTTCTCAAAAAAAAGATTATTGCTATGTTTTAACCCTTTTAACAAGTTTGTTCCACCATTGTATTTGGTGGACAATCTTATGTTTAGGATGTGAAAGGGACAGGCGCGGGTCATCGTTTAGACCATAATTACAATGGTGCCAAGTATCTTTGGGCATTTTCTTTAAGGGACTTGATCATTTGTTTTGGAAGTATTTTGAAAATGTTATCGAGGGACTATGATCATTCAATTTGTTGTTTTGCCCAAAGAGACTTAACATGCAATATGGCCCAATTTTGAAAGGCAACAAGTGGAGTACCCTAGGGGTGCAAGTGTGATTTGTGTATCCATTTTCATGCTCATTTGTCTTGAGATTAGGTCATAACTATTTTTTGTCGTTTTTCGCATACAAACCCTAATTCTAACATGTTATCATTAGAAAGCAATAAAGTGCGAAAATAAATTTACTAAGCTATTACAAAACCAAATATGGGAAGGGGGGTACAAATGTTCAAATGGGGATATTGACAAGTAATATAAATCTAAATTATTACATCATTTTTGAATATTTGCAAAGTAAATAAATTGCATAATTAAATGGAAATTAAATAAATATGCAAAATGCAAAGAGAAAGTTTTTATATGTATGAGAAAAGTATGGTTTATGTAAAATAAAATAAGAAAATAAAAAGGTATTATTTTGAGTATTTTTAACTTTTAGGGCAAAAACCCTAATTTTAATCAAGATGTATATTAATTAATTAATTCACATAATATTCATTATACAAAAATAAAAATAAAACATGGTATATTTGTAAAAAAGGCATTTTTAGTATTAAATGTTAAAAAAAAAATAAAATGTACATTTTTTAGTATTTTTACTCTAAGTATATTAATATATATATATATATATATATATATATATATATATATATATATATATATATATATATATATATATATATATATATATATATATATATATATATATATATATATATATATATATATATATATATATATATATATATATATATATATATATATATATATATATATATATATATGTATATTTAAATTTATATTATCCTAAATATGTATTATATATATAAATAATAATAATAATTAATTTTGGAAAATAGTATTTTTTTTTATATGAAATATTTTCAGAGGGTAATATAAAATAAGAATAAAAAATGAAAATATATTCACACTATTTTTTCTAAATATTCTAAATAATAATATGTATATGTATTTATGTATAAACTAAAGGAAAATCAAATAAAATCAAATAAAAATCAAAAAATGGTGAGAAAAATATTTTCAAAATTTTAATATGCTGAGAAAAAATAAACAAGTCAAACAAGAAAAGAAAAAGTCAAAAAGAATTAAAAATAAGGCAAATGGGCTTAGGGGGTGAGAAAATGGAAATAGGGTGCAAAAAGAAGAAACCACACAGGCCCAACCCATGTGGCTTCATCTTTAACCTTCGTTCAACAACATTCAAAAACGCGCGCCCTGTACTCCAGCTGCTAACTCCTGATTCCTGGCTTTTTAACAAAAACTCATAACATAAAAAATGCTCAGAATGAAGAGACGATTCCAACCATGTATAGAACTTGACCTAACTCTCTAAGATGATGGAGAATTCCTCCTCCCCCAAATCCTAACCTAGTTTTTCTGCCATTTTCAAACTCCAAATTCTCTCTACTCAGGCAAAAGAAATGAAATGTAAAGATATGTACATGTTCAGGGCTATGAGTAGAACCTTGTTTCTTCACAAACTTAAGACTAAAGATACATAATAAGAGAGATACGAGTTCAAAGTTTTACCTGTGCAGTTGAACTTCTATCTGGAGAATGAGGAACTTCTAGTGCAAGGTGATGATTGGAAAAGCTTCCTTGAGGTCCAGGGATGCTGTTTCAATGCTTACTTTGTCTTGAAACTTCTTGTATTGAGCTGTGGAACTTCAACTGCAAAAGGAAAAAATGAAAATGGTGGAAGCTGTTAGAGGGATGACAGGTCAGGTTTTAGGTCATGGTTAGCTTGCATACATGCTAGGGAATGTGTATGAATTGATTTTGGTAAGAATGCTCGAGGGAAATGGGAGTTGGCACTCAAACTGCAGAGGCAACTCTGTTTTTGTAGTTTGAGGATGATTCTGAGATGGAGGGTGTTTTGGAAGTCAAAGGCTCGTGCAAAAGCTTGGATATGTTCTTTGGAATGTGTTTGATAACTTTGTTCTTGTGTGTCTATGCTGAGATGAGAGTTGTTACAAGTTATGGACTTTTCTTCTATGTGAAGCAACAAAATGCAACTTGGCTTTCTAGGTCAGTAGAGGACCCCCTAATGTGCTGCATAAGCTTCTCTTGATCAGTGTGTTATGCACATAATCTTGTGCCAAGCAGATTTTCCATGTACTTGTTGGATTTCTAATTTGACATAAAGCTACTTTATACAAAAATGGCCAATTTGCTTTATCCATTTTGGGATTAAACCCTCATACAATGCTTGCACTCAAAGAACAAAACTTTAACACATTGAATATGCATTAAATTATGGAGTGTAACTTGGTTTAAGGACCTGTAATCTTGCCTAAAGCATGCTGAGTTCAAATGGTAAGGTTATGGACATGTTTTGATGAAGAACAAAAGTGAATTTTTGCCAACTTGTGAAATTCGAATCTCTCAAGTTATGAGGTTGTTTGATGAGTTCTTGGACATTTTGGAAAGCTTGGAATGTGTACTACAATCCATCTTTGAAATGCAAATTGAAATCCCAAGTGGAAGGGTATGAAAAATGGCCTTGAAGTGGGGTAGAAAACCTTGTCAAAATAGGTTAAAATTCCACTAAGTTAAAAATGGTTTAGTGCCCTTATTCAAAAAATTGTAACTTGAGATACAAGCTTCAAATGAGAAAACTTTGTGCATCAAAGTTGTAGATTATGCAACAAGCTACAACTTTCATGTTTTGACTTTTGTTTGAATCCAAATGGATCTTGGTGAAAAGATGGGGCAAAGTTGGGAAAAAATTAGGGTTTTTCATAACTTAGAAAAATTCTAAGTTATGAAAAATTCCATTTTCTAACCCTAATTTGCATTTTGTGATTTCTTGGTGAACAAGTTTCATGATTTGGCATGTTTTGATGAAAAATGAATCTTGACTTTTGATTTTGACCAAAAAGTCAAAGTTTGACTTTTCAGTATACAGTCAAAATTGATCAAATGACTGGGAAATTCAACTGTCAATCTTATGTACTTGGGATCTTTTGAGTTTGTTGAGCATGTAAAGATAATTCCATGGGGTCCTTGAGTCCATATATGAGCTTGGTTTGCCATTGGCTAGGTCAAACAGTCAAGAATTGCCTTTGTGCAGTCAAAACCCTAAAAATGACCATTTTGCCCTTTTGGTGATCTGATCAAATTTCTTGGAGAATTGTGATCCAAACTTGATCAAATGGTCCATATGAGTTCAATATGTTGATGTGGGTCAAATTTCATGAGGTTTGACTGTCAATTGGCCACAGTTGACTTTTTCCCCAATACAACTGATTTCTAGGTCATCTGTCCAATTGACTGGGCAAAACTTGGAATCCAGACTTGAAACTTGGTGAGGATAAACTTGGGAATCCAATATGAAACATGAAAGTCATCTTAGGCATTTTAGGTCAAAACATCCTTGGGCAAACACAAACCCTAATTTGAGTCCACAGTGCAAGGAGAAGTCTTGAGCAGAGGAAACCCTAACTGGATCTTGATCTTCAAGGGTCTTGTGATGAGAAAATGTTGAGGAAATGGGAGGGTAAATTTTGGGGTACAACACTGTTTTCAGAAGGTCTTGAAGAAGAATCTGAACAAGTGACAGGTTAACATCCGTTTACTTGGAGAACCCGTGAACTGTTTTCAGAAATCTTGAAGTTGAATGATTCTTAGTCTGTCGACTGATCTATTCTGAAAAGGTAAAGAGTTAGTTGCATGCAATGTTATGATGCATGATGCGATATACGTGACATCAATGTTTTATGACATGAATTTGATGAATGCGCCTGTAAACTGACGAGCTAACTTGTTGAGGATAAATGAATTCGAGGTGGCTGAAGATAAAAGCATCTTGACTGTTGCTGGGGAAAATAAATCCTTGGCTACTACTGGGGAAGAAAATTCCTGATGACCTCTACCGGGGAGTATCAAACTAGTAGACTCATGCTGAGGAGGTAAGACTGAGAACCCTCAATTTGATGGGAAGTAACTCTGGCGATCTCACTGGGGAACTCAAGATTTCTCTTTCTAAGACTCTGTGGGGAAAAGGCTCATTAGTCTGGCTCCGCTGGGGGTTGATAATTCGAAATTTTAACTCGGCTGGGGATAACAAAGATATGCTTCTCCGGGGATCATATTGATAAGTTAGGCTGGGGAATTTCGATGAACTCCGCCGGGGATAGGAAGAATTCTGGAGAGTGCGATCTTCTGTGGCTGTTAGCTGAGGATAACCCAGTTATAAGCCTTTGTGAGGAATAACTTTGAATAAAAAAATGGGGGAGACGTTCGTGCTCTGCGGGGGAATACCTTCCAGAATCTTATTGGGGATAAGCTTCGAGGGTCTGCTGGAGGTATGCCTCAGGGTTTACTAGGGATGTGGATTTCAAATCTCTTGGTGGTTTCCTTCGAGAGGGTGCCAAGGTATTCATCTGTACTTTCATCCTATCAGTAATCCTTTTTCTTAGTTTTACTTTAGGAAGTGATTATGTTTCAAATGCATATGCCTATTTAACAAAACATTGGACGTTTCTCAAAATAAAACAAATAGTGCAAAAAAGAAAAAGGGAAATGACACAAATTTTCGGGAAGAGTATTTGTATTGATTTTCTTTGAGTATATTTGTACAAAGGAGACAATCATCCTAGTAAGAGGATTTTGCCGTAAATATTGAAAGATTTTATACAAAATAAATGATGGCTATGTGAAATAATTCCATGGGATTCCATTCTGCTACAGCTTTCACAACTCTGAATATCTGCCCGTTCAGTGCTTCGTTTGACGATGACTGGATTGATCAGGAGTCTGGAACTGGTTGATGAAGAGATTGTCTTTGAAGTGATCCGACGAGACATAGTCATACGCTTTAATTCCTTAACTTTTGCCTGAATCGCCCTTTCGGGTTTTCGATCCACCGGGAAACCCCTTTTTGCCCAAGCCGCCCTTTCGGGTTTTCGACTTGCCGGGTGTACAGATTTTTGTTTTTATCCCTAATTTTTGCCTGAACCGCCCTTTCGGGTTTTCGGTTCACCGGGATGCCCATTTTTGCCCAAGCCGCCCTTTCGGGTTTTCGACTTGTCGGGTTATTTTATGCGTAGTATCTTTTGACTATGTCTGCGTTCGCAGGGTGCGGCAAATCGTCGCCGTCCATGGTGGTCAGAATCATTGCACCACCAGAAAATATGCTCTTGATCACAAATGGTCCTTCATATGTAGGAGTCCATTTGCCCCTGGGATCACTTTGCGGCAAGATAATCCGCTTGATTACGAGATCCCCGACTCGATGCACTTGACGTCTGACTTTCTTATTGAAGGCCTTGATCATCCGCTTTTGATACGTCTGACCATGGCATATAGCAGCAAGTCGCTTCTCGTCGATCAGATTGAGTTGATCCAGTCGGGTCTGCATCCAATCATCTTCATTCAAACCTGCATCCTTCATAATCCTTAGAGAGGGGATTTGGACTTCCATAGGCAAAATAGCTTCCATGCCATAAATCAAAGAAAATGGGGTTGCCCCAGTTGAAGTACGTGTCGTCGTACGGTATCGATGCAGAGCAAACGGTAACATCTCATGCCAGTCTTTGTAAGTGACTGTCATTTTCTGAATGATCTTCTTAATGTTTTTGTTCGCAGCTTCAACAACACCGTTCATCTTCGGCCGATAGGGGGATGAATTGTGATGATAAATCTTGAACTGTTCGCATAATGCAGTGATCATTGTGTTATTCAGATTTGTACCGTTGTCCGTGATGATTCTGTCTGGAACACCATACCGACATATGAGATTTTGCTTGATAAAGCGGGCAACCACATTTTTAGTAACAGAGGCGAAGGAAGCTGCTTCAACCCATTTAGTGAAGTAGTTAATGGCAACCAAGATGAAGCGATGCCCGTTGGAAGCCGTGGGCTTGATCTCTCCAATCATATCAATGCCCCACATTGCAAAGGGCCATGGAGCAGTCAGGACGTTGAGGGGAACCGGAGGGATATGAACTTTGTCAGCATAGACTTGACACTTGTGACAAGTATGGGAATGTCGATGGCAGTCAGCCTCCATGGTAGACCAATAATAGCCTGCCCTTAGGATCTTCTTAGCCATTGTATGCCCGCTCAAGTGAGTGCCAAATGTGCCGCTGTGTATATCAGTCATGATCAACTCTGCTTCAACTTTATCCACACATCGGAGTAGTACACAATCATGGCTTCGTTTGTAAAGGATGTCGTTGCTCAGGAAGAACTTAGCAGCGAATTTCCTTAAGAACTTCTTGTCATTCACGGAAGCTCCTTCAGGGTAATCCCTAGTCTCGAGATACCTTTTGATTTCATGGAACCAAGGCTGTTCCACTACTTCTTCGGTATTAATCTCGTGGCAATGTGCCGGTTCATCCATTCGCTTGATGGTGATTTGGGGAGCCTCGTTATCCCAGTTGAGTTTAAACATGGAGGACATTGTGGCCAGAGCATCGGCTAGTTGATTCTCTTCTCGCGGGAAATGCTCGAAGGTAATTTTCTCGAAATGAGGCAACAATGTCAGGACATGTTCTTTGTATGGGATAAGATTAGGATGCTTGGTATCCCAGTCTCCTTTGATTTGGCTGATGACCAAAGCCGAGTCCCCGAATACGATCAAAGATTTGATCCCCAAGTCTATAGCAGCTTCGAGACCAAAGATGCAAGCTTCATACTCAGCCATGTTGTTTGTGCAGCTGAAACAAAGTCGGGCCGTGAAAGGAGTGTGACAACCTTCCGGAGAAATGAGTACTGCGCCAATACCATTTCCAAGTGCATTTGAAGCACCATCAAAGTACAGGGTCCATCGGGATCCCTTTTCGGGTCCGTCATAAGGTCCGTCTATTTCAGCGTTGTCCAAATTCATGATGTCCTCGTCTGGGAAGTCAAATCTCATGGGTTGATAGTCTTCAATAGCCTGATGAGCCAGATGGTCAGCTAGTACACTCCCTTTTATAGCTTTTTGGGTGGTGTACTGGATGTCATACTCAGTTAAGATCATTTGCCATCTAGCTATCCTTCCAGATAAAGTGGGCTTCTCGAAGATATACTTGATAGAGTCCATCTTGGAAATTAACAAGGTAGTATGAGTCAACATATACTGTCTTAGTCGGCGAGCAGCCCATACCAAAGCGCAACAAGTTTTCTCGAGCAGTGAGTAGCGGGTCTCACAGTCGGTAAACTTTTTGCTAAGGTAATAAATAGCGTGCTCTTTTCGACCAGACTCGTCATGCTGGCCCAAAACACACCCCATTGAGTTATCCAAGACAGTTAAGTACATGATCAATGGTCTTCCTTCGACAGGTGGCATCAGAATAGGAGGTTCTAGCAAATACTCCTTGATTCTATCAAAAGCGGCTTGGCAGTCATCGTTCCATTCAACTACCTGATCTTTCTTCAAGAGTTTGAAAATTGGCTCACAGGTAGAAGTCAGATGTGAGATGAATCTGGCAATATAGTTTATGCGCCCCAAGAATCCTCTGACCTCTTTTTCAGTACGGGGAGCAGGCATCTCTTGTATTGCTTTTACTTTTGCCGGATCGACTTCAATGCCTTTGTTGCTTACAATAAATCCCAGGAGCTTACCAGACCTAACTCCAAAAGTGCATTTACTTGGATTCAGCCTGAGCTTGTACTCTTTTAATCTGGCAAACAGCTTTTCCAGATGTTCAAGGTGCTCTTCCTCTGTTTGTGACCGAGCTATCATATCGTCTACGTAAACTTCAATCTCATGATGTATCATGTCATGAAATAAAGCTACCATGGCGCGTTGATAAGTTGCCCCTGCGTTCTTCAGCCCGAACGGCATCACTTTATAACAGAAAGTGCCCCATTGTGTGACAAAAGTCGTTTTCTCCATATCCTCGGGGGCCATTTTGATTTGATTGTAGCCCGAGAATCCGTCCATGAAGGAAAACACCTTATGCTGAGCTGTACTGTCGATCAAGATGTCAATATGAGGTAGCGGGAAATCATCTTTAGGGCTGGCCCTATTCAAATCCCGGTAGTCCACACACATTCTGACTTTGCCATCTTTCTTAGGCACTGGCACAATGTTAGCGACCCATTGAGGATAGGACGTAACAGCCAGAAAGCCAGCATCGAATTGCTTCATTACTTCTGCTTTGATCTTTTCGGACATGTCAGGCCTCATTCGGCGAACTTTTTGCTTGATTGGTGGACAGTCTTCTCTTGTGGGGAGACGGTGAACCACGATGTCGGTGTCTAGACCCGGCATGTCTTCATAGGACCAAGCGAAGATTTCAACATACTCATTCAGCAACTGTACCAAGCGCTCCTTGACTTTTGGTTCCAGGTTGGCACCCACTTGCACCTCCTTCCGATCCTCCTTGGTTCCCAAGTTAACAGTTTCCAATGGCTCTTCATGCGGTAAGATGGCCCTTTCCTCTTGTTGCAGAAGTCTGGCTAGTTCCCCGGGTACTTCACAACCTTCGTCATCTTCGTACTCGGCTAGATTGACCAGATCTTCAGAGTTATTGAAAGATACAGCAGAATAGTCACCCATGGAATCCGGAGTGGATGGGTACCTGCATTGGTGAGTGTGGGTGTGTGTAAGGGATAGCCTTCCTTAAACAAAAAATGCAAAAGGAAAGAAAATGAACGTAAGCAGTTTATCAAATGAAAAACGTCCAATGAATCATTAAACATGGCATATGAATATGAAAAATAGTCAAAACCCTTACAAGTGGACCTACATGCCCCGGGCAAGGCAGGAGGTGAAAAGATAGTGTACGGATTGTTTGAAAGTAAAATATTACAGACCAAATAGGAAATGTTTAATAGATAAATTACTGATGAATAAAAGTGATGGGGATAAAGTCTTTAGCCTCCCAGTTGCTCAACCCTCCTCTGACAGTTGGATAAATCCACTCTTCAAAGTTGCTTTCCTTGTCTTCATCTTCCAGGGCGTTGATTCTGTAAGGAGAAATTTTGATCGGCGCTCTCTCAGTCTTTGACTGGCGCATAGCTTTCTGGCCAGCGGCTGTGAAACCTAATCCAAACTTATCAGTTTTATGCGGAAAATCGGGTAACTGCCCCCACGCTGAATTCTTCCCTTCCTTAACTGCAGCCCTTGCATCCTCCAGAGATGCCATCCTGGCCATCTGTCTTGGTGTCTCAGCTGTCAATTTTGCTACCGCTATTTCAGGAAGTACCTCTTCGAAATGTTGAAACGGTGTCTCAATGAAATCTCCTTCAACCTCCACATACCGGAAGGAATTTAAATGGCTAATCATGTACTCCTCTTCGCCGTGGACAGTAATGATCTTTCCCTTTACAGGATACTTCAGCATCTGATGCAAAGAGGAGGTGACTGCCCCAGCATGGTGTATCCAAGGTCTACCCAGGAGGCAGGAATATGATGGACGGATGTCCATTACATAGAAAGTGGATTTAAACACCTCAGTACCTATTTTGACGGGAATTTCAACTTCTCCATGGACCATTCTCTTCGACCCATCGAAAGCTCTAATGACAATATCACTAGGCTTCAATTCCAAACCTTCGCAATATAGCCGGTCCAAGGCCTTCTCAGGCAAAACATTCAACGATGAACCGGTATCAACCAAAACATGTGCAAGGGTGGTTCCGCGACACTCGATTGAAATATGCAACGCATCATTGTGGTTTCGGCCTTTAGGGGTCAGGTCGGCATCAGAAAAACCTAATCCATTGTCCGCAGTCAGGCTAGCCACGCAATGTTGAAATTGGTCCGCAGAGGTTTCCTGGGGAACATGAGCTGCCTTCAGAAACTTAATCAAAGCTTGAGCGTGCGCTTCTGAGCAAAGCAACAGTGCCAGCATGGAGATCTTGGAGGGGGTTTGCCCCAATTGTTCCACCACATCGTAGTCACTTCTCTTGATTATCCTCAAAATCTCATCCATTTCTTTCTTGGAGGCTTCCGGGATCACCAAGGGTTAAACCCTCGTCCTGACGGGCTCATCTTGTATTCCCTTTCCTTTATCAGCAATGGTAGGAGAGACAGCACTAAGAACGACAATTTCTTCAATCAAAGGAGTTCTAGCGGAGAGTTTTACTGGTGCAGGGATGACTTCTTTAGCTGATGAGGGTCCAAAGACTGCTCTTGGAGGGGCAATCTCTGGAGAAAATATTCTCCCGCTCCTGGTGATTTTGCTGGTGCCCGCAATGTTGCTAATGCTGGCTTCTTCATCATCTGAATTTTCTTTAATTATCTCAACTTGCTTGATACCATGGTAGTAGATGTCACCACCATAGTTCCAAGGTATCGACTTCTCAGAAACATAGGGAATAGGCCCCGGCATTGTTATCTTCAAAGGTATAGACTTTGCAGCTGGTGTAATCTTAACTGGCTTTTTGACGGCCTCGGAAAGATTGGCGTGAATGGTTATAATTGAGACATTTTCAACTTGAACTGGAACAGCAGGAACTTTTTCGAACAAAATTTGTCGGCTATCCATAAGGCCTTGGATGCCTTTCTTTAACAGCGGACAATCAAACGGCAGAGAGTGGCAACAGTAGCAGTCTTCTTTACATCCCGGGAAGATCCCGGCCCTTAACAAATTCAACTTAATGGTTAGCAGCGGAGTAGTCAGATCACTAACGTCAGCAACATACAGATCCTCTTCAATGGCATTGACATTCCGACCGTGCTTCGGCATAGGTGCAGATATCACATTGGGTTTTTCTGGAGCGTCAAACTCTACCTCCTTAGCCTCTATCAGGTCCTGGATCTTATGCTTGAGTGCCCAACAATCATTGGTGTCGTGTCCAACACTGTCTGAATGATAGGCGCACTTAGCATTGGCATGATAATGCGGAGAGGATGTATTTACATTCTTTGGCGCCTCCTTGATGGTGGCAAGATTCAACTTCAATAGATGGGGAAGCACTTGTGCTGGAGTCATATTAATACGGGTGAACTGCCGTTGTGGCCTTTCCACCCGTTGCTGATTTGGTCTGGATTGGTTGTAGCGAGGCTGCTCACTTGGGGTGTTTTGAATCATTACGGCCCCCACAGTTGGCCGATGCTCCAACTTCCCTGCTCTTCTCTGAGAATATACCATAGCTGTCTTCTTCTTAAAAGGCTTCTTCTCAACACTTGCGGCAACACCCTTCTGGATCTTTCCTGACTTGATGCCAGCTTCTATTCTTTCGCCTGTTAAGATCAAATCGGTAAACCCCGCGGAAGAGTTACCAATTAGATGATTGAAAAATGGCCCAGATAGGGTCCCAAGAAACATATCAACGAGCTCACGGTCGGTTAAAGGAGGCTGCACCCTGCCAGCCAAATCCCTCCATTTTTGTGCATATTCTTTGAATCCCTCACTTGTTCCTAGTGACATACCCTGAAGTTGGGTATGAGTAGGAGCAAGATCAGAATTATACTGGTATTGTTTGTAGAAAGCGGTGGCCAAATCTTCCCAATTTCTGACACTGGTTCCTTCTAACTGATAAAACCACTCCAACTGGGCTCCCGATAGGCTGTCTTGAAAGAAATGAATCCATAGATTTTTATCTGCCGTATAGGGTTGAATTTTTCTCACGTAGGACCTGAGATGCATTTTGGGACAGGACAGCCCATCATACCTCACAAACACCGGCACTTTGAATTTTGGGGGAATCACAATTCCGGCAACCAAGCCCATGTCTTCAAAATCCAGACCCGGTACCCTTTGCAATTCCATGGCAGCCAATCTGTCTTCTAAACCTTTATATTTGTCATCAGCTGGAGGATACTGCTGGTCAGAATAATCTTCATCCTCTTCAACCTCTTCCTCCTCTGCATCAGACTCGGAAGGCACCGCAACTCGATCTCTTTTACTAGTCCCTTCATCAGAAGTAGGAGGAAATTCAAGCACCCTCCGAGCTTCTCTGTCAAATCTTCTCCCCAAAGTAGCCACTCCGACCCTCTTTTTCTTCTTCACTGGGTCCTTATTCTCCAGATGAGCCTTGATATCCTCTTGACTCTTGACCAAGGTCATCAAGAGTTGCTGGAACTGTGCATTCTGGGCTTGTAGGTCTTTGACTGTTTGCTCGAGATCCATCCTACTGAAATAAACAACAGATAGATAAGGAAACCTGGAGTGAGACCTGCTTATGCACATGATGAATGGTATGCTGATGTATGCAATGCATTCAAGGATTTAGGACATTCAAAGTTGTTTCAGACAAAGAAGAACGCACGTCATATTAATAAGAAGAAATTTGTTAGTACATAAATGCCCCATGGGCCAAATGTTACAAAATAAACTTCTCAAGGCAGAAAGACATTGCGCATCCTCTTCGGTGCGATGTAGGTGTTGAGGGCTTCTTGCTCATGGAGCCGGCGGGTAAGCTCTAGAACCTTCTTTTCACTGGCGTAGTAGCTAGCTTCAAAAGTGTTCCGTTCCTCCTTGAGCTGTATCCAACTTTTCTGCATTTCCTCCCACGACGTAGGCATGTCTGGATGCAGGACGGTGTAGGGAACCTCTCCTTCATTGACGGGCTCTTTAATCACTGGGAGCACATGAGGATAAGGCATCATTAGACTTTGGGCTCGGGCTCGTACCCACTTGAGATAGGGCTCAAGAGGGATGGAGTTCTTGTGTCCCAGAGTCTTGCTATCAACCTTGTTGAGTTTCCCCCAAGCTCTGATGAATCTTTGGCGAAGTCCTTGCGCATCGTTGTCGAAGTCAAAAACTAGGCTAGGAATCAACATATCATGAGGGCCATCCCTCCGTGCATATCCAAATTGCCTCAAAGCTAGGCAAGGGTTGTAGGTGATACCTCCTCTAATTCCAAGTAAAGGAACATTAGGAAACTCTCTGCAACGATCGACGATGATGACATTTTCTCTGGACCGAGAACACCAATGAACATCAGAATGAGTAAGAATCATCAATCGTTGGGACCACCTTGTACCTTGGTCAATCTTCAAGACAGATTGTGGAAGGTGCGAAATAAACCACCTTGCGAGGATAGGAGTACAAAACATGAGAACACCCCTCTTTCTCATTGTTCGTGTGTAAAATGAGTGAAGGATGTCCCCAAGCAATGTTGGTATTGGATTTCTGGACAAGAAGATTTTGACGGCATTGACATCTACCAATTGGTCAGGATTTGGGAACAAGACCAACCCATAGATAAGGAGTGCCACAATCTCTTCAAAGGCTTGTAGGTCCAATGAGTTCCAACATTCTTGTGCCTTCTCAAACAAGAATTTTGCTAGGAATCCTTTGACGCCGCTTCTGGTTTCCCAATGCCCCTTGATTTCAGATGGTTGTAGATGTAGTGCTCGAGCAACATCTTCAGGCTTTGGTTCCTTCTCCGTACCGTTGAAGGGTAGTTGATTAAGGATAGGGATTCTTAGGAGTTGAGAAAACTCCTCCAAAGTGGGAACCAACTGATAATCAGGGAAAGTGAAGCAGTGGTGAAGAGGGTCAAAGAACTGGAATAGCACTTTCATCATGTCTTCTTCAATGTTGGTGTTGACTAGGCTGAGCAGTCTACCATGTCTTTCACTGAAGGATGAATTTTCCGGAATTCTTGAAGTGATCTCCTTGAGTTGAGGAGAGATTCTCACAAGGTTGACTTGAATGGTGTTTCTGCGAGGAATTTCCATGTCCTACAAAACAAGAACAAAGCTGAAGATCCAAAACCCTTGAAATGGTTAGTGAATGCATATGATGTTTTATGATGTTTATGATGTATGCACAAAACATATGTACAAGCAAATCACACCAAACCCTAATTTCAGGCTTGCATGGGGTTTCATAGGTAATTACCCTCTTGAGTGTAGTTGGCTTAAAAACCTGTCCTACAAATAGTAACCGGGTTCTAAGGAGCTCAATATCACTGGATTGTTTTCATTGTTCATTGTTTTGGTTTAGCCACTTAACTAGCGACCAAAATATTCCAAGAAAACAACCCTCAATGAGTGTAGTATCGAGTATCTACCAACTTCGGACTGCACCAAAGCCGGTCATCTCACTACCCCTAATAAAAGGCCAAGATGGTCAAGTAAGGTTCTAGGTCATTAGTGCTTAGTGACATCACTCAGCGGCCCCGTACTCTCCTTGATTGAACTCAAGGGTTACCGGTACTCACAAATATGTCGCACTAATATAGCTATTGCTTAGACCGTGTCGGTATACCCCGCACAGTTTCCACAACGTATTGCTATCTATGAATGTTTCCCAAAATCTGGGTGGAGGATTGTAAACCCAAACAATAGTCAAAGTATAAAGCAAGCAAATCAAACAATTAGTCATGCAAGAGGGTGATCTAAGCCCTAAGGTTACTCCACTTTAAAATATTCCCCAGCAGAGTCGCCAGTTCTGTGATACGGTGGGAGAACTGACTAGGGTTTTGCGTTTGTTTTCGCAAATGTTTCGGTTGAGCAAGAGTCGCCACCGACTTTTTATTTTATCCTAAGGAAAGGTTTAAAAAGCACAGCAAAAACCTTTGAGATTTTTCTTGGGTTCGGAGAGTAGATTATAGAAGGGGAAGGTATTAGCACCCCTTCTATCCATGGTTATCCATGGGCTCTTAGGTACTTGCTTAGATCAACTTGCCTTAGTTTTCAATTGTTTGAAATGGTGCTTTGTGTGTGGCTTTGAAAAGGTTTTGGAAAAGATGCCTTGCATAGGCTACCCTTGTAACAATTCTTTACTCGAATGTTTTACAAAGGTGTTTGTCTTTTTGGAAAGATGTTTCAAGGTTTTTTGAAAGCTTGTTTTGAAAGTGTTTGTGAAGTGTATTTTGAAATTAGGCAAGTGTTTTCTTGGAAAGTTGACAAGTACTCAAGAGCCTATCTACCCTAAAGTTTTCTCAAAGATTTTTGTCATGTTTTAAACCTTTTGACAATTTTGTTCCACCATTGCATTTGGTGGACAATCTTGTCTTAGGAGGTGAAAGGGACGGGCGTGGGTCATCGTTTAGACCATAGTTGCAATAGTGTTAAATGTCTTTGGGCAATTTTCTTTAAAAGGGACTTGATCATTTTATTTAGGCAACATTTTGAGGGACTATGATCATTTGATTGTTTGTTTTACCCAAAGAAATTCAACATGCAATATGGCCCATTTTTGAAAGGCAACAAAGTGGAATACCCTAGGGGGTGCGAGTGTGAGATGTGTTGTTTATTTTCATGCTCATTTATCTTGTATTAGGTCCAACTATTTTGTTCGTTTCTTTATTCGCATACAAACCCTAATTCTAGCATAGTATGTTTACAAAGCGATAAAAGTGCGAAATTTAAATTCCTACACTATTACATCACAATAATATAGGGAGGGGGGTACAATGTTTCAAATGGGGGTTATTTGGGCAAGAATTTAAATCTAAGCTATTACATCATTTTTAGGAATATTTACAAGATAAATAATTGCATAATTAAATGGAGATTGAAATAAATATGCAAAATGTAAAAGGAATTTCTATGTATATGAAAAAGTATTGTTCATGTAAAATAAAAGAAAAAATAAAAAGGTATTATTTTTAGAGTATTTTCATATTTTAGGGTAAAAACCCTAATTTTAATCAAAGTGAATATTAATTGATTAATTCATATATTATTTGTTATTTACATACAAAAATAAAATAAAATATGGTATATTTGTAAAAAAGGCATTTTTTAGTATTAAATATTAAAAATAAGGTATGTACATTTTTTTTGGTATTTTTACTCTAAATGTATTAATATATATATATATATATATATATATATATATATATATATATATATATATATATATATATATATATATATATATATATATATATATATATATATATATATATATATATATATATATATATATATATATATATATATATATATATATATATATATATATGTATATTTGTATTATTTTAAATATATAAATAATAATAATAATTAATTTTTTAGAAAATAGTATTTTTTATATAAAATATTTTCAGAGGGTCATATAAAATAAAAATAAAAATAGAAGTGTTTTTACATATTTTTCTATTTATCCTAAATAATAATATGTATTTATTTATGTATAAACAAAAGAAAATCAAATAAAAATCAAATAAAATCAAAAAATGATGAGAAAAATATTTTCAAAATTTTAATATGCTGAGAAAAAATAAATGAATCAAATAAGAAAAGAAAAAGTCAAAAATCATGAAAAATGAAGCAAATGGGCTTGGGGGGTAAGAAAATGGAAATAGGGTGTAAAAAGAAAAGACCACACAGGCCCAGCCCATGTGGCTTCATCTTCAACCTTTGTTCAACAACATTCAAAAACGCGCGCCCTGTACTCCAGCTGCTAACTCCTGATTCCTGGCTTTTTAACAAAAACTCATAACATAAAAAATGTTCAGCATGAAGAGACGATTCTAACCATGTATAGAACTTGACCTAACTCTCTAAGATGAAGGAGAATTTCTCCTCCCCCAAATCCTAACCTAGTTTTTCTGTCATTTTCAAACTCCAAATTCTCTCTACTCAGGCAAAAGAAATGAAAAGTAAAGACATGGACATGTTCAGTGGCATGAGTATGACATTATTTCTTCACAAACTTAAGACTAATGATGCATAATAAGAGAGATACGAATTCAAAATTTTACCTATTCAGCTGAACTTCTATCTGGAGATGTAGGAACCTTCAGTGCAAGGTGATGATTGGAAAAGCTTCCTTGAGGTCCAGGGATGCTGTTTCAATGCTTACTTTGTCTTGAGAGCTTCTGAATCAAGCTAGAGAACTTCAACTGCAAAACAGAAAAGCAAAAATGGTGAAGTGGCTTAGAGGTGTTACAGGTTGTGTCTTAGCTTCTGGATAGTTTGCATAGGTTGTAAGGAAGGTAGAGGAACAGGTTTTGGCAAGAATGCTCGAGAGAAATGGGAGTTGGCACTCAAACTGCAGAGGCAACTCTGTTTTTGTAGTTTGAGGATGATTATGAGATGGAGGGTGTTTTAGAGGTGCAAGGGTCGTGTATTAGCTTGGTTATGTTGTCTTGAGTGTGTTTGATAAGTTTGTTCTTGTGTTCTAATGCTGAGATGAGAGTTGTTGTGAGTTATGGAACTTTTCTTCACACTTAAGCAACAAAATGCAACTTGAGTTTCTAGGCATGTAGAGGGCCCCTAATGTGCTGCATAATCCCTCCTTGATCAGTGTGTTATGCTCATAAACTTGTGCCATTCAGATTTGCAATGTACTTGTTGGATTTCTAAATTGACATAAAGTGAATTTTAGCAAAAATGGATAGTTCACTTTATCTAATTTGGGATTAATCTTGCATACAATGTCCAAACTCATAGAACAACACCTTAACACAATGAATATGCATTAAATTATGGAGTGTAACTTATTTTAAGGACCTGTAATCTAACCTAAAGCATGCTGAGTTCAAATTGCAAAGTTATGGGCATGGAACTTGGTCATGAACAAAGTGGTTTTTTGCTATATTATGAAATTCGATTCTCTCTAACCATGAGGTTGTTTGAGAAGTTCTTGGACATTTTGGAAAGCTTGGAATGTGTACTACAATCCATCTTTGAAATGCAAATTTAAATTCCAAGTGGAAGTGTATGGAAAATGGCCTTGAAGTGGGGTAGAAAACCTTGTCAAAATAGGTTAAAATTTCACTAAGTTAAAAATGGTTTAGTGCCCTTATTCAAAAAATTGTAACTTGAGATAAAAGCTTCAAATGAGAAAACTTTGTGAATCAAAGTTGTAGATTATGCAACAAGCTACAATTTTCATGTTTGGACTTTTGTTTGAATCCAAATGGATCATGGTGAAAAAGTGGGGCAAAGTTGGGAAAAAATTAGGGTTTTTCATAACTTAGAAAAATTCTAAGTTATGAAAAATTCCATTTCTAACCCTAATTTGCATTTTGTGATTTCTTGGTGAACAAGTTTCATGATTTGGCATGTTTTGATGAAAAATGAATCTTGACTCTTGATTTTGACCAAAAAGTCAAAGTTTGACTTTTCAGTATACAGTCAAAATTGATCAATTGACTGGGAAATTCAACTGTCAATCTTGTGTACTTGGGATCTTTTGAGCTTGTTGATCATGTCAAGATAATTCCATGGGGTCCTTGAGTCCATGTGTGAGCTTGGTTTGCCATTGGCTAGGTCAAACAGTCAAAAATTGCCTTTGTACAGTCAAAACCCTAAAAATGACCATTTTGCCCTTTTGGTGATCTGATCAAATTTTTTGTGGAATTGTGATCCAAACTTGATCAAATGGTTCATGTGAGTCCAATATGTTGATGTGGGTCAATTTTCATGAGGTTTGACTGTCAATTGGCCACAGTTGACTTTTTCCCCAATACAGTTGATTTTTAGGTCAACTGTCCAATTGACTGGGCAAAACTTGGAATCAGGACCTGAAACTTGATATGGGTAAACTTGGGAGTCCAATATGAGGCATGAAAGTCATCTTAGGCATTCTAGGTCAAAATATCTTTGTGCAAACACAAACCCTAATTTTGAGTCCACAGTGCAAGGAGAGGTCTTGAGCAGATGAAACCCTAACTGGATCCTGAGCTTCAAGAGCTTTGTGATGAGAAATCAATGAGAAATGGGAGGGAAAATTTTGGGGTACAACACATTGCAATACCAAACCCATCACCAAAGAGCATCAACTTCAGGAAAAGGAGTAGAAAGTCCTTAAGTCATTTGGTTTACCCAATCTAGACAAGAAAGATGATAGGTCTACACTCCCCCTAAACCTAGGAACTTATTCTTGTCACGGATGAATATATCTTCCTTTTAAATGGTGGGAAAAGAGGACCATGAAGTAATCATCAGTCAATCTGTGGCATAAAATGAAACTAAAGAAGTATCCAACCACCACTCTGGGTAACTCAGAGCACAAATCACAATTTTGTTCATAACTCAGATCGCAGGTCACAAAACAAGATACAGAAACAGGATCGAAAGTCTTATCCAACATATGTGTCTAGCAACTGTAAGAACAAACTCATGTGGCTTCGACATCTGAGCTAATCCTCTCTCCTCATTTTTAGCTGAACATTAGCAAAGAAGGCCTTCACAAAACCATACCTAAGCACAACTCACCCAAACCTGAACACAAGCCATAAGAATTATGGATACATCAAATATTCACGGGGTGAAAGAGGAAAGGAAACACCTCTATAAGTAGTTAGACATTTACTTGGGAAATAATGATCCTTGAATATAGTAATAATCTTAGTCAAAAGGAAACGTTATTTGAGGAGAAACTTCCACCAAATACAATATGCACCGTCCAAAACAACTTTGAATGCCTTTAAACTCTGGATTGTTTCTTCTGAGCGAAATAGGTCCCAATACATGCACATGCACATCCACCCATTTTCTCCACTCCTTTCTGCCACATTGTTGTACCCTAAAATTTGCCCTCTCATTTCTCAAGATTTTTCTCACAAAATTCCTACTAGGTCAAGACTACACAAGTACAATTGGATCATATTGGATTTTCAAGCATCAAGTCAAAGAGGAAAGTATTGAATGAGAAAAGAAGATAAATTTGATTTTTTTGACAAAATTGAAGAAAAGCAAGCTTGCTTCAATTCATACTAGCTTCGATTGGGAATTGCTTCGACTCATGCTAGCTTCGACTGGGCAGTGTCTCCCTTTGAAACAGTTTACTTTGATCCAAAAGCTTCGATTGGACAATAGCTCTTCATGCAAGGTTTCGTTTGAGCAAAGGCCTCTTGCATGCTTGCTTTGATTCACAAAGCAATGACCTCCTGCAGGAAAGCTCTGATTGGACAATGGCTCTTCATGCAAGCTTTCGTTTGAGCAAAGGCCTCTTGCATGCTTGCTTTGATTCACAAAGCAGTGACCTCCTGCAGGCAAGCTTTGATTGGACAATGGCTCTTCATGCAAGCCTTCGTTTGAGAAATGGCCTCTTGCATGCTTGCTTGAAGTCACAAAGCAGTGACCTCATGCTGGCAAGCTCTCGTTTAGACAAGGGCTACCTTCATACAAAGCTTCGATTGGAGTATTGGTTCCCTTTGAAGCAACATACTTCGAATCCAACTTTGAACCCTTCGAGCAAGCTTGGTTGAATAATATTGATCAAATCTCATAGCCTTATCCTCTAAATATCACTTGTCAGGCTATATTGCTTCCAAATCTTTACATAATCAGAGGCTTACACAAATTTGTGATACATTACACAAAGGTTCGAAGCTTTATCCATTGAATTAGACCACTTTTTGATGAAATGGCAAAAGGCTACGTATCCTTTTTTTCATAAAGATTACTTTAATCACAAAGTTAGTTTTTTAAGCTCCCAACCTGATTTTATCTGAACACAAGCAGTGCCAAAAGCATAAGTCCAATCTCCTGCCTCCAACAGACATCAGGCCCCCACTTGTACTTGAACTTGGGAATCCATAAAACTTGATTATTTCATTTTTAACCAAACCATGGTTTGTTATCTTACCAACCTGGTTACCCCAACATCTCTAACCTTTTCTCTATAAATAGAGAAACCATTTACATCTAAAGGGGGTTTTTGGTAGCTGGAAAAACTTTGGTTGTGTGAAAAAAAATTATCAAATAGTTAACACACTCTCAAACCCAGAATAAAAAGACCACACTTTGTTCTTTCTTTCGAATCCAGCACTAGAAACATAACACTTATTTCTTTTTCCTTCAAATCCATAACTAAAGAAACACAACAATTGTTTCTTTTCCTTCGAATCTAGAAACAAACAAACACAACTCTGCTTTTCTTAGTTTTTGAAGCCAGTCAAAGAAACACAACACTTGTTTCTCTCCCTTCGAATCCAGGAGCATCCAGGGCAACAACTCGAGTCCAAAACACACATTCCAGCTTCAAGCAAGGTAAGTCCTCTTAACCTGAAACCTTTATTTTCAAGCATAACATGTAAATAACCATTTCCTTTCATTTCAAACATCATTATTACCCTTTGGTTTGTTTTCGTTTCCACCCTTTTCTGTTTGTTTTCATTTCCATCCTTTTCTGTTTGTTTTTGTTTCCATCTTTTTCTGTTTGTTTTCGTTTCTAACCTTTTGGTTTGTTTCCTTTGTTTGTCAAAACATATTTTAAGAACTAACCTTACCATGAAACAATATTAGCATGGCTTTAAACCATGCTGCTATTTAATCCTAAACGAAAGAAAACATGAAGAAGGTTGTGTGTATCGAAGCCTTAGGCTTCGCCACGTGCTGCTATCTAACCCCAAATGAAAGGAAATGAAAACAAAGGTGTGTGAATCAAAGGATGCAGGCTTCGATACACACTGGTTGCAGGCCCAAACGAAAAGAAGCAGAAAAAGGGTGATTGAAGGGTACATACTCATGCTGCATTTGCAGGCCCAAATGAAGGGCATGAAGGGTGAATTGAAGGGTGCATGCTCATACTAACTTCAAGGCCCAATTGAAAGAAGCAAGAAAAGGGTTGAATCGAAGGGTGCCTACTTCCTGGATCGAAGAACTTGTTTTCCCCTCTTTTACTTTGTTTTGTTTTTATATTTTCTTGCAATTCAATATGGTTGTAATAATTAGAACTTTTATTTCTTTTCAAACCCCATTTGTAAATATGTATACCCCATCCCCCAAAACATGTAATAGTGTAGGACATTTATTTTTCTGCATTTTTATTGCTTCCATAAAATGCTAGCAATTAGGTTGTGTATGGCAAGTTAAAACCAATACTTAGGCCACCATAAATTCAAGACTAAATGCATGCAATCAAACCCACCATTCACATACATGCACCTCAAGGGTAATCTTATTTGTTGCTTCGGAAAATAGTCATGTCCCTCGAACATGGGCGTATTAGCAAAGACCCTCGATAAAATATCATAGTCCCTCAATGTCCCTCGATGTTGCCTTCGGTAAACGATCTAGTCCCTAACAAAATTGCTAAAACGTCTCATAGGTTTCCTTCTATGACTATAAAACGACCCATGCCCGTCACTTCACATCTAACGACGGGGCTTCTTATCAATCAATGGTAAGATAACAACATCTAAAGGAGGAGGTAAATAACAAATACCTTTCGAGTAGGTAGGATGCTCATAGTTGCTTGATTGCTCACAACTAAAAAACTATTTTCACATCAACACTTTAAATTGAAATATTTTCAAAAGTCAAAAAACTTTGTACACATTCTTATAGAGACGAGAATCATTACAAAGACACTTTTCAAAATCACTTTCAAAAACATCTTCCACAACAAACATCTCTTTGAACTATTTTTGAAACCAACACTTTGTACACATTCTTATAGAGACGAGAATCATTACAAAGACATTTTCAAACCCAAACCACAAGCATATTTTCAAACAAAAGCAAGTGATCTAGCAAGCAACTAAGAGCCCGTAGATAACTATGGATGAAAAGGGTGTTAATACCTTCCCTTTTTATAACCTACCCCCCAAACTCAAGAAAACATCTCTAAATGTCTTTCCTGTTCTTTTCAACCTTTCCTTTGTTGGATAAAAGAATAGTTGGTGGTGACTCTTGCTATCCGCAACAATTGCGATCAAACGCAAAACACCCAAGTCAGTTCTCCCACCGTATTATACACGTGCTTAACCATACTGGCCATAAAAACTTTATTGATCATACAAGAAACATGTCCTGAATAATATCCTGACATCCAGTTAAAGATTGTCTTCTTTGCTTGCATATTGACTAACACGTCTTCAACCACACTGTCTTCCCCTGGATTCTAAGTGTTTTCCTTTCACTTAGACTTAGTGACACACACCAAGACATCAGAATATCACATTTGTGACATCTCTTCAAAAATAATTTAGAATCTGTAGAGAAAAATAAATTCTCTCAGACATAACCATTAGAACACTTGGAGAGATATGTAAATTCCTGATTTAAACACTGATAAGTGAAAAAATATTGTTATTTTGTGTATATAAATTGTGACACTTATGGGTTCTTTTGTTAATATTCTTTAAATAAATCCCCGCTTTATGTGTAAATATGTATACTTTGCGTATTATTACGTTTTCGATTCATTTATGTACCTTTTGATAGTTTAAATGTATTTTTGTAGATATTAATGCGTATTTGGAGCATGAGAAATAAAGTATCAAAGACACAACTTCAAATGCGAAATTTTAGAATAAATAAGTGTTACAGACGGCACTAAGCGCGGTCTTTGGGTGCTTAGCGCGCCCTGAGAGCAGAAGAGGAAATTTTGGCAAAGGCGAGCATGCTCAGCGTAATATTTGGAGCTTAGCATGCTCTAAGGCAGTTTAGTGAATAAATGAAGGTGCGCTTAGCGCGGTTTTTGGGTCTAAGTACGGTATGCAATTTTCAGTTTTTGTACAAATAGCTTAGAACTGATTTTTTTAGGTTTTTTATCATCTCTTTCCCTCTTGGAGGATCTCTGATCCAATTATTTATAGCTTAGAGGTTCAAGCAACATCATTAGGTGGTTCATCATGTCGGTTGGTTATGGGTTGTCTCTGATCGTGTTGACACCGCGAGAAGTTTCCTATTCATCTCTTTATTCCATATGTTTCATTCCAATGGTGGTGTTATATGTATATTTTACTCTTATTGTATTTACATTTGTTGATCATGGGATTGTATATATGCTTGCTTTACAAATCTTGATTGATGTTGTTTCTTGATCTTTTTTCATTTATGTTTGAGGTTTGGGTTGTTCTAGAGATAGACTTATTGAATCTTGGTTAGTGTCATACCCCAATTTTTGACCTAAGATCCCTACTTCATTTGCATCATTTTTCATACACATCAAGGTCAAGAATATGGTAGGTTTTGAACGTTTCACTGTCAAGCTTTGACTGTGTAGAGATTATCGAGTGTTGTGAGTATTTTTAGGAATGACTAACCACTAATCAAGCACGAAGTGCATGTTTCGCTGTTTTATCTTCATGTGCAGAAAATAGGTCTGAAAGAAGAACATTAGACGTTGTACGTCGATCAGGATTTCGAGTCTCAGAACAGAAATGATGTCGTTCGTTAATTTCCAAAAGACTGGTTCATCAAAGAATTTCAAAGAATTGTGCGTTTATTTCCACACTTTGTCCAACAAATGGTCTCCGTTTTTCTCCGAATATTTTTTCAGGAAGAACAGTCAAAATTCTACCGACTTTGATTCATGTGTGTTTCACATTGTTCTAAAATACAAGAAAAACAGGTTATACCGTCATTTTCTATTTCTTGAACCAAAAGTCATCTGCAAATTTTCTCATGACGCGGGTTGAATTTCGCCGAAATGGGATAATTAAATTCAAAGCGGTTCTAGAAGAATTTATTCGGAATATTTGGAATATTTGGAATTTTCTTTATTTGAATCCAAGTGATATTTAAAGAGGAGCTATTCAAGAGTTTTCATCCAAGAATATTCATTTATCACATGGAATATTTATTCAAGATTATTTTTGTGATTATTTTTGGAAGATCTACATCATGGTTATTTAAATACATTGAAGTATTATTTCAAGAAGTTAGTGAGGAATTCTATTTAATTACATGAGGAATTTTATTTGGTTACAAGATTAATCCATGTGATTTATTTGGATTTCTAGTACAAGAATGCAAGATTAAAGTCCAAGATTTGCATTATTATTTATTCAACATTCAACAATTCATCCAAGTACTATTCAATTATTTCCCAAATTTAAATGGAAGATCTTGAATTTTTATCAAGATATATCAAGATTCATGTTTATGTGAAGATTCAAGATCATTCATAACTACCCAAAGAATAGAAAATATATTGAAGAATGCATATTTATTCAATGTTACAATTTATTGGAGTTTATTACAAAGTTGCAAGAAGCTACAAGTTTATACAAGATTTATTTTCAACATAAAAAATTCAACAAAGTGCTAGTGCAGCCCATGTTTGCAACCTCTCTTCAAGCCCATTTTGTTGCATTTTTGTTGGTCAAATAATGCTCCAAATAACCTGGAAAAAAATAGCAAAGAGAAATGTTGTAAAATGCTACAAAACAGTAAAAAACAGCAACATACAACTGCTCCAAATGCTGCCAAAAACCTGCTCCAACCTGCATCAATGTAGCAGCAATTTGTATCAAAATGGCTAAAGCAATTTGTGAGAACAAAGTATAGAAACAGCTTGCCAAAACAGTTTGAATTTCTACTGTTTTCCCCCCTCAAATCCTCCACACTCCACTATAAATAAGAGTCTTTGTCAACACAAGAAAAGAAGAATAAAAATTCAGCAGAGTGAAAACAGAAAATTGGTATTGTTCTAGAAAAAAATCCAGCAAGGAGAAAAGATAGCAAACTCAAGGAAGCTTACCATTTTTGCTAGAAGACCCATCGGAGAGGCTCCGATAGGTATATTCTTTTTTTCCTCTCTATCTACTGTTGCTCTACTGTTGCATATGTTCATGCTTGAATCACTTGATGTACCATTTTTCTTTGCCATGTAACATTTGCTTTATCATTTTTTTGGTTTTTTTGTACTGTATTTGAGTTGATTTGCTGCATGATTGTTAGCATTTTAAACATGTTAGTATTCATAATATCAGTAATAATAATAAGTGTAATAAAAGCTTACTTCTTTGCTGTCCCAACTTGTTTAGAGCTTGCTGTCCCAAAAATGAAAAAACACCTTTGCTGCCCAAAAATATCTTGCTGTCCAAAAATATTTTTGTTGTCCAAAAAAACATTGGTTATCCTTTTTGCTTTACAAAATCTCATATCCAAAAAATATTATATTATTACAATATTTAAAAATATTTTGTTGTTACATTTTTAAAAAAATATGTTGTTGTTACAAATATTAAAAAAATATATTGCTGTTCTTAATATTTTTTAAAAAAAACTATTTTTGTTCTTAATATTTAAAAAAAAAACTATTTTTGTTCTTAATATTTAAAAAAAAAAACTATTTTTGTTCTTAATATTTTAAAAAAAAAATGTTTCTGTTAGAATATTTAAAATATTTTGCTATTCCATATCAAGATTCAAAAATATTTTTTTGCTGTTTTAATCTAAATAATTATTAAAAAAAAACCTTTTGTTCTAATAATAATCAAAACTTTTGTTCTAAAAATCTATAAACCTGTTTTTTTTAACAATAGAAATATTTTGTTTTTTTCAAACAAAACTAATTAACAACAGAAAACCCCAAATCTGAGAAACATCATTTTCCAAATTCACAAAACTCTTCAAAAATAGCAAAAGAGAGAAGAAGATCACCGAAACATAGAATCGGAGAGATCTCATCGGGAAGTTGCGGATCACAAATCTCAGAGGCTCTGCGTCTCTTTCTTCCTTTTTTCCCTTCTCTCCTTTGATTTCTTGTATTCTCGTCCGTTTTGTTAAATTCTGGTCTAGCGATTTCTAACCGCCATTCAAGATCTACTTAGATATATGTTTTTCCTGAAAGATCAAACAACAGATTAGAGAAGAGGAGATAAATATGAAGCGAAAGATGTAAGAAAGGTGAGATCGGAGTAAGTCGCAGCATCGTCGTTGTCCGCCGCCGCAGGCATTCATCACCACCACTGCCCAGATCTCTCTTATTTTCTATTTTCTTTTTTTAAAAGATGTTTTTTTGTTTTGTTGAATAAATATAGAGAGAAACCGAATCTAGGAGAGGGAGGAAGAAAGAGTTTTTTTTCCTGTAATGGAGAAGAGAAGGGAGTAGGCGTGAGAGATTGAAAGAGGAAGAGATTCAGATCTGCCAGAGAGAAGAAGAGAGACGTTTTTTTCGTTTGGGGAAGATGGAGGATAACGTTGGCTTGTTGTTACTTTACTGTCTTTTGTTAACATAATAATAATATACTTCTTTCTCTTTTCCCAAAATTAATAATAATAATATAATTTCCTTCTTTTTCTCTTCCCAACTAATAAAATATAATAAATTTTGTTTTTTCCCCATGCCATACAGCAGTACCGCGCGGCGCCTCCTTAGTACTAGGGTTTAAATTTTTTTTCTTTTCCTTTCATCCACAACCCGGATGGCCCATTGGGCCTTTTTAGTCCATTTTCAAATTTCATTTTTTCCTTTATGTTGTATTTAACTCACACTATTAATGAATAATAGTACAACTCAATTGGCAAAGTCTGTTTACAACAATTTAAGGGTCTTGGGTTTAAGTCCTGGTTGGGTCACTTTTCTATCTTTTATTTCTTTTGGCCATATTACTTAATATACTTAATTATATTAATTTAGTTTGCTGTATAATTAGTAACTATTATAAAACACACATAAAAGACAATGTTTAATTAAAATTCATCTTTATTTATTTTAGTCAACATACTATTTAATTCTTATTTTTATTTTTTGTGTTGTGGTTTATTTAATTATTCAAAATACTTTGTTTCATGATTTAATTTTTGTCATGTGTTTAATTATTAAAAATCTATGATTTCTTAATTTAATCTTCATGTACTTTTGATTATTTATTTAATCGTTGAAATGCCTGTTTGCATGCTTTAAATTTCATTAGTTAATTGTTCAATTGTAATTTTAATTAATTGATCGTTAATCCGCTTATCTTTCGTCCGTCTCAAATCCAAGGAAATTGTTTAATTTTTGTCGACTTTATGTCATAAAAAAAAACATCGTGCGAATACCCTCATTCATCCTCCGTTTATTATTTCGTTAAAAAAACTTAAGATAATTTTCCCAAATATTCAATTTTTCAAAACTCACACCTTTTAAGTCAAAACTTCGACGTTAGGTCTTCGTATCTTCAAAAACTCGTCCATACCCATTTTTGGCCAAAACAATTTATTTTTAATCAAACAAACATTTTTAATAAACATATATTTCAAAAGGTTCCTATAGAATACTATAGATGCATTGAGTGCTAATACCTTCCCATTGTATAACCAACCTATTGTACCCCAAAATTTGCCCTCTCATATTTCCCAAGACATTGCAAGAATAATCTCCAAATGGCTCAAGATTGCTCAAAGAGTTGGACAGTCAAGTCATCTCCTAAGGCAGTCAATCTCAGATTAGGGTTTTGTGTTGAATCAAGGTCCTTGCATCCAAATGACCTCAAGTTCTACCCAATGTCCTAATATGTTCTCAAGTACATCCATGTCAAATTTCAAGCCTTGCAGAGGAAGTTTGCTTAGTCAATTGCTCAAAGGGTCCAAAAATCGATTGTGCTAGGGCAAAAGTCAACTGTGACCTATAAATAGTCAAACTTCAAGAATTTTTTGCCAACATTCTAATTTTTAAGGATATTTCATCATTTGATCAAGGGTTGATAATGATTCATCATGGATTGCTCAAAATTCATCAAGACTCAAAAGTTCCTAAATTAGGGTTTTGTAGGAAAAGTCAACTCAACTTTGACCAAGCATAACTTTCTCATACTTTATGAGAAATGACCCATCCAAAGCTTATTTTTAATAGGATGCAATTTCCTACAATCCATCTCCACACCCCAAGATCAAGAAATGCACTCACAAAAAGTTACAAATTTGGACATTATAGGTCATTTTTGAAAGTCAACAAAAACACCTTTTTTTGCCAAAGCTTATAACTTGAGAATGGAATATAAAAATGATGAGACCAAACGGTTTGGCTAGAGGACATCTCAAGCTCTCTAAAAAGTCCAAGAACACTTCCAAAAGTTCAAAATTGAAGAAGTTATGCATTGTTGAAGTTGGGCATTTTTGCAAAATTGCCAAAAGTCAACTATCCCCAAAACTTCAAATTTTGTCAAATGGGCCATTTCTTTTCCACTTGATTTGATCTTTTCACACTACACACGTGTCCTAGCTTCAGCCTCATGACCACTTATCAATTTTATTATTTAATTTGATTTTTTAATGAATTATTGCATTTTAAATCAATTTAAATCATATAAAATCCAAACATTGATTATTGGATCTCCTTTTGGCTATTTCAGGACCTAATCATCATCATAAAGTTGATCAAATTCGTATTTCACCATATCATGAACAAAAAGATAGATTTTGGACAAAATTGGAAGCTTTTCAATGGAGGATCAAATCAAATCTCCAAGCCATAATGCACAAAGATTCAATCCACAAAACTTGACCTAATGCATTGCTTTATACATATACAAGTGAAAGGCACGAGTTTTAGAGGTTAGAAGCTGCAAAATCACAAGAACCAAACTTGAGAAAACTTGGAAAAAGGGTGAATCTGAAATCGTGCTTAGAGGCAGTTTCAACATAAAATCTCAACACCACTCCATTGCTGGGCCATCACTCAGTGAGAAGCAATCAAAAGCAAGCTCTCTCACCCTCTCAATCGCGCTGTAAGTATCTCAAAAAACCGCTCTACACTTGAAATTGCAACTCCATATTTTTGCATCTTTTGAATAAATCTTTGGTATATTCACGATGCTCATTAAATTTGCAAGCTTTTTGCATTAACCAATTGTGTTTATATGACTTATAGTGCCATACCCGAATCTAGGGTTCTTGGTCTTTGTTTTTGGGCGTTTTATTTTCAGGCAAAATCAGGGCAATTGATGGATATAGACGTGCTCAAGAGACCTAGACGAGCATGACTATGGTCTTGGAATTAATTTCTATGGCCTAGGATATATTTTAGGACGCAGCTACGAATTTAGCTGCGGATGTAAATCCGTAGGTAAAAAAACCAGGTTTCAATGAGGAAGACGATGACGCGTCCCCCTCCCATTCGTTGATTCAAACATTCGCTCATTTTTGTTTTTAATTCTGGAATATTAATTGTTTTTCCATATAATAATTGTTATCCAATACACTAACGAATGAAGCATAGTGGTGTAGTGGTAAGCATGCTGTCCAGTGACTCACAGGACCTGGGTTCGAGTCCCAGGTCCCCATATTGCATTATTATTGTTTTTCTTCAGGTTATTCCATGCAAAGCCAGACGTGTGGTTTACCATGCACCCTCATGCAATCAGTGGACAGATGGCCCCCAGGCCAAATCTGATGGCCCAGATGGGATGCCTACCATATGCCAAAGTCAATATGCACACGTGGAAGCAAGAAAGGTCAACGCAGACCAATTCAAATGGGCCACAAATTGCTATCCAGACCCCTCCAATCAGGCCCATATACTCCTAAACTTTCTCTTTGTTTTTATTATTTCTTTTAATTAATTAATTGTTATCATTTTTATTATTTAACTAACCAATTAAATCTTTTCCTCATAAAATCAAAAACCAAAAAATATATTTTATTTATTAAAATTAAATTCAGCATTTTATTTTTGTAAATAAATATTAACTTAATTAATTTAGTTTAATTAGGAAATAACTTTAATATCTTTTGCAATAATTAAAATTAATTTAGACGATTAGGTTTTATTAACTTTGATTAATTTATTTTTATTTCTTTAAATATCAAAAATCCAAAAATATCATTTTTATTAATTAATTAATTTGTTTATTAATTTAACAATTAACTTAGATCTAATTTATTTATAATTCAAAAAAATAAACCAAAAAATCTTTTTCTTTAATAAACAAAAGGGGTCAAAACCCTAGAATGCGCCCGATTTAATTTCCCGCACGCGATCCATTTTGTCATATTATTGTACCTGTTTCCCGAAACGTAATAGTTTAATAGGACTTTACTATTTTTTATCGCTTTATTTATTTTCCGCATTTTAATTTCAAGGGTTGTTTTTGGCGATGTAAATACCCGACGCCTTGTAATAGTTAGTTTTAATTTCCGAAATTTAATTTCCACAACTTATAAACTGTTAGATGTTTGATAATAGGGAATGCATGACAAGATCAAATGTTTAAACCTAAAATCAATATAGATAACCATTGACATGTATAAAGACAAATTAACTGAAAATAACACACTCGCACATGCACACTCTTAGGGTACACCTCACTTGGTTGTCGTCGAACATGGTCATTGAGTATAGGAAGTTTTAGAGGTCGCCCTCTTGTCCAAAGGTCATAGTTGCCTCGAAACGTTTGCCTCGGAAAAATGATCTAAGACATTAGGGTTACCGCTAAGGCGTCCTAACATGGCTTTAGTGACCACACGTCCCTTAATCGAATTGACCCTTAAACTCCAACAACGATGCTACCTACTCATCAATAGTGGGATAGCATTGTCTAAAGGACATTAGCACATATTAATTCCCTTTTCGAGTAGGTAGATGGTTCTTAAGTACTTGCTCCTTTTAAAATAAAACAAAACTTTTTCGCACTTACACCTTTCAAACAAAAACTTCTTTCAAACCCACAAACACAAAGAAAAGAAAATTTTGAAAACACTTTGAGCAAGTACCTAAGAGCCTGTGGATAACCACAGATAGAAAGGGTGCTAACACCTTCCCTTTCTATAATCTACCCCCCGAACTCGAGAAACATCTCGAAAAAAGAATTTTTCTGTGCTTTTTTACTTTCCTTGTTGGATAAAATAAAAGACGATGGCGACTCTTGCTTACCACGACATTTTGCGAAAAAAAACGCAAAACGCGAACCAGCATATCCAAAATAGTCAGTTCTCTTCCCACCGTATCACAGAACTGGCGACTCTGCTGGGGACGCTTAATAAGTGGGGTGTACCTTAGGAATAGTTCATAATGTTTTCAATTGCTTGACTTGTATGCTTTATATTTGTGGGCTTATATCGGAGTTACTATAGATCCTAACCTGGATCTGGGGGATACCCTTTAGGTAAGTAGCAATAAACTGTGAGGGAACTGTACGGCATAGACCGATACGGTTGAAGCAGTAGCTACGTTGGTGTGGCACTTTAGATTGTACCGATATCCCTTGTGTTGGAACGAGGAGAATATGGGTCATCTAAGGGGTCATTAAGCACCAACTGACCTTAGAACCTTTAAATTGACCAACTTGGCCATAGAACAGTAGCAGTATGCTACACTCATTGAGACTAAACTCTCGCGATGATTCCGGCCGCAAGAAAAGGTTGCTAAATTGGAATTATGACCGATCGAGGGTGGTCAGTGATATTAAGATCCTCTAGAACCCGATTACTATTTCTAGGACAAGTTGAACCAACTAAACTGAAAGAGGGTAGTACCTAAGCTCCTTGCCAGCCTGAAATCTAAGGGCTCTCTGTGTGACTTGTATGCCTTTACCATGTTTTCCATTTGTGAATACTTGTGAGGTGCTTTCTATCATGACATCATGACATCATAACATTGCATACATCTTGCATTGGACTAACTTGTTTCAAAGACAGGAGGGATTCATCTTTGTTCTGTTTTGTAGGTCATGATGCCCATGCATAGGAATACCATCCGGATCAACTTTGTCCAGGTTCCCACCATGCTTAAAGAATTGGTTGCAAAGATGCCTGATACTACTTCCTTCATCAGGAGACATGGGTATCTTCTCAGTTTGGTCACCTCCAAATTGGACGAGCAGATGATGAGTGTCCTAGTCCAGTTCTATGATCCGCTGTACCATTGCTTTACTTTCCAGGACTACTAGTTGGTTCCCACCTTAGAAGAGTTCTCTGAACTTCTCGGTATCTCTATTGTGGAACAGACCCTGTTTACTGGTTGGGAGAAGATCCTTAGGCCCGAAAAGATTGCTTCAGCCCTTCATTTGACAAAGGATGAGGTAATGGCTAATTAGGAGACTAGAAGTGGAGAAAAGGGCTTTCTGACTAAGTTCTTGGTTGGTAAGGCTAATTATTTATGGGATAGTCTAGACTTTAAGGCATTCGAGGATATTCTGGCTCTTCTGATATACAACTTGGTATTGTTTCCAAACTCTGACTCCTTTGTTGATGTGAATGCGGTGAAAATATTCATCTCTCGTAATCCTGTACCCACTCTATTGGGTGACATCCTTCATCAACTTTATGCTCATACCGCCTGAAAGCGGGGAACCTTGATGTGATGCGCTCCATTATTGGCGAGGTGGTTTATTTCGCACCTCCCCAAATCAGTGCTGAAGAATAAAGAAGGCATGGGCTGGGCCTATAGGGTTATGTCTCTCTCTCTCTCTCATAATGACATCATCTGGACAATCAAGGGTATGGACGAGGTGGCCATTATTGATCGCTGTGGGGAGTACCCAAATGTTCCACTGATAGAAACCCATGGGGGAATTTCTTACAATCCATGCTTAGCCTTACGTCAGTTTGGGAGGGCCAGAAGAGAAGGACCTCATGAGCTGCTAATGCCTAGTATCATCTTTGATTTTCAAGGGGATAGCGATGAGCAACACCGTAGATTCATAAGGGCTTGGGATAGAGTTCACAGATCTGATCCACACGAGCTGGGCCCAAAGACTTCACTTCTGATGGAGCCATATCTCAGATGGGTCTGTATCCGTGCCCAAAAGCTGGGTATTCCATATGAAGTCGTCCGACCTATCATTGTTGAAGTTGCTAATGAAGAAGGGGTTCTTCCAACCATCCTCCACCCTTACATGTCCACTGACATCTGGGCACTGAAAAGGTCTTGGATGCAGCTAAGGGAAGAACGAGATGCTTACCGAGAAAAGTTTAACGAGCAAGAACAGAAGATCCAGAAGTTGACTAGGCAGATGGAGAACGAGCGGATTCTCAATGACTATGTCCGCACCGACAAGAAGAGACCATGGGAGCACTGATTGTCCTTTGATTATTTCCTTTCCAGTTTTATTTACTTTTCAGTATTTCCTTTCTTGTAACGCCTTAAGGGCATCAGTTGAACAATTTGAATTCCAAAGTTTATCAAATAAAGTGTGTTTCCTTTCTGGTTTACAAATTTGAATCTCTCGATTGTCTTTGAAATCATGTCATACGCATTTCATCCCATGCACTTCATAAACAGGTACCCATTACAGGGCTCTTATCTTCTTCGCTGTTTATTTCAGCACTCATCATGTCTGTTGAACCTTCAACTGAGCAAGCAATCAAGGCCCTACAGGACCAGAATGCCCAATTCCAAGAGTTGTTCATGAATCTAGCTAAGGGTCAGCAAGATCTGAAGACCCTGATTCTGAAAGAGAAGAAGAAGAAGAAGAAGAAGAGGACAATCCTGTTTAACACATGTCACAGGTTTGGAAATAGGCTACAGAATGAAGTTGATTTGACCACCTCATTTGGAGGGAAAGATAGTCAGGAAGAAAGGAGAGCTCCTAGCCCTGTGGTCTCCGACAACGAGACGGACTTCGACGAAGACCAGTATCCTCCGGCTGAGGATAAATACAAACAACTGGAAGACCGTTTGAGTGATATGGAAGTTCAAAAGGTGCCTGGTCTGGACTTTGGTGATCTAGGTCTATCATCTGGGGTGGTGATCCCCCACAAATTCAAGGCACCAGCCTTTGCTAAGTATGACGAAGTTTCTTGTCTGAAGCTACACCTCTGGTCATATGTAAGGAAGATTCAGCCGTAAACTGCTGATAAGAACCTATGGATCCACTTCTTTCAAGACAGTCTCTCAGGGACTCAGCTTGAGTGGTTTTACCAGTTGGACGGAGCCAGTATCCGCAGGTGGGAAGATTTGGCTACTCCTTTCTATAGGCAGTACCAGTATACCTCCGACCTTGCTCCCACGCGTACCCAACTCCAGGGTATGTCAATGGGAACAGGTGAAGGATTCAAAGATTATGCTCAGAAGTGGAGGGACCTCGCCGGAAGAGTAAAACCACCTTTGGCTGATCGAGAGCTTGTGGATATGTTTCTGGGGACCTTGTCTGGTCCATTTTTCAACCATCTGATCAGAAGTTCTTCATCTGGGTTTACAGAGCTTATTATGACCGGTGAGAGGATTAAGGCTGGTATTAAGGCTAGTAAGATACAAAAGGGTGCTTCATAAAGCATCAAGAAGAAGCCTTTTAAGAAAGAGTCCAGTGCTGTCTACAGTTTGAAAAGACATAATAGACCTGAACACCGCCAAGCTGTTAATGCGGTTGTTATTTCAAAACCTGCTGGTGCTCCTCAGCACAACAATCAACAAAAGGACGAGAGACCTCAAAGGCAATTCACCCGTCTTAACATGACCTTATCTCAGATTCTGCCACAGTTGCTGAAGACCAATCTGGTGATTCCAAGGGAAGCCCCGAAGAATCCAAATACAACATCACTGAAGTATAACCCTAATGCCCGCTATGCTTATCACTCTTGTAAGTGTTTGGTTGTTGGCATGTTTTTTTGGTAAAACCAGTTGTGTGAATGTCATAACTGATGTCATAACATTCTGGGATACAAGGTACATTCTGCAGAAAAAGAATGTCATACAGGAGCTGCTCAATATGAGTATTTAGCTGATCATTATGCAATGATCATATTTATTGCATTCTACCAAAATCAGTAAACAGGATTCTTGTTGTCATAACCAATGTTAAGACATCCTGTACTGAACTAACATTTGTGCAGATTTGTTATTTCTGAGAATTTTCAGGAATCTGGTTTATTCAGTCTAGATCAGATTCTCACGTGGACTTAGGTTAACTTTGCTTAACCCTAATCTGGTTGTTAAAGTCCTATGACCAAGTCTCGAGGTTAACCCTAATTAACCCTAGCTATTTTCGTGGAAGTCCTAACAGAAGAATAACTGGCTATATATTCCTCATGAAGACTGTTGGTGAAAGATACTTTTTGACAGAAGATCAATAAGGGACTATATAGTTGTAACTACTGTGAGCCAATCAATTATCATTGTGATAAGTGATTTGGAGTAGGATTTGGTTGTAAGGGTTGTGTATCACTCAAAGCTTTGAAGCACGAGTGTTTGTGTTACTCGATTAAAGCTTTGAAGCAAAGTCAAGTTAGGGTTGTGTATCACTCAAAGCTTTGAAGCACGAGTGTTTGTGTTACTTGATTAAAAGTTGTGAAGCAAAATCAAGTGTATGTACTGAAGAGTGTCTTCATAATTTCATTAGTCAATTGTTTAGTATCACTGCTGTGATTGAGGGGGAGTGAGTAGGAACTCAGGTTTAAGTTGAACTTAGATTGAAGTTGCATTGGGTAGGTCTTAAGTGAAGGAGATGAACTGGTTGGTTTATTCCTGAATTAATATCTCTTATAGTGAATTTCTTCCCTGGCTTGGTAGCCCCCAGAGTAGGTGTTGTTACACACTGAACTGGGTAAACAATTAACTGTGTTCTTTACTGCTTTTAGATTTACTGTCTTGAAGAGTGTCAGATACAGTGTCATAACATTCACCGTGACATTAAGTATCTACTGCCAGAATTTCAATTGGCATCAGAGCAGGCACCCTGCCTGTCTTACTGGGTGAGAACTAGGGATATTATTTTCTGGCGCTATGGAAAAAGAAGGAGGATTTGGAAACAGACCACCCATTCTGGATGGATCAAATTATGACTACTGGAAACCTCGTATGATTGCCTTCTTAAAATCACTGGACAAAAAGGCTTGGAGAGCTGCTGACAAAGGATGGAACCATCCCACCATAACTGGGAAAGATGGGACAACCAGTCTGAAACCTGAGGAAGAATGGAGCAAAGAAGAAGATGAGTTAGCCCTGGGTAACTCCAAAGCATTAAATGCCTTGTTCAATGGAATTGATAGAAACATATTCAGACTAGTACATCAATGTGAATTGGCCAAGGAGGTTTGGGACACTCTCAAAACTACCCATGAGGGCACATCCAAAGTAAAAATGTCAAGGCTTCAGATGCTGACTACCAAATTTGAGAACCTAAGGATGATGGAAGATGAGACCATTCATGAGTTTCACATGAACATCTTGGAAATTGCCAACACCTCAGGAGCATTGGGAGAAAAGATGTCAGAAGAAAAGCTGGTGAGAAAGATTCTCAGATCCTTGCCTAAAAGATTTACAATGAAGGTGACTGCTATAGAGGAAGCTCAGGATATCTGCAACTTGAAGGTGGATGAACTCATTGGGTCACTTCAGACCTTTGAGATGGGGATCAGTGACAATGTCGACAAGAAAAACAAGAGCATAGCACTTGTATCTAATACTGAAGATGAAAACAAGGAGGATGAAGAAGAAAATATTTCAGAAGCTATAGCCATGCTTGGAAGACAGTTCAACAAACTCATCAAGAGAATGGACCCAAAGTCAAGGTCAAATGTTAAGAACATTCCTTCTGACATTAACAGATCCTATGACTCCAGCAGAAGACCAAAGTCTGAAGAGAAGGGAAATCAAAGCAAAGGAATTCAATGCCATGGATGTGAAGGATATGGGCACATTCGAGCTGAATGTCCTACCTTTCTTAAGAAACAAAAGAAAGGAATGTCTGTTACTTGGTCTGATTGTGACTCAGAAAGTAATTCTGAAGAAGAATCTGCCAAACTAGTTACTGCGCTAACTGGTATTTGTGACTCTGATAGTGACTCTAGTGATGAGGAAGTGACATTTGAAGAAATGGCTGGCTCCTACAAGAAGTTATGTATCAGAAGTGCTGAAGTCTGTCAGCAAAATGAGAGACAAACAAAATTCATAGTAAAATTGGAGGCTGAGAAGAAGGCAGGCATTGATACTATAAGTCATCTAGAAGGGGAAGTTCAAATGCTAAACTCAAAACTTGACCAGATGGCCAAATCTGTCAAGATGCTGACAAATGGAACTGACAAATTAGAAGAAATCCTTTAGGTTGGACAAAATGTGGGAAACAAGTCTGGTCTAGGATTTGTGGCAGCAAAGAAATCTATTGTAGACAAGAAGAAGATCAGGCCTGATAAACAAATGTCAAAGCAGATGTCACAACATAGCACTCAATATCGAGAACAGAGAAATATGAAGAAAAAGTATCAAAGATGGAGATGTCATCATTGTGGGAGGTTTGGTCACATAAAGCCATTCTGCTTCAGATTATATGGATATCCTAATCAGACCCCAGTTGTCAAACCTAAGTCTAACAAGGCACCATATACTCAACAGTGGAAGAAAAAGGCTACTGCCCTGATAGCTCACACCTCCCTTAGAGTCTCTGCAAAGGAAGACTGGTACTTTGACAGTGGATGCTCTAAACACATGACTGGAATCAAGAATCTTCTCAATAATGTTAAACCTCACACTACTAGTTATGTGACTTTTGGAGATGGTGCTAGAGGAGAAATCAAAGGAGTTGGAAACTTGGACTGCCTTGGAGTTCCAAACCTAAATGAAGTATTACTGGTAAAAGGCTTGACTGCTAATCTCATAAGTATCAGTCAATCATGTGATCTAGGATTCAAGGTCAACTTCACCAAGTCTGAATGTCTTGTAACTAATGAGAAACAAGAAGTTGTAATGAGAGGAGTCAGATCTAAAGACAACTGCTACTTATGGGAGTCTGAGAACACTAATTATTCTTTTGTGTGCTTTATTGCCAAAGAAGAAAAAGAAGTGAAACTGTGGCACCAAAAACTTGGTCATTTACATCTAAGAGGAATGAAAAGGATTATATCCATGGAAGCAGTCAGAGGGATTCCAAGGCTGCAAATTGATGAAGGGAGAGTCTGTGGTGAATGTCAGGTTGGAAAGCAAACTAGAATGTCACATCCAAAGTCAAGACATCTGACCACCTCTAAAGTCTTAGAACTTCTACATATGGATCTGATGGGACCAATGCAGGTGGAAAGTCTTGGTGGAAAAAGATATACCTATGTTGTTGTGGATGATTTTTCCAGATTCACCTGGATTAACTTCATTAGGGAAAAGTATGATGTATTTGAAGTATTTAAGGAACTGTGCAAAAGAATTCAAAGAGAAAAAGAAGGATGCATTGTCAGAATCAGAAGTGATCATGGCAAGGAATTTGAAAACAGTAAGTTTGATGAGTTCTGCTCCTCAGAAGGAATTAATCATGAATTCTCTTCATCCATATCTCCTCAACAAAATGGAGTTGTGGAAAGGAAAAATAGGACTATACAGGAATCTGCCAGAGCAATGATACATGCCAAAAGACTTCCTATTCATTTTTGGGCTGAAGCTATGAATACAGCCTGTTATGTCCATAACAGGGTCACCTTGAGAAAGGGAACATCATCCACCATTTACGAACTTTGGAAAGGAAGGAAGCCTACAGTGAAGTACTTTCATGTATTTGGAAGCAAATTGTGATCGGTGGATCTGGAACTGACTGTTTAACGCTGGTTCGCGAAATGTCGCGGAAGCAAGAGTCGCCACCGTCTTTTATTTTCTCCAAATGGAAAGGACAAAAGCACAGAAAAATTCCTTATAGAGATTGCTCTCGGTTCGGGAGGTAGGTTATAGAAAGGGAAGGTGTTAGCACCCTTTCTATCCATGGTTATCCATGGGCTCTTAGATACTTTCTCATTGTGTTTTCAAAATGTTTGTTTGCTTTTCAATGTGGGTTTTAAAAAGTTTCTTTGAAAATTCCAGTTCGACTCTTGTATCAGTCCTCAAGAGTGTTTGAAAAAATTGCTTTCGAAAGCTTTTTGAAAATGTGTTGGTGTGAAAAGTATTTTGTTTTGTTTTGAAATTTAGAGCAAGTATCTAGAGTCGTCTACCTACCCTAAGGAATTCGTCTGTGTAAATGTCCTTTAAAGTAGTGCCATCCCACCATTGAGAGGTAGGTAGCACCACCGTTGGAGGTGTTCGGATCAATTCGAAGGTTCGGGACATGGTGATCACCAGAGCAATGGGAAGACACCTTAGAAGCTACCCTCATGCCAGGTTCCCGGATCATGAGGACTTACTAAGACATCCTCTACTCGACGATCACCTTTCGAGGCAAGGCAACAGTGAGGCGTACCCTAGGGGTGGTGTGTGATTTGTGTGTCGTTTTCGTTTGCATTTATCTTGTCATGTTATTGGTGTTCTACGCTTGATTTTATTTAGGGCCATTCATTCTTGCATGCTTTGTTTAACAGTTAAAAGTTGCGAGGAAAAGTAAATCTAAAGCTATTACAAATGGCGCGGGTCCACATCGCCAAAATTAAACAGGACCCGATTTGACAGAAAATAAATAAAGTAAATAAAGAATTGAAAAGTGCGAGAAGTAATTTACATGGCTTCGGGAGAGATACATAATTATTATAATGAAAATAAAATAAATACGCGAATTAATAAGAAATTAAACGAAACGAGGGCGTTGGACCCTTTTGCAAAAATTAAATTAATGAGAAATTAATAAATTAAAGAAAGATGTTTTTGGTATTTTTAATGTATTTTAAGATTTAATAGAAAAATTAATTGCAATTAAACGCTAACCCTAATTCTATTTTATTTTAATTTATTAAGAAAAACATTAGAATTTAACCTAAATTAAACCTAATTTTTATGTACAATTTTAATTATGAAAATAAATAAAATAAATAATATCATTGTGAAAAAGAAAAATTAAAAGGAATAAAACATTTATTAAACCTAGTTCTATATTTTTTAGATTTTATTATGAAAGGAATTAAAATTAAAACCCTAATTTAAATTAACTAATTTATATGCATTTATTTACAAGAAATATTAAAATAAAAATATTTTTTATATTTTTTATCTTTTCTGATTTTTATGCATTTTGTATTTTGTGAAAATATTTAAATTAATTAAACAAGTGATAATTAAAAATAAAAATAGAATTAAAAATAAAGAAAGCAAAAATTATGCAAACCTAGGGGGTGGTAGTCCCCAATATGGAGGTCTTTTGTTAGCAATTCAGGCCCATTTGACTGTGGCCTTATTGGACTTTTTTACTCACGCGCTGGCAAGTTGACTCAAGCGTAGGGTGCTCATCAATTCTCAGCCTTTGATCTGATCTCCAGGGGCACGTGGACGTTGGATTCTGGAAGGCGTATGGTGAACCACAGCGCTGAAGCTGCATAGGAACATAGATAGCAAAATAATATGGGAAATAATACAGACCTGGGGCTCGAACCCAGGTCATATGCATTGCCAACGTTCACACCTTGCCACTGGACCACTATCACGCATTTGTTAAATAAATAAACAACAAATATAATAAAATAAAACAATCCCTTAATGCCTTCAGCGCGCGAATTTTTGAACGGGCCTATCACGTTTCGCCACGACTTCGTCTTCTTCATGTTCCTGAAAACATAAAAGAACAGGCAACGGTTTTCATGACGTTTTCTTAGGCCGCTTTTGGGAAAATAGCGAATAGGTCTAGAGGGTCCATAAATTAGGCGCGATAGTGACTTCTTCTTCGTCCAGACTTGCTGATTACAACCATGGTACTCTTGAAGGCCAATTTTTGTTGGTTTCAAAATCCCCAATTGGAGGTCCTGTAAACCCTAAAACTCAAACATGGCATAATCGCGTGTAGCACATAAAAAGACAATTAAATGTATTGGTTAGCTTCAAAACTTCATAATGAACATGAATCAATGAATAAAATGCTATGAAAATGCTTAGATTTGAGAACACGATCATGAGTTTTTCATGGAATATTTGGAGTTCTGTATACCGATTCCTTGAGCTTTGATGAAGGTCTTTGATTGGAATATGATCAGTGATCTCCAAGGAAGCTAATGGAACAAGAATTGTGCTTTGAATCAACCTGTAAAGATGATTTCAGAATTGACTTTTTTGACAATTTTTTCAAGTTTGTGAATGGCCTTCTTAAGCAGCTGTGCGTGTATTCTGATTAGGGTTGTGATCTTAGCATATGTAGTAGTGAATTAGGTCAAGAAAAATCAATCAAATCCATTGCATTCATTGATTTTGGAAATTTGATTTTCTAAGATTTTTTCATATCTTTTTCCATATGCTTTTGGTTCAAAATTAAGCCAATCAACCCAAATCTTTCCATATTGGTACAAGCACGAAATCTTGAAGCTAAAACATGTACAAAAAGATTTGTTAGGTTAAGTTAAATATTTTTCACATATTTAATTGATTTAAGTGAATTGTTATAAATAAAAATTCAAATAAATAAATAAAAAATGAGAAAATACTTCCCTTTGGGCCAAATGGTCGTGCACATGTCATGGATTATGAATTATGGAAGAAAAATGGGCCCATTAGCAATTTTAGGTCATTTGAATCAATGTTGACTTTTCAAAATATCCAAAAATTTCCCAACTTCCACAAGGCATAACTTGCTCAATTTTTAAGCTTTTCTCATGTTCTTGGACATTTTGGAAAGATCTTTGGGTCCTCTAACCAATGCCTTTGGTACCATGTCATTTTGATTTACCAATCACAAGTTATGGCCTTTGACTTAAAGTCCCTTTTTGTTAACTTTTGAAAATGACCTATAATGTTGAAATTGATAACTTTTTGTGAGAGCATTTCTTGGACTTGAAGTATGAAGATGAGTTGTAGGAAATGTCTTTCTCTTCAAAATGAGCTTTGGATGGAATTTTTCTGATAATCCATGTGAAAGTTATGCCCTGGTCAATTTCAGTTGACTTTTTCAACTGTCCAAATAAGGAAACTTTTGCATTTTGATGATTTCTGAGCCAAATTTTGAGAATCATGATCAAGCATTGATCAAATGATGTTTGTGGCTTCAAAATGATATGTTGACCAAAAATTTGAACTTTTGACTGTCAAATGACCATTTTGCCCCTACAGTTGACTGTAGTGCAATTAGGGTTTTTGACTGTGCAATTTTGTGCTGAAAGCCTTGAAACTTGATATGAGGATGCTTGACCATATTTGTAGGCATATGAGACTTGATTGGGCCCTTGAAAACTTCCTTTTCTTGATCAGACTCAAAACCCTAATCTTGACTGTATAGGAGACCTTTGCACTGTGCAACCCTTGGGGAATTTTGTGACTTGGCTTGGAAATTTCTTGAAGAATATGGGAGGGCAAATTTTGGGGTACAACAGTTGCCACTGTTCAATCTTCTTAGACCTGAGGATGCAGATTGGCTGACGTGCCTTTCGTAATCCGAAGGTGGAAGATGATTGAACACTAGAGTGCCCAGAAATTTGCGCTCACATAGTAGCGGTGATGATGGAATGGGCTTACAGATTCCATTTGGGGATTGATGGATAAGGTGATGGGCTTATATATGCCATCTGGATGTTGATCACATAAGAGATTCCTTAGCGAGAACCTGCATATCTGCAAAAGAAAAATGAGTACCTGACACGTTGCAGGAGTTGGTTTTCAGATGCTTGGTATAGATGTGTCCTGACTGGTTACAGGAGCTGAGTCTGGAGCTTCACAAGATGATGAATGAACCAGGGATGGTTACTACCTTAGCATGAACGGTAAGAGAACCTTGGATGACTTTAGTTTCAACAACGCTCGTTGAGATAATCTTAGTGGGAATTACCGTCTTCGCAGTATCGGGAAGAGAACCATAGACAATTATAATCTGAAAGGAATTATCGCCTCACTCACCGTCGGAGAGGGAACCATCTGAAAAGGAATTATCACCTCACTCACCGTCGGAGAGGGGACCATAGAAAAGGAATTATTACCTCACTCACCGTCGGAGAGGGAACCATAGGAGACTATCACCTCACTCACCGTCGGAGAGGGAAACATCTGAAAAGGACTTACCACCTCACTCACCGTCGGAGAGGGAACCATAGGAGACTATCACCTCACTCACCGTCGGAGAGGGAAACATCTGAAAAGGAATTACCACCTCACTCACCGTCGGAGAGGGAACCATAGGAGATTATCACCTCACTCACCGTCGGAGAGGGAAACATCTGAAAAGGAATTACCACCTCACTCACCGTCGGAGAGGGAAACATCTGAAAAGGAATTACCACCTCACTCACCGTCGGAGAGGGAACCATAGGAGACTATCACCTCACTCACCGTCGGAGAGGGAAACATCTGAAAAGGACTTACCACCTCACTCACCGTCGGAGAGGGAACCATAGGAGACTATCACCTCACTCACCGTCGGAGAGGGAAACATCTGAAAAGGACTTACCACCTCACTCACCGTCGGAGAGGGAACCATAGGAGACTATCACCTCACTCACCGTCGGAGAGGGAAACATCTGAAAAGGAATTACCACCTCACTCACCGTCAGAGAGGGAACCATAGGAGACTATCACCTCACTCACCGTCGGAGAGGGAAACATCTGAAAAGGAATTACCACCTCACTCACCGTCGGAGAGGGAACCAATAGGAAATTATAATCTGGAATAACTTCTGCTGAGTCTTTATCAGAAAAATCTGTTGGGAGTCGATTTAGCTGGACTAGAGAAGGCCTGGGACTGGATAAGAAATCTTTGGAGTCGATTAAATGAACCGGTCTAGGTCTTGAAATATGATTGAGAATTTTAACTGCATCCTTCCTGAAAGGTAAAGGTCAGCCATATGCAATGCATGATATGGATCAAGCAATGATGTTCTCAACATAAATGAGATTTGTATGACATAATGCGTCTATGCATGCTATAATGATGTATGTGATATTTTATGAATGTATGTTTTCGTCTAGGAAAGTAAATCCTTGACGGGTGCCGGGAAGTCATATCCTGGGCTGGTGTTGAAGAATAGATTTTGCTTCCGCTGGGGATGATAACTGCAAGAATACCGGTAGAAGATGACTCCGTCGCAGAATAAACTTGGCAAATGGAAGATTCTGCGGGGAGAAAAGATACTCTAGCGACCATGCTGGGGAGTGATACTCTGTGGGAAGAGGGATGCCTTGCTGAGTGTTAATAATGATCTGCTGGGGATACCCTTGTTGTTGGAAGTGTTGATGGACTTCGCTGGGGTAAGAAGACTTCGTCGAGGACGCTCTTTCCGTGGCTTTTGGCTGAGGATAACCCAGTTATATCCTGTTAAGGAAATAACTCTTTAAATCAAGCCGGACGACGCGTTCGTGCTCTGCGAGGATAAGCTTCCAGAATCTACTGGGGATAAGCTTACTGCTTGGGGATATGAATTCCAAATTCCTGGGGAGCTGGATTGGACTCTCTTGGGGAAATCTTGAACTATGTCGGGGAAGCGATTCCTTTGAATGTTGATCTGCCGCCGGGGAACAATCTTTAGACCGAGACTGCCGGGGATGCTTGTTAAGAATATATGTATACTGCTGGGGAAGTATTGAGATCTATGGGAGGATACTCAATTTCCTTGAGACTTGATAACTCTGCCTGGAGAAGAATGCACTGTTTTGCTGAATCACTCTCTGGGGAATTAATATGTACTGTTCATATTCTTTAGCTGAACCTACCTTGGTACCTGGGAGGATAGAACAATTGGACTGTTTAGACAACTCTTTTATTGCCCCTGTTTCTAGTGTCACCTACAATTAATTCCTTTGTTTCATATGCAAATATTTATGAGTTAGCAAACTATTGTCAATGCATATATCACAAATTGAACCTTGGACGTTCTTCGCAAAACAAAACAGAAAAAGAAAAACACTTGGCACGTTTAACTGAAAATATATTTGTATTGATTTTGAATGGCCTGTGAATAGGCATTTTGTGTACAAGAGGCTGACGTCCTAGTAAGAGAACATCGCCGAACAAAAGAGTATATACAAATTTTGTACAAAAGAAAATAAAACAGTTGTGTGAAATGAATGATCCCACTGGGTTTCAACTCTGCTATTGCCTTTATAACTCCGAGCGTCTCATCACTTGATGACCTTGGTTGAAGGTGAAGCTGACTGATCGATGCCGTTTGAACTTGATGTAGATACCGGATTCTGGATGCAAAGTGATCCAATGAGACATAGTATTACGCTTTTATCCCTAATTTTTGCCTGGGCCGCCCTTTCGGGTTTTCGGTCCACCGGGATACCCATTTTTGCCCAAGCCGCCTTTTCAGGTTTTCGACTTGCCGGGTGTACAGATTTTTTTCATTTCATCCCTTCATTTTTCCCGAACCCTTTTGGTTCGAAGGGAAGCCCTAATTTTTGCCTAGGCATGTCAGCCTAGCGGGTCTTTTTTTCATGCGTAGTATTTTTTTACTATGTCTGCATTGGCGGGGTGAGGAAGGTCGTCACCATCCATGTTGGTTAGGATCATGGCTCCTCCTGAGAACACATGCTTAACCACAAATGGCCCTTCGTACGTAGGGGTCCATTTGCCCCTTGGATCACTCTGAGGAAGGATGATTCTTTTGATTACCAAATCCCCAACTTGATATTCCTGTGGTCTGACTTTTTTGTTAAATGCCCTGATCATCCGTTTCTGATACGTCTGACCATGGCAGATAGCAGCAAGTCTCTTTTCATCAATGAGGTTGAGTTGATCAAGTCGTGTCTGGATCCAATCATCTTCGTTCAGATTTGCATCCTTCATTATCCGGAGAGAGGGTATTTGCACTTCGATCGGTAAGAATGCCTCCATACCATAAACCAGAGAGAAAGGAGTTGCCCCGGTTGACGTCCTAGCTGAGGTACGGTACCCATGTAGAGCGAACGGTAACATCTCGTGCCAATCTTTATAAGTCACTGTCATCTTTTGCACGATTTTCTTGATGTTCTTATTTGCTGCTTCTACAGCCCCATTCATCTTCGGTCTGTAAGGAGAAGAATTGTGGTGCTGTATCTTGAACTGTTCGCAGAGCTCAGCGATCATCTTATTGTTCAGATTGGTACCGTTGTCTGTAATAATCCGCTCGGGGACGCCGTACCGACAGATCAGATTGTGCCGAATGAACCGTGCCACAACAGTCTTGGTTACCGTAGCATAGGATGCTGCCTCAACCCACTTCGTAAAATAATCAATCGCCACTAGGATGAAGCGATGCCCATTAGATGCAGTAGTTTTAATCTCACCAATCATGTCTATGCCCCACATTGCAAACGGCCAAGGCGCAGTCAGAACATTCAGGGGAACTGGAGGAACATGCACCTTATCTGTGTAAATCTGGCACTTATGGCACGTCCTAGAATGTTGGTAGCAATCAGCTTCCATTGTGGACCAGTAATATCCTGCCCGTAGGATTTTCTTAGCCATAGTGTGTCCACTGGAATGTGTACCAAAGGTCCCTTCATGTAGCTCTTCCATGATTCTTTCTGCTTCGGTCTTATCCACACACCGCAGTAAGGTTGAATCATGGTTTCTCTTGTACAAGATGCCGTTGCTAAGGAAGAACTTGGCTGCGAACCTTCTCAGGAATTTCTTATCGTTGATAGATGCACCTTCAGGATATTCCTGAGTTTCCAGATATCTCTTCACCTCATGGTACCAAGGCTTCTCAGTCACCAATTCAGTCTCAAGATCACAACAGTATGCCGGTTCGTCCAGTTTCCAGATGATGATCCGGGGAGCCTCATTATCCCATTTAACTTTGAACATAGAAGACATTGTAGCTAACGCGTCCGCTAACTGATTTTCTTCTCTTGGAAAGTGTTCAAAGGTTATCTCTGTGAAGTGGGGGATCAAGGTCAACACACATTCTCTGTAAGGAATCAGGTTTGGATGTTTCGTATCCCACTCTCCTTTGATCTGATTGATCACAAGAGCGGAATCTCCGAAGACACTTAGAAATTTGATCCTTAGGTCGATCGCAGCTTGAAGACCCATGATGCACGCCTCATACTCCGCCATGTTGTTGGTACAGTTGAAACACAACCGGGCAGTGAGTGGAGTATGAGTACCTTGTGGAGATATGATTATGGCGCCGATACCATTTCCCAAAGCATTGGAGGCTCCGTCAAAGTGCATAGACCATCGGGATCCTAGTTCAGGTCCTTCATCCGGTCCAGGTACTTCACAATCTGTTACTATCATGATGCTTTCATCCGGAAACTCGAAGTTCATGGATTGGTAGTCATCTACAGCTTGATGAGCCAAGTGGTCTGCCAATACACTTCCCTTGATGGCTTTCTGGGTTGTGTACTGAATGTCGTATTCCGTCAAGATCATTTGCCATCTTGCAATTCTCCCAGACAGAGCAGGCTTTTCGAATATGTACTTTATAGGATCCATCTTTGAGATCAACAAGGTAGTGTGAGTCAGCATATACTGTCTCAGTCGGCGAGCAGCCCATACCAAAGCGCAACAAGTTTTCTCGAGCAGTGAGTATCGGGTCTCACAGTCGGTAAACTTTTTGCTAAGGTAATAAATGGCATGCTCTTTTCGGCCAGACTCGTCATGCTGCCCCAACACACACCCCATTGAGTTGTCAAGCACTGTCAGGTATAGGATCAAAGGTCTCCCTTCAACCGGTGGCATAAGGATAGGTGGTTCTTAGAGATACTCTTTGATTTTGTCGAAAGCGGCCTGACATTCATCGTTCCAACGTACTACCTGATCTTTCTTCAGCAGCTTGAAGATTGGCTCACAGGTAGCAGTCAGATGTGAGATGAATCGAGCAATGTAATTCAGGCGTCCTAAAAAGCCTCTGACTTCTTTCTCTGTCCTGGGAACTGGCATCTCTTGAATAGCTTTGACCTTAGCAGGGTCCACTTGAATGCCCTTATCACTAACCACGAAGCCTAGCAACTTTCCCGATCTTACCCCGAAGGTGCACTTGTTCAGGTTCAATCTCAGTTTGTACTTTTTCAACCGGTCAAACAACTTTTGCAGATGATCTAGATGTTCTTCCTCAGTCTGGGACCTTGCGATCATGTCGTCCACATACACTTCTATCTCATGATGGATCATGTCATGAAATAAAGCAACCATGGCACGTTGGTAGGTTGCCCCAGCGTTCTTTAATCCAAATGGCATGACCTTGTAACAGAAAGTGCCCCACTGAGTAACAAATGTAGTCTTTTCCATGTCTTCAGGTGCCATCTTGATCTGATTGTAACCTGAAAAGCCATCCATGAAAGAGAACACCTTGTGCTGAGCTGTATTATCAACAAGGACATCAATGTGAGGTAAGGGGAAGTCATCTTTGGGGTTGGCCCTGTTCAGATCCCTGTAGTCGACACACATTCTGACCTTACCGTCCTTCTTAGGTACCGGCACCACATTAGCAACCCACTGAGGGTAAGAAGTCACTGCAAGAAACCCGGCATCAAACTGTTTCATGACCTCGGCTTTAATCTTCTCAGACATCGCTGGGCGCATCCGACAGACCTTTTGCTTAACTGGAGGGCAGTCTCCCTTAGTCGGCAAGTGATGAACCACAATGTCGGTATCCAACCCGGGCATGTCTTCGTAGGACCAGGCAAAGATCTCCATATAATCATGTAACATCTTGGTTAACCGTTGCTTCACGCTGAGCTCTAGGTTGGCACCAATCTTTACCTCTTTCCTGTCTGCCTCAGTACCCAAGTTTATTGTTTCCACTGGCTCTTCATGGGGTTGAATCGTCCTCTCTTCCTGAAGCAACAGTCTTGCAAGCTCGCCAGGCACTTCGCAATCATCTTCACCTTCGTCTTCGGCTAAGTTGATCGGATTTTCGAAGTCATAATTGGCAATAGCAGAGTTGTTATCAGTGAGATCCAGAGTGGATTGAAACCTGTATGAGTGAGTGTGTGTGTAAATACAGCTGTTTTGAAATATATATAAAGGAAAGAAAGACAGAAAAGGAGCATAAGATTTGCAATGCGAAAATACGTCCAAGATTTTCATTCATGATATATGAAATGACAATTTATATGCCCTCACAAATGAAGCCACGGTGCCTCGGGTAAGACATCGGGCCAAAGAGTTTATTTAATTGTTTATTACAGATACCAAAAACATAGGAATTCATTACTTAGTAACAAGAGAAACAGATAAGTTGTCCTTTGCACTCCAATTGTTAAGTCCACTGTCGGTTGCAGGGTAAATCCAGCTATCAAACTCAGCTTCATCCACTTCCTCTTCGTCACCAATAGCATTCACTCCATGAGCAGGCAGGGGAGCTGTCACTACATTAGGCTTCTCAGATGCCTCAAACTGTACCTCCTTAGCGTCGATGAGGTCCTGCAGCTTACTCCTTAGTGCCCAACAGTCATCAGTAGAGTGCCCCGGGCTATCTGAATGGTAAGCACAACGAGCATTCGGGTTGTACTTGGGAGATGCAGTATTGGGGAATTTATGAGCCTCCCTGACAGTCACTAAATTGGTTGAGAGCAACTGTGGCAGGATCTGCGACAAAGTCATGCTTAAGCGGGTGAATTCTCTCCGGGGTCTTTCAACCTTCTGAGGATTGTTTGGCCGGGGAGCGGCAGCAGGCTTAGCAATCATTACCGCACTGACAGATTGGCGGCGCTCGGGTCTCTCTGATTTCCTGGAACCATACACGGCACTAGACTCCTTCTTGAATGGTTTTTTCTCAGAACTAGATGACGCACCCTTCGCAATCTTTCCAGACTTTAACCCAGCTTCAATTCTCTCTCCAGTTAGAATCAAATCAGTGAACCCAGCAGAAGAATTCCCAATGAGATGGTTGAAAAATGGCCCAGATAGGGTCCCCAAGAACATGTCCACCAACTCCCGATCAGTCAATGGTGGCTGTACCCTGCCAGCCAGGTCTCTCCACTTCTGAGCGTACTCCTTAAAACCTTCGCTTGCACCTAACGACATACCCTGGAGTTGGGTACGTGTGGGGGCAAGGTCGGCATTATATTGATACTGCTTATAGAAAGCAGTAGCCAACTCCTCCCAGTTACGAACCTTGGTCCCATCCAGCTGATAGAACCATTCGAGATGAGTCCCCGAAAGACTCTCCTGGAAGAAGTGGATCCATAAATTCTTATCCGCAGAGTACGGCTGAATTTTCCGAACATAGGACCTTAGATGCAGCTTGGGACAAGACGCCCCGTCATACTTAGAAAAGGATGGTGCTTTGAACTTGTGAGGGATAACCACACCAGTTGACAAACCCAGATCTCCGAAATCCAGCCCAGGTACCTGTTGAACCTCCATAGCTTTCAACCTATCCTCCAGTTGCTTGTATCTGTCTTCTGCATGAGGGTACTTCTCTTCATCAAAATCAGTCTCGTTGTCGGAGACTACCGGACTAGGAACCCTTGCTTCAACCTGAGGAGAACTCTTTCCAACAGAAGAACCAGCCTCTTCCTGCTGCAGAGCATTACCAAACCTTCGGCCCGAGTTGAACAGAACAGTTCTTCTCTTCTTCTTCTTCTCCTTCTTCAGGAGCATAGCCTTCAATTCTTCTTGGCCTTGAGCCAGACCCTTGATTAATTCCTGAAACTGCGCATTATGCGCCTGAAGAGCCTTGATGGAGGTCTCAGTTGATGAAGAGCCGGGATCCATGATGCTGAAATAAACAGCGAAGAACTGTAAGCAACGTGAAAAGAGGAAAAACCTGCTATGCACATGATGAATGAGATGTGTTTATGCAATGCATTCAAGGGTTCGAAAGTTCAAATTTGTTGTAGACAAAAAGGAACACACGTTATCATTAAGGAAATCATTGTTTAATACATCAAAGCCTCATGGGCAAAATAATACAAAAATCAAATCAATCCCAAAATATACTGCGCATCCTCTTTGGAGCTATGTAGGTGTTGATATTCCTCTCCTCATGCAACAGGCGGGTGAGCTCCAAGACCTTCTTTTCACTGGCATGTAGGCTAGTCTCAAGAGAACTCCTTTCCTCCTTAAGCTGGATCCAGCTCTTCTGCATCTCTTCCTAGGATGTGGGCATATCAGGGTGCTGAATAGTGTAGGACACTTCTCCTTCCAAGACTGGCTCTTTGATCACAGGGAGCATGTGGGGATAAGGCATCACTAACTTCTGGGAGCAGGCGCGTACCCACTTGAGATAAGGTTCCAACGGGATGGAGTTCCTGTGCCCCAGTGTCTTGCTGTCTATCCTACTGGGCATCCTCCAGGCTCTGATAAACCTCTGGCGAAGTCCTTGAGTATCGTTGTCGAAGTCAAAAACTATGTCAGGAATTAACATGTCATGAGGACCATCCCTCCGAGCATAACCAAACTGTCTCCAAGCCAGGCATGGGCTATAAGTAATACCTCCTCTGATTCCAAGTAGAGGAACATTAGGGTACTCCCCGCAACGATCAATGATAGTGACATCTTCTCTGGACCTAGGGCACCAATGTATATCTGCATGTGTAAGAGTCATCAACCGTTGTGACCATCTCAAACCCCGCTCATTCTTCAGGACTGATTGTGGAAGGTGCGAAATAAACCACCTTCCCAGGAGAGGAGTGCAACACATAAGGACACCTCTTTTTCTCATGGTTCGAGTGTAACATGAGTGAAGGATGTCCCCCAGCAATGTAGGTATAGGATTCCTGGACATAAAGATCTGGACAGCACTGATATCAATAAGCTGATCTGGGTTAGGGAACAACACCAGACCATAGACAAGGAGGGCTACCACTTCTTCAAAAGCTTGCAAGTCAAGGGAGTTCCAACATTCATGGGCCTTTTCAAACAGAAACCTGGCTAAGAACCCTTTGATACCACTTCTAACTTCCCAATGTCCCTTGAGGTCAGATGACTGTAGGTGCAAGGCTTTAGCAATCTCTTCAAGCTTAGGTTCCTTTTCTGTACCGTTGAAGGGTAGCTGATCAAGGATAGGGATCTTCAGGAGCCGGGAGAACTCCTCCAATGTAGGTACCAACTGATAATCCAAGAAGGTGAAACAGTGATGCAAAGGGTCAAAGAATTGGAACAGGACCTTTATCATATCTTCCTCAATGTTGGTGTTGACCAAGCTGATGAGGCTTCCATGTCTTTCACTGAATGAAGAGTTCTCGGGAATCCTGAATATAAGTTCCTTAAGCTGAGGAGGGACCCTTACGAGACTGATTTGAATTGTCTTTCTACGAACAGTTTCCATGTCCTACAAAACAAGAACAAAGATGAAAATTCGAACCCCTGAAATGGTTAGTCAATGCATATGATGCTGGATGATGTCATGATGCTATGATTAAACACACCACAGATATTTACAAAGACAAACATGTAAGGCACACAAGGCACACAAGACAAGCCCTTAAGGTTTAAGGCCAGCATGGGGTCTGGGTAGTACCCTCTTGAAGTTGGTGGGTTCAACCTGTCCTAATCAAAGTAACCGGGTTCTAAGGTTCCCAATATCACGGGATTGCTTTCATTGTTCATCGTTTCGATTTAGCCACTGAACTGGCGACCGAAATATTCCAGGAAAGCAACCCTCAATTGAGTGCAGTATCGAGTATCAACCAACCTCGGACTGCACCAAAGTCAGTTATCTCACTACCCTAAAGAGGCCAAGATAGTTCAATTAAGGTTCCTAAGGTCTGTTGATGCTTCATGACACCACGCGGAGGCCCCGTACTCTCCTTGACTGAACTCAAGGGTTACTGGTACACACCAAAGTGCCACATCAACGTAGCAGACTGTTTCAACCATGTCGGTATACCCCGCACAGTTCCCTCACAGCCTTGTTGCTACTTTCTAAGAAGGTATCCCCCAGATCCGGGTTTAGGATCTATAGAACTCCCAAGCAACCCACAATAATAAAGCAAGCAAAGAAGACAATTGAAAACACAGTGATCTTAATCCTAAGGTACACCTCACTTTAAGTTTGATCCCCAGCAGAGTCGCCAGTTCTGTGATCGGTGGATCTGGAACTGACTGTTTAACGCTGGTTCGCGAAATGTCGCGGAAGCAAGAGTCGCCACCGTCTTTTATTTTCTCCAAATGGAAAGGACAAAAGCACAGAAAAATTCCTTATAGAGATTGCTCTCGGTTCGGGAGGTAGGTTATAGAAAGGGAAGGTGTTAGCACCCTTTCTATCCATGGTTATCCATGGGCTCTTAGATACTTGCTCATTGTGTTTTCAAAATGTTTGTTTGCTTTTCAATGTGGGTTTAAAAAAGTTTCTTTGAAAATTCCAGTTCGACTCTTGTATCAGTCCTCAAGAGTGTTTGAAAAAATTGCTTTCGAAAGCTTTTTGAAAATGTGTTGGTGTGAAAAGTATTTTGTTTTGTTTTGAAATTTAGAGCAAGTATCTAGAGTCGTCTACCTACCCTAAGGAATTCGTCTGTGTAAATGTCCTTTAAAGTAGTGCCATCCCACCATTGAGAGGTAGGTAGCACCACCGTTGGAGGTGTTCGGGTCAATTCGAAGGTTCGGGACATGGTGATCACCAGAGCAATGGGAAGACACCTTAGAAGCTACCCTCATGCCAGGTTCCCGGATCATGAGGACTTACTAAGACATCCTCTACTCGACGATCACCTTTCGAGGCAAGGCAACAGTGAGGCGTACCCTAGGGGTGGTGTGTGATTTGTGTGTCGTTTTCGTTTGCATTTATCTTGTCATGTTATTGGTGTTCTACGCTTGATTTTATTTAGGGCCATTCATTCTTGCATGCTTTGTTTAACAGTTAAAAGTTGCGAGGAAAAGTAAATCTAAAGCTATTACAAATGGCGCGGGTCCACATCGCCAAAATTAACCAGGACCCGATTTGACAGAAAATAAATAAAGTAAATAAAGAATTGAAAAGTGCGAGAAGTAATTTACATGGCTTCGGGAGAGATACATAATTATTATAATGAAAATAAAATAAATACGCGAATTAATAAGAAATTAAACGAAACGAGGGCGTTGGACCCTTTTGCAAAAATTAAATTAATGAGAAATTAATAAATTAAAGAAAGATGTTTTTGGTATTTTTAATGTATTTTAAGATTTAATAGAAAAATTAATTGCAATTAAATGCTAACCCTAATTCTATTTTATTTTAATTTATTAAGAAAAACATTAGAATTTAACCTAAATTAAACCTAATTTTTATGTACAATTTTAATTATGAAAATAAATAAAATAAATAATATCATTGTGAAAAAGAAAAATTAAAAGGAATAAAACATTTATTAAACCTAGTTCTATATTTTTTAGATTTTATTATGAAAGGAATTAAAATTAAAACCCTAATTTAAATTAACTAATTTATATGCATTTATTTACAAGAAATATTAAAATAAAAATATTTTTTATATTTTTTATCTTTTCTGATTTTTATGCATTTTGTATTTTGTGAAAATATTTAAATTAATTAAACAAGTGATAATTAAAAATAAAAATAGAATTAAAAATAAAGAAAGCAAAAATTATGCAAACCTAGGGGGTGGTAGTCCCCAATATGGAGGTCATTTGTTAGCAATTCAGGCCCATTTGACTGTGGACTTATTGGACTTTTTTACTCACGCGCTGGCAAGTTGACTCAAGCGTAGGGTGCTCATCAATTCTCAGCCTTTGATCTGATCTCCAGGGGCACGTGGACGTTGGATTCTGGAAGGCGTATGGTGAACCACAGCGCTGAAGCTGCATAGGAACATAGATAGCAAAATAATATGGGAAATAATACAGACCTGGGGCTCGAACCCAGGTCATATGCATTGCCAACGTTCACACCTTGCCACTGGACCACTATCACGCATTTGTTAAATAAATAAACAACAAATATAATAAAAGAAAACAATCCCTTAATGCCTTCAGCGCGCGAATTTTTGAACGGGCCTATCACGTTTCGCCACGACTTCGTCTTCTTCATGTTCCTGAAAACATAAAAGAACAGGCAACGGTTTTCATGACGTTTTCTTAGGCCGCTTTTGGGAAAATAGCGAATAGGTCTAGAGGGTCCATAAATTAGGCGCGATAGTGACTTCTTCTTCGTCCAGACTTGCTGATTACAACCATGGTACTCTTGAAGGCCAATTTTTGTTGGTTTCAAAATCCCCAATTGGAGGTCCTGTAAACCCTAAAACTCAAACATGGCATAATCGCGTGTAGCACATAAAAAGACAATTAAATGTATTGGTTAGCTTCAAAACTTCATAATGAACATGAATCAATGAATAAAATGCTATGAAAATGCTTAGATTTGAGAACACGATCATGAGTTTTTCATGGAATATTTGGAGTTCTGTATACCGATTCCTTGAGCTTTGATGAAGGTTTTTGATTGGAATATGATCAGTGATCTCCAAGGAAGCTAATGGAACAAGAATTGTGCTTTGAATCAACCTGTAAAGATGATTTCAGAATTGACTTTTTTGACAATTTTTTCAAGTTTGTGAATGGCCTTCTTGAGCAGCTGTGCGTGTATTCTGATTAGGGTTGTGATCTTAGCATATGTAGTAGTGAATTAGGTCAAGAAAAATCAATCAAATCCATTGCATTCATTGATTTTGGAAATTTGATTTTCTAAGATTTTTTCATATCTTTTTCCATATGCTTTTGGTTCAAAATCAAGCCAATCAACCCAAATCTTTCCATATTGGTACAAGCACGAAATCTTGAAGCTAAAACATGTACAAAAAGATTTGTTAGGTTAAGTTAAATATTTTTCACATATTTAATTGATTTAAGTGAATTGTTATAAATAAATATTCAAATAAATAAATAAAAAATGAGAAAATACTTCCCTTTGGGCCAAATGGTCGTGCACATGTCATGGATGATGAATTATGGAAGAAAAATGGGCCCATTAGCAATTTTAGGTCATTTGAATCAATGTTGACTTTTCAAAATATCCAAAAATTTCCCAACTTCCACAAGGCATAACTTGCTCAATTTTTAAGCTTTTCTCATGTTCTTGGACATTTTGGAAAGATATTTGAGTCCTCTAACCAATGCCTTTGGTCCCATGTCATTTTGATTTACCAATCTCAAGTTATGGCCTTTGACTTAAAGTCCCTTTTTGTTGACTTTTAAAAATGACCTATAATGTTGAAATTGATAACTTTTTGTGAGAGCATTTCTTGGACTTGAAGTATGAAGATTAGTTGTAGGAAATGTCTTTATCTTCAAAATGAGCTTTGGATGGAATTTTTCTGATAATCCATGTGAAAGTTATGCCCTGGTCAATTTCAATTGACTTTTTCAGCTGTCCAAATAAGGAAACTTTTGCATTTTGATGATTTCTGAGCCAAATTTTGAGAATCATGATCAAGCATTGATCAAATGATGTTTGTGGCTTCAAAATGATATGTTGACCAAAAATTTGAACTTTTGACTGTCAAATGACCATTTTGCCCCTACAGTTGACTGTAGTGCAATTAGGGTTTTTGACTGTGCAATTTTGTGCTGAAAGCCTTGAAACTTGATATGAGGATGCTTGACCATATTTTTAGGCATATGAGACTTGATTGGGCCCTTGAAAACTTCCTTTTCTTGATCAGACTCAAAACCCTAATCTTGACTGTATAGGAGACCTTTGCACTGTGCAACCCTTGGGGAATTTTGTGACTTGGCTTGGCAATTTCTTGAAGAATATGGGAGGGCAAATTTTGGGGTACAACACAAATGCTACATTCTGACAGATCGTGAACAAAGGAGAAAGAAGAACCCTAAAAGTGATAAAGGAATATTCCTAGGATACTCTACCAACAGCAGAGCTTATAGGGTATTCAATTCCAGGACCAAAGTTATGATGGAATCTATAAATGTCATAGTTGATGATTACCATGAGGAAACAAATGTCCCATATGATGTTGAGACATTCTTTGAGACTTCAACTCAAAAGGATGATATTCCTAAAACTACTTCATCAGAATCTGAATCAAAGGAAGCTAACAAAGACCTTTCCATCAGAATTCAGAAAGATCACCCTAAGGAACTCATCATAGGAGATCCTAATAGTGGAATCATTACAAGATCTAGAGAAATCATCTCAAACTCTTGCTTTGTATCTAAGATTGAACCAAGAAATGTTAAAGAGGCTTTAACTGATGAATACTGGATTGGAGCAATGCAAGATGAATTGAACCAATTCAAGCAACATGAAGTATGGGAGTTAGTTCCTAGACCAGGAGGAACAAACATCATTGGCACAAAATGGATTTACAAGAACAAATCAGATGCTGAAGGAGTTGTCACCAGGAATAAGGCAAGACTTGTTGCTCAAGGATACACTCAAGTTGAAGGGGTCGATTTTGATGAGACTTTTGCTCCTGTAGCCAGACTGGAATCAATCAGACTCCTATTAGGAATTGCTTGTCTCCTTAAGTTCAAGTTATTTCAGATGGATGTAAAGAGTGCCTTCCTAAATGGGTACTTAAATAAGGAAGTTTATGTGGAACAACCTAAAGGATTTGTGGATCCAAACTGCCCTGATCATGTCTACAAATTGAGGAAAGCTTTATATGGCCTGAAACAAGCTCCTAGAGCATGGTATGACAGGTTGACAAAATTCCTCTCTGACAAAGGATACAGGAAAGGAGGCTTGGATAAAACTCTTTTTGTCAAAAATGAAGGAGGAAAAATAATGGTAGCTCAAATCTATGTTGATGACATAGTGTTTGGGGGAATGTTAGATAAAATGGTTAAACATTTTGCTGACCAGATGCAAGCTGAATTTGAAATGAGCCTCATGGGAGAATTGACCTACTTTCTTGGACTGCAAGTCACACAGATGGAAGACTCAATTTTTCTGTCTCAAAGCAAGTATGCAAAGAACATTGTCAAGAAGTTTGGGATGGAGAATGCCAGTCACAAAAGGACTCCTGCACCTACTCACTTAAAGCTGTCCAACAATTCAAGTGGGGTTAAGGTGGACCAAAGCTTGTACAGAAGCATGATAGGTGTAGTTGTTTAGTTATTGGCTTGCATTTTTGGTAAAACCCAAGTGTGTGTGTGTGTGAATGTCATGACTGATGTCATAACATTCTAGTTTAGTTTGTACTGATTCATTAGGTACCTTTGCAGAAAAATATTGTCATTCAGGTACTGATGTTTATAAGTGTGTATCTGAGCATTTTGCAAAATGATCACATTTTCCTAAATCAGTAGACAGGTTTCTCAGATGTCATAACAGATGTTAAGACATCCTGTTCTGAACTAACAGGTATGCAGGTTGGTTAATTCTGAGTTTTTTCAGGAAAATAACTCAGTCTTTCCAGAACAGAATCCTGCATTTTCTTTGGGTTAACCTAGCTCAACCCTAACCTGGTTAATAAAGTCCTGTGACCTAGTCTTAAGGTCAAATGGAATTAACCCTAGGTTTTTGTGGAAACCCTAACTGAAGTTGCAGCTGCTATATATTCAACAGAGCTGCTGTTTTGCAAGTAATCCCTTTTTGGCCAGAAGATCATTTGTAAACTGTATAGGTTAATTATTGTACTTCAAGCAATTATCATTGTGATAAGTGACTTGGAATAGGTTTTTAATTGTAAGGGTTGTGTAGCACTCAAAGCTTTGAAGCAAGAGTGTTTGAATGTTTCTTGACTAAAGTTGTGAAGCAGAGTCAAGTTAGTTGTGTGTATCACTCAAAGCTGTGAAGCAAGAGTGGTTGTGTTGCTTGATTAAAAAGCTGTGAAGCTTAATCAAGTGTATGTTTTTGAAGAGTGTCTTCATCAATCCATTAGTCAAATTGTTTTATGTATCACTGCTGTGATTGAGGGGGGGTGAGTAGGAACTCAGGTTTAAGTTGTACTTAGATTGAAATTGCATTGGGTAGGTCTTAAGTGAAGGATATAAACTGGTTGGTTTATTCCTGAATTAACATCTCTTATAGTGGATTTCCTCCCTGGCTTGGTAGCCCCCAGAGTAGGTGTTGTTGCACACTGAACTGGGTAAACAATTGACTGTGTTCTTTACTGTTTTTGTATTTACTGTCTTATAGAAAGTCAGATACGGTGTCATAACATTAAACGTGACATTGAGTATCTGCAGCCAGAATTTCAATTGGCATCAGAGCAGGCACCCTGCCTGTATTACTGGGTGAGATCTAGGGATATCACTTTCTGGCACTATGGACAAAGAAGGAGTTTTTGGAAATAGACCACCCATTCTGGATGGAACTAATTATGACTACTGGAAACCTCGTATGATTTCCTTCTTAAAATCTCTGGACAAAAAGGCTTGGAGAGCTGCTGACAAAGGATGGATCCATCCCACCATAACTGAGAACGATGGGACAATCAGTCTGAAGCCTGAGGAAGATTGGAGTAAAGAAGAAGATGAGTTAGCCCTGGGAAATTCCAAAGCTTTAAATGCCTTGTTCAATGGAATTGATAGAAACATTTTCAGACTAATACATCAATATGAACTGGCCAAGGAAGTTTGGAACACTCTCAAAACTACTCACGAGGGCACTTCCAAAGTAAAAATGTCAAGACTTCAGATGTTGACTACCAAGTTTGAGAATCTAAAAATGATGGAAGATGAAACCATTCATGAGTTTCACATGAACATCTTGGAGATTGCCAACACCTTAGGAGCACTGGGAGAAAAGATGTCAGAAGAAAAACTGGTGAGGAAGATTCTCAAATCCTTGCCTAGAAGATTTGCAATGAAGGTAACTGCCATAGAGGAAGCCCAGGACATCAGCAAGTTGAAAGTGGATGAACTTATTGGGTCTCTTCAGACTTTTGAGATGGGGATCACTGATAATGGTGACAAGAAGAACAAGAGCATATCACTTGTGTCCAACACTGATGTCGAAGAAAATATTTCAGAAGCTATAGCCATGCTTGGAAGACAGTTCAACAAACTCATCAAAAGAATAGATCCAAAGTCAAGGTCTAATGTTCATAACATTCCCTCTGACATTGACAGTTCCAGCAGAAGACCAAGGTCAGAAGAGAAGGGAAATCAAGGCAGAGGAATTCAATGCCATGGTTGTGAAGGATATGGGCATATTCGAGCTGAATGTCCTACCTTTCTTAAGAAACAAAAGAAAGGAATGACTGTTACTTGGTCTGACTGTGATTCAGAAAGTAATTCTGAAGAAGAATCTGCCAAACTAGTTACTGCTTTAACTGGTGTTTGTACCTCTGAAAGTGACATCAGTGATGAAGAGGTGACTTTTGAAGAACTGGCTGATACTTACAAGAAATTGTGTATCAGAAGTACTGAAGTCTGTGTGCAGAATGAGAAACAATCAAAACTCATCATAAAGCTGGAGGCTGAAAAAAGGGCAAACCTTGAAACTATAAGTCATCTAGAAGGAGAAGTTCAATTGCTGAACTCACAACTGAATCAAATGACCAAATCTGTCAAGATGATGACAAATGGAACAGACAAATTGGAAGAGATCCTTCAGGTTGGACAAAATGTGGAAAATAAATCTGGACTAGGATTTATGGAAGCAAAGAAATCTGGTACTGATAAGCAAATGTCAAAAAAGATGTCTCAACACAAATCTCAACATCAGGAACAGAGACATATGAAGAAAAGGTACCAAAGATGGAGATGTCATCATTGTGGGAGATATGGCCACATAAAGCCCTTCTGCTTCAGATTGCATGGATACCCTAATCAGAACTCAGGTGTCAAACCTAAGTCTAAAAAGGTACCACATGCTCCTAAATGGAAGAAAAAGGCTACTGCCCTGATAGCCCACACTTCCCTGAGGGTCTCTGCAAAGGAAGACTGGTACTTTGACAGTGGATGTTCCAGACACATGACTGGAATCAAGAACCTCCTCAATAATGTTAAGCCTCACACCACCAGTTTTGTGACCTTTGGAGATGGTGCTAAAGGTGAAATCAAAGGAGTTGGTGATTTGGACTGCCCTGGAATTCCAAGTCTGAATGAAGTACTGCTGGTAAAAGGGCTGACCGCTAATCTCATTAGTATCAGTCAATTGTGTGATCTAGGATTCAAGGTCAATTTCTCAAAATCTGAATGTCTTGTAATCAATGACAAACAAGAGATAGTAATGAAAGGAGTCAGATCCAAAGACAACTGTTACTTGTGGGAGCCTGAGAACACTAATTTCTCATCTGTGTGTTCCATTGCAAAAGAAGAAAAAGAGGTGAAACTGTGGCACCAAAAACTTGGCCATCTTCATCTAAGAGGTATGAAGAGGATTATCTCCTTGGAGGCAGTCAGAGGGATTCCAAGACTGCAAATTGATGAAGAAAGAGTTTGTGGTGAATGTCAAGTTGGTAAGCAGACTAGGATGTCACATCCAAAGTCAAGACATCTGACCACCTCTAGGGTTCTAGAACTCCTTCATATGGATCTGATGGGACCAATGCAAGTAGAGAGTCTTGGTGGAAAAAGGTATGCCTATGTGGTTGTGGATGATTTTTCCAGATTCACCTGGATTAATTTCATTAGGGAAAAATCTGATGTATTTGAAGTTTTTAAAGAATTGTGCAAAAGAATTCAAAGAGAGAAGGAAGGGTGCATTGTCAGAATCAGAAGTGATCATGGCAATGAATTTGAAAACAGCAAGTTTGATGATTTCTGTTCTTCAGAAGGAATTAGTCATGAGTTTTCTTCTCCTATAACACCTCAGCAAAATGGAGTTGTGGAAAGAAAAAACAGGACCATACAGGAATCTGCCAGAGCAATGTTACATGCCAAAAGACTTCCTATGTATTTTTGGGCTGAAGCTATGAATACAGCCTGCTATGTTCATAACAGGGTCACCTTGAGAAAGGGAACCTCATCCACCATATATGAACTCTGGAAAGGAAGAAAACCAACTGTGAAGTACTTCCATGTGTTTGGCAGCAAATGCTATATTCTGGCTGATCGTGAACAAAGAAGAAAACTGGACCCTAAAAGTGATGAAGGCATATTTCTAGGATACTCCTCAAACAGCAGAGCTTATAGAGTATTCAATTCTAGAACCAAAGCCATGATGGAATCAATAAATGTTATAATTGATGATTATCATGAAGAAATAGATGTTCCTTGTACTGTTGAGACATTCTTTGAGACCTCAACCCAACAAAATGATCTACCCAACTCCACCACAACAGAATTTGAATCAAAGGAAGCTAGCAAGATCCCTTCCATCAGAATTCAGAAGGATCATCCAAAATAACTCATCATAGGAGATCCCAACAGTGGAGTTATTACAAGATCTAGAGAAATCATCTCAAACTCGTGTTTTGTGTCCAAAATGGAACCAAGAAATGTCAAGGAAGCTTTAACTGATGAATACTGGATTGGTGCAATGCAAGATGAACTGAACCAATTCAAGCAACATGAAGTTTGGGAACTGGTTCCTAGACCTGAAGAAACTAACATCATTGGGACAAAATGGATTTTCAAGAACAAGTCAGATGCTGAAGGAGTTGTCACCAGAAATAAGGCAAGACTTGTTGCTCAAGGATACACCCAAGTTGAAGGGGTTGATTTTGATGAAACCTTTGCACCTGTAGCCAGGCTGGAATCAATCAGACTCCTATTGTCAATTGCTTGTCTTATGAAGTTCAAGTTATTTCAGATGGATGTGAAAAGTGCCTTTCTAAATGGGTACTTAAATGAGGAAGCTTATGTGGAACAACCTAAAGGCTTTGTGGATCCAACCCACCCTGATCATGTCTACAAATTGAGAAAAGCTCTATATGGCCTGAAACAAGCTCCTAGAGCATGGTATGACAGGTTAACAAAGTTTCTCTCAGACAAAGGCTACAGAAAAGGAGGCTTGGACAAAACTCTCTTTGTCAAAACTGAAGGAGGGAAGTTGATGGTTGCCCAAATATATGTTGATGACATAGTGTTTGGAGGAATGTCAGAACATATGGTTAAACACTTTGCTGACCAGATGCAGGCTGAATTCGAAATGAGTCTCATGGGAGAACTAACTTATTTTCTTGGACTGCAAGTCTCACAGATGGAGGACTCAATCTTCTTATCTCAAAGCAAGTATGCTAAGAACATTGTAAAGAAGTTTGGTATGGAGAATGCAAGTCACAAAAGGACTCCTGCTCCTACTCATCTAAAGCTTTCCAAAGATTCAAGTGGGGTTAAGGTGGATCAAAGTCTGTACAGAAGCATGATAGGAAGCTTGTTGTACTTAACTACCAGCAGACCTGATATTGCCTTTGCAGTTGGATTTTGTGCAAGATACCAAGCTGATCCCAAAGTCAGTCATATCAACCAAGTGAAGAGAATTTTGAAGTATGTGAGTGGAACTTACAACTATGGGTTGATGTATTCTCATGGCTGTGAACCAGCTCTGACTGGCTACTGTGATGCTGATTGGGCTGGTAGTGCTGATGATAGAAAAAGCACCTCTGGAGGATGTTTCTTCTTGGGAAATAATCTGGTTTCCTGGTTCAGCAAGAAACAGAACTGTGTGTCTCTTTCTACTGCTGAAGCTGAATACATTGCAGCTGGTAGTAGCTGCTCTAAAATGATCTGGATGAAACAGATGCTCACTGAGTATAATGTCACACAAGATGTTATGACATTGTACTGTGACAATCTGAGTACAATCAAGATTTCCAAGAATCCCATTCAGCATAGTAGGACCAAACATATTGACATACGACATCACTTTATCAGAGACCTTGTAGAAGAGAAGACAATCAAATTGGAACATGTTGCCACTGAGCTACAGCTGGCTGACATTTTTACCAAGGCTCTGGATGCAAATCAATTTGAAAACTTGAGGGGTAAGTTGGGTATTTGCCAACATGAGGAATTGTAGCAATTAATTTTGCTTAAAACAAGGATTAAAGGAGTTATGCTTGTTCTGATTGGATTAAAATTATATTTTCCCATTTCCTTCAATTCTTTTAAGAAGTTGAATAGACACTCGTTTTCTTCCTTCCCCTCTCGTCTCCTCATCAAAACCCAGTCTCTCAATCAGAATTTTCTCTTCAGTTGCTGTTTGTCCTCTAAGACTGTCAAAATGTCTCAAACACCATCATCATCCAATACGACTATTTCAACCTCTTCCTCTGATCAAGATTCTAGGACAATCTCTTCCTGTCTGGACTCTGAAGTCCTGGAGATCTCTTCTCGTAGAAAAGTGGGAACTAACCCCACCAAGGTCAAAGAGTTGAGAACAAGACATGCAGGAAAGTCCCAAGCTTCTGCCTCTGGTAATCCATCTCATCCTTCTTCTTCAGTTCCCCCTGAAATTGCAAATAGGGAAGGGTCAGCCTATGTTAATCAAGCAATAGCAAAAATTGTTTCAAGAATTCTGAACGAGAACCACTCAGTTCCTGGCATTTCTGTTCCTTTGAATCAAGAAATTTCATATGCTGAAACAAATCCAGATGTCTCTAAGGATGTTGAGACATCAGACAAAGAGAAGAATGCTGACATTGCTCACAAGAAAAGGAAGAATCCCGAATCCTCTGAGTCTGATGACAGTGCTTAAAGGTTGGTTGCTGTTTGGTGGTGTTGCTGGTTGGTGCTGGTACCTAGTGGAGTTTGGAAGTGTGTTCAGTTTTTTTTTCCTGCTGCTGCTCTTATTATCTTTTTGGATAACTGTATAATCTTTATGAACATGTATCTTTGGCCCATTTGTGGCTAAAGAGGGGGAGAATATTTTGGTACTTACTTAATTAGTACCTGCTTAATTAGACATTCTATTTTTCTGCAGTCATTTCTTTCTGCTGCTATCTATCTCTGATTGCTTAGGGTCTTTAGCCAAAAATCTGCCAAAGGGGGAGTTTGTAGTTGTTTAGTTATTGGCTTGCATTTTTGGTAAAACCCAAGTGTGTGTGTGTGAATGTCATGACTGATGTCATAACATTCTAGTTTAGTTTGTACTGATTCATTAGGTACCTTTGCAGAAAAATATTGTCATTCAGGTACTGATGTTTATAAGTGTGTATCTGAGCATTTTGCAAAATGATCACATTTTCCTAAATCAGTAGACAGGTTTCTCAGATGTCATAACAGATGTTAAGACATCCTGTTCTGAACTAACAGGTATGCAGGTTGGTTAATTCTGAGTTTTTTCAGGAAAATAACTCAGTCTTTCCAGAACAGAATCCTGCGTTTTCTTTGGGTTAACCTAGCTCAACCCTAACCTGGTTAATAAAGTCCTGTGACCTAGTCTTAAGGTCAAATGGAATTAACCCTAGGTTTTTGTGGAAACCCTAACTGAAGTTGCAGCTGCTATATATTCAACAGAGCTGCTGTTTTGCAAGTAATCCCTTTTTGGTCAGAAGATCATTTGTAAACTGTATAGGTTAATTATTGTACTTTAAGCAATTATCATTGTGATAAGTGACTTGGAATATGTTTTTAATTGTAAGGGTTGTGTAGCACTCAAAGCTTTGAAGCAAGAGTGTTTGAATGTTTCTTGACTAAAGTTGTGAAGCAGAGTCAAGTTAGTTGTGTGTATCACTCAAAGCTGTGAAGCAAGATTGGTTGTGTTGCTTGATTAAAAAGCTGTGAAGCTTAATCAAGTGTATGTTTTTGAAGAGTGTCTTCATCAATTCATTAGTCAAATTGTTTTATGTATCACTGCTGTGATTGAGGGGGAGTGAGTAGGAACTCAGGTTTAAGTTGTACTTAGATTGAAATTGCATTGGGTAGGTCTTAAGTGAAGGATATAAACTGGTTGGTTTATTCCTGAATTAACATCTCTTATAGTGGATTTCCTCCCTGGCTTGGTAGCCCCCAGAGTAGGTGTTGTTGCACACTGAACTGGGTAAACAATTGACTGTGTTCTTTACTGTTTTTGTATTTACTGTCTTATAGAAAGTCAGATACGGTGTCATAACATTAAACGTGACATTGAGTATCTGCAGCCAGATTTTCAATAGGAAGTCTGCTATACTTAACAGCCAGCAGACTTGACATTGCTTTTGCAGTTGGAGTATGTGCAAGATACCAGGCTGAACCCAAAGTAAGTCATATCAACCAATTGAAGAGAATTCTGAAGTATGTGAGTGGAACCTACAACTATGGCTTGCTGTACTCTCATGGATGTGAACCAACTCTGACTGGTTATTGTGATGCTGATTGGGCTGGAAGTGCTGATGATAGAAAGAGCACCTCTGGAGGATGTTTCTTCTTAGGAAATAATCTTGTCTCCTAGTTCAGCAAGAAACATAAATGTGTGTCTCTATCTACTGCTGAAGCTGAATACATAACAGCTGGTAGTAGCTGTTCTCAAATGATCTGGATAAAACAGATACTTATTGAGTATAATGTCACATAAGATGTTATGACATTGTATTGTGACAATCTGAGTACTATCAACATTTCCAAGAATCCTATTCAGCATAGCAGGACCAAGCATATTGACATTAGACATCACTTCATCAGAGATCTTGTAGAGGAGAAGACGATTAAACTAGAACATGTTGCCACTGAACTACAACTGGCTGACATTTTTACCAAGGCACTTGATGCAAATCAATTTGAAAATTTAAGGGGCAAGCTGGGTATTTGCCAACATGAAGAAATGTAGCAATTAATTTTGCTTAAAACAAGGGATGAGAGAGATATTTTAGTTAAGTCTACTCTGATTGGGCTAATCATCTGCTTCTCTATTTCTTTCCAAAATTTTAAGAAGTTGAATAGACATTCATATATCTCCCTCCTCTCGCGTTTCTGCAACAATCTTCAATCTCTCAAATGAAGACTTCACTATCACTGTTACCTGTTTTCTAAAACACTTAAAATGTCTCAACTATCCATGTCATCATCCTCTTCAAAGGCGACTGCTTCTTCCGCATCCTCTGATCGAGAACCTAGGGCAATCACAAACTGCATGGATTCTGATGAACTGGAAGCTGACCCCACTAAGGTCAAGAAGCTGAGAACCAGACATGCAAGAAGGTCACAAGCCTCTTCATCTGGTAAACCCTCTTAACCATCATCTTCTGTTCCTCCAGAAATAGCAAATAGGGAAGGTTCGGTTTATGTTCATCAAGCTATAGCTAGACTTGTCACTAGGATTCTAAATGAGAATCACTCTGTACCTGGCATTTCTGTACCTTTGAATCAAGAATCTGCTAGTCCAAATGTTGAAATGAATCCAGATGTCACTCAGAATGTTGAGACACCGAATGACAACATTAGGAAATCTCCTGAAAATCGTGATGATCACCAGAACCCTACTGAGAAGGATGTTGAACCCCCGGTTATTGATGTTGATGAAGAATACTCTGACAATGACTTAATTGCCAATATCAACCCTAGCATAGCTAGAAGGATGATGAACAAAAAAGGAAAGCAGGATGCTGCCAAAAGCCTCTCCAAAGAGAAGACTGCTGATGTTGTTCATAAGAAAACCAGGTTTGAGAACAAGACTGGAGTAGAAACTGTGAAGGCTGGATTGTCAAAAGAAAAAGGGAAGGTGAAAGCTCGAGTACCTACTGGTAGTCTCTCAAAACCTTTGAGACAACCAATAGTAAAGAAAAGGAAGGAGCCTGAACCCTCTGAATCTGACGAAGAATCAGAATTTGAGTTTGATGTTGAAGACATTCCTCTCAAAAGGAAACTCTCTTAAATAAAAATGCCTAAAGTCCCTGAAGTCGCCACTGACAACATCTCCTTTCACCATCCTGAGAATGCAAACAGGTGGAAGTATGTATGTTTGAAAAGGATCGCCTTAGAAAGAGAACTGAACAACAGTGCCATGGAATGTAAGGAGATCATGGATCTAATCAAAACTGCTGGTCTAATAAATACTGTGGTAAAGATTACCAACTGCTATGAAGTTCTTGTCAAAGAATTCATAGTGAATTTATCTGATGGGTGTGCTGATGGAAAGTCAGCTGATTTTAAGTGTGTATATGTGAGAGGAAGGAAGGTAAATTTCTCTCCCTCTGAAATAAACAAATTCCTAGGAAGACCTGATGATGCTTGCCCTGAGCTAGAGGTTACTGACAACCAAGTGTGCCAAACTATCACTGCAAATCAAGTCAAGAGCTGGCCCTTAAAAGGGAAGCTGAATGCAAGCAAGCTGAGCATGAAATTTTCCATTCTGCACAAAATTGGTGCAGCTAACTGGGTTCCCACCAACCATAAATCAACCATCTCCACAGGCTTGGGAAGATTTATTTATGCTGTTAGAACCAGGACAAACTTTGACTATGGCAAGTATATCTTTGATCAAACATTAAAACATGTTGGAAGTTGTGCTATTAAAGGCCCTATTGCCTTTCCCTCTCTCCTATGTGGTATAGTCCTTGCTCAGTATCCTGACATTCTAGTTGAAAAAGATACTGTATGCAAAAGAGCCCCTGCTCTTGGGTTGCACTATAAGCTATTTCAGGGAACACATGTTCTTGACATTGTCATGACATCAGCTGAGACATCAACTGTCAAATCTCATTCCAAGAAAACTGATGTTATAGCTGTGCTGAAGGAAACCTGCAAAGAGCTTGATACAAGGAAAAGGACTCTTGAGGACCTGATTGCTAGACTAGAACAGGAGGAGATTGAATGACAAAGAAGGGAAGAGGATGATGCTGAAGACCAGCTTAATGCTGAAGATAGTGCCTCCTCTGAAGACGATAGTGCTTGAAGATCAGTGCAGTTGAAAAGTTTGCTGCTGGTACCTGATGCTGCAAATGACTTTTGATTTTTTTCTCTCTGTGTTTTTATTATTCCTTTTGGATGACTGTATAACCTAAAAGTACAATTATCTTTGGCCTATTTATGGCTAAAGAGGGGGAGAAGATTTTGTGATAATTTTGGTAGAATTAGACTTGGTAGATATTATTAATTCTACTGCTTTCTAATCTCTGATTGTTTAGGGGTTTTAGCCAAAAATTTGCCAAATGGGGAGTTTGTAAGTGTTTGGTTGTTGGCATATTTTTTGGTAAAACCAGTTGTGTGAATGTCATGACTGATGTCATAACATTCTGGGATACAAGGTACATTCTGCAGAAAAAGAATGTCATACAGGAGCTGCTCAATATGAGTGTTTAGCTGATCATTATGCAATGATCATATTTATTGCATTCTACCAAAATCAGTAAACAAGATTCTTGTTGTCATAACCAATGTTAAGACATCCTGTACTGAACTAACATTTGTGCAGATTTGTTATTTTTGAGAATTTTCAGGAATCTGGTTTATTCAGTCCAGATCAGATTCTCACGTGGACTTAGGTTAACTTTGCTTAACCCTAATATGGTTGTTAAAGTCCTATGACCAAGTCTTGAGGTTAACCCTAATTAACCCTAGCTATTTTCGTGGAAGCCCTAACAGAAGAATAGCTGGCTATATATTCCTCATGAAGACTGTTGGTGAAAGATACTTTTTGACAGAAGATCAATAAGGGACTGTATAGTTGTAACTACTGTGAGCCAATCAATTATCATTGTGATAAGTGATTTGGAGTAGGATTTGGTTGTAAGGGTTGTGTATCACTCAAAGCTTTGAAGCACGAGTGTTTGTGTTACTTGATTAAAGCTTTGAAGCAAAGTCAAGTTAGGGTTGTGTATCACTCAAAGCTTTAAAGCACGAGTTTTTGTGTTACTTGATTAAAAGCTGTGAAGCAAAATCAAGTGTATGTACTGAAGAGTGTCTTCATAATTTCATTAGTCAATTGTTTAGTATCACTGCTGTGATTGAGGGGGAGTGAGTGGGAACTCGGGTTTAAGTTGAACTTAGATTGTAGTTGCATTGTAGGTCTTAAGTGAAGGAGATAAACTGGTTGGTTTATTCCTAAATTAATATCTCTTATAGTGAATTTCCTCCCTGGCTTGGTATCCCCCAGAGTAGGTGTTGTTACACACTGAACTGGGTAAACAATTGATTGTGTTCTTTACTGCTTTTAGATTTACTGTCTTGAAGAGTGTCAGATACGGTGTCATAACATTCACTATGACATTAAGTATCTGCTGCCAGAATTTCAACTCTGATAGCCCGGGGCATAATACAGATGATTGTTGGACTTTTAAGAATAAGATACAGGACTTAATTGATGCTAAGGAGATTGATTTTGAGGCGCCTGAAAGACCTAATGTTGTGACTGCTCCTATGCCCAAGCATGGAGTGAATGCTATAGATGAAGACTCGTTTGTGGTTTCTGTGAACGACATTGTTACCCCTTTGATGACTGTGAAGAAGAACCTTTTGCTAGCCGGTTTATTTCTGGGTTGTGACAAAGATTGCCGTATGTGTTCTGTCCTACCAACAGGTTGCCCACTTTTGAAGTCAGGTGTCCATTGCCTGATGGATAGTAAAGAAATTCTGTTCGAGAAGACTGTTGTTCCTTTAATTCATACTGAAGAAGTTGCCATTATTACCATTTTCGACAATTCTTCCAAGGCTCCCTCGAGGAAGCCTGTTAGAATTACATCTGTTCCAAGAATCGCACCTGTGATCATCACTGTTCCGGGGCCCATCCCCTATACCTCTGATAAAGCTGTCCCTTGGCACTATGGGGTTGATCTTTATTTTCATGGAGTTAAGCAAGAGTTGGATGCTGATACTGACGTCAGTAATATTGTTGGACCTGCTAAAGTCACTCGTGTAACACCCCTTCTAATAAACCCTGAATTAAACGATATAATTAAAAATCAGAGAAAATAAAATTTGCACGGAAGGAGTGTCACAACATCAATTCACATATTCAAGAAAAACGGACATGACATATTCGTCACTTTAATCATTTAATCACATAATACATTCATGGCATATACTTTCTTTTTCGTGCAAACGCAACGGAATCATAATAACTTCATCTCCAAAGGAGGAATCAAAATATAAAATTCAAGGCATTAAGCCATACGGTTCATACACCAAACATGTTATCTAGTCATAATACACATACATCAATATATAATCAAAACAATGGATTATATACAAGTATAATCCATCTACAAAATATACGAGTTCGAATGCGGACACCTAACCCCCAAATGTTACAACCAGAGCATCGACTCGATAAACCAAAATAAAACGGATTACAATCTAAATGCATCCGCTAAGCTAGTGCCTCGCACTACCGTCTTCGGTACCTGAACAATGCCGAAGCAAGCATTTCCCAACAGAAGAGTAAGAATTCCAACAAACATAAAGTATGTAATTTAAAGCAAATGAAAGGAATTAAATAAAGGAATCTTACTCTTTTTCCAACTCCGACATAAACTACATAAGATATTCATTTAATCAAATTCCCATATTCAACAAATCAAAGTAAACAAACACAATCCATTTCATTTACCAATTAGCACATAATGCATAATATTCAACGACACATAAACTCAATAAAACGTGTACGTGCGACTCGACACAACGACACGGATCATGCATGTGGTACCAATCATCTACTATCCTTCGGACTTGCCGATGTCTATCCCTCAGACGGATAATCACAAAAGCCCATTCCCTAAGCTTTCAAACCCCCACTCTGAGTTTGGGACGAGCCACTAGCCTCCACGAGACTAACAGACATCACCTCTTGACACAACTTATGATGCGGTGTGCAATTCAATTAACAACAATATGCAAATAGAGACATCCCTCCATCCCAATTACAAGCATACATCACCATAATTCCACCCTATGAATTAATCTCACAACATTGCACAACAGACATCATTTATTTCATTTTCAACAATTATCACACAACACCAAAATATTCATAAATCAAACACATTATTTACGGAATCGACAATCAACCAAATATCTCGAATATTCAACACCTCTACAATTTAATTCCTTTCCGGTCGTACCCAAAATATTAAGTTTTACCAATTGATCGTAACCGGTTATATTAATTAATCACACTATTAATTATAATATATATTAATATATTAATTAAATTATTAATATAATATAATATTTATAAATTGATTCAATATTATTTCTGGAATCGACATTTCTCAACATATTTCAAATCTATCACATATCTACAATTTAATTAATCTCCGGTCGAAATCAAAATATCAAATTTCATCGATAAACCGTAACCGATTATATAATTAATCACACTATTAATTATAATATATATAAATATATATTATAAACTATTTATATGTTTTATATATATATATATATATATATATATATATATATATATATATATATATATATATATATATATATATATATATATATATATATATATATATATATATATATATATATATATATATTAACAAGTAACACAATGTTATACAAACTTACAGTATCACAGGAAAAGATAAGAAACGAAGCGTAGCCCCCATCCCACCCTCATCCCCTATGCCCCGTGGCCCCCTCCCCCCAAAGTGCCCCCCCTTTTTCTTCTCCATTGCTAATTGCTAACAGTATTTCATTCTACTATTTTTTTCTTCTTCTAACGGTCTACAATAATCTACTTCTTAAACTGAAAAAATCGGAATTAAATACAATAAAAATACATTAGATGTTTAGAGGAAGTCTAACCCTTACCGATTAATTCCTGGAATGAGCTTTTTCGATTGATTTTCTAGAAATTTCTTCCTCTCCTCTCCAACCCTATTTTTCCTCTTTTTCTTCACTTCTTCTTCTCTACTTCTCTCTTTCTTACTTTCTGATATATTTTCTTTTCTATCTAACTACCTATTATATAATATATAAAAAAACTAACTTATTTTATTATATTACTTACTTATTATATTATATAAAACTAACCTACACAACATATAAATTTATATACTTTACTTCTCTAACTTAACATAACTTATATATAATAAAACTAATATTTTATTAAATTAATTTAATATAATTAAATAACATTAATTTATTAGTTTATAATAAATCGATTAATACTAATATAAATCCATCCTCACAAATAAATCAAATAATACATATAATAAAATATTTACACACTAAATATAATATTATCGTACAAAAATAATTATTTTTCGGTAAAACAAATAAACCCAATTAATCACATACCGGACCGAATTACCGATTAAATAATTATCATTTTATTCAAAATAAACATCAACCAGTTATTTTTAGAAAATAATAATATAAATAATATTAATTAAAACGGGGTGTTACAACTCTCCCCCACTTAAAAGATTTTCGGCCTCGAAAATTACCTCTAAATGAACAACTCGGGATATGAATCCCGCATCCGGCTTTCAAGCTCCCAAGTTATGTTTCCATTAGCCGCACCACCCCACACCACCTTAACCAAAGAAATATCTTTTCCTCTAAGTTGCTTCACTTTCCGATCTTCAATTCTTGTCGGCAAGGTCTCAACGGTTAAGTCTTCTCTAACTTCCACATCGTCCACTTGCACCACATGTGACGGATCCGCAATATACTTTCGCAATTGCGACACATGAAACACATCATGTAAATTGGAAAGCGATGGTGGTAATGAAATCCTATACGCCATATTACCAATCTTTTCCGAAATTTGATACGGGCCAATAAACCGAGGTGTCAACTTCCGCGATTTAAGAGCCCGACCAACACCCTTCATAGGATTCACTCTCAAAAACACATGGTCATCCTTCTTGAACTCAAGAGGCTTCCTCCTCTTATCGTGGTAGCTCTTTTGGCGACTTTGTGAAATTTGCATCTTCTCCCTAATCAACTTAATCTTATCCGTAGTTTGTTGCACAATTTCCGGTCCAACCACCACACTTTCTCCTGACTCGTACCAACATAAAGGTGTTCGACAATGCCTTCCATACAACGCTTCAAAAGGAGCCATACCTATGCTAGAATGAAAACTGTTGTTATAGGTAAACTCAATCAAAGGCAAGTAACTTTCCCAAGAACCTCCTTGTTCTAACACACAGGCACGCAAAAGATATTCGAGTGATTGAATGGTTCTCTCCGTTTGACCATCCGTCTGTGGATGATAAGCGGAACTCAAACGTAACTTAGTACCCAAAGATCGTTGCAAACCCTCCCAAAATCTAGATGTGAACCGCGGGTCTCTATCCGAAACAATGCACGTCAGAATACCATGCAAACATACAATCCGCTCCACATACAACTTCTCAAGCTTCTCCATCGAGTAATCCATTCTAATTGGAATAAAGTGAGAAGATTTTGTCAATCTATCCACTATAACCCAAATAGCCTCATAATTACTCGGGGTCCTCGGCAAACTCGAAACAAAATCCATCGAGATACTGTTCCACTTCCATTCCGGTATAGACAAAGGTTGTAACAAACCGGAAGGCTTTTGATGCTCTATCTTGGACTTTTGACATACCAAACACAAATACACAAATTCCGCAATTTCCTTTTTCATACTCGGCCACCAAAATAACTTTCTCAAATCTTGATACATCTTTGTGGCACCGGGATGAATGCTCAACCCACTTCGGTGTCCTTCCTCAAGGATCCTCTTTTTCACATCATTCACATCGGGAACACAAACTCTATCACGACATCTCAACACGTCGTTCTCATCAATTCTAAACTCTCCTCCTTGACCTTGGTTAACTAAAGTCAATTTGTCAACCAAAACCAAGTCCTCTTTTTGTCCTTCTCTTATCTCATCCAATATTCCACTCGTAATCTTCAACATACCAAGTTTCACACCAAAGTAAGTTTCTTCACAAACTAAACTCAAGTCGCAAAACTGTTCAAGTAATTCCCACTCTTTAACCATTAGCATAGACATATGCAATGATTTTCTACTCAACGCATCGGCAACCATGTTCGCCTTCCCAGGATGGTAATTCAAACTAAAATCATAATCTTTCAAGAACTCTAACCATCTCCTCTGCCTCATATTCAACTCTTTCTGATCAAACAAATATTTCAAACTCTTATGATCACTGAAAACGTCGAATCTCGATCCAAACAAGTAATGTCTCCAAATTTTCAACACAAAAACAACAGCTGCCAACTCCAAGTCATGAGTCGGATAATTCCTCTCGTGTACCTTAAGTTGCCTCGAAGCATAGGCCACCACTTGTCCACTTTGCATCAACACACCACCTAACCCCATCAATGAAGAATCACAATACACTGTAAATGGTTCGGATGGATTAGGTAAAACTAACACAGGAGCAGTAGTCAACCTTCGCTTAAGCTCTTGAAAGCTATCCTCACACTGAGTAGTCCACACAAACAATTGCCCCTTTCTCGTCAATTGTGTCAATGGTAAAACCAACTTCGAAAAACCCTCAATGAACTTACGATAGTATCCGGCTAAACCAAGGAAACTTCGTATCTCAAACACAGATTTAGGAGATTCCCATTCAGACACAGCTTCTATCTTGGTCGGATCGACGACAATACCTCCATGAGATATCACATATCCAAGAAAACTCACTTGCCTCAACCAGAACTCACACTTAGAAAGTTTAGCAAATAACTGATTCTCTCTCAAAATCGATAACACAATTCCCAAGTGCTCAACATGCTCTTTCTCATTCTTCGAATAGATAAGAATGTCATCAATAAAGACCACCACAAACTTATCAAGGAACTCATGAAAGATTCTGTTCATGTACTCCATAAACACACCAGGTGCGTTCGTAACACCAAAAGGCATCACCGAATACTCATAGTGCCCATATCTCGTCCTAAACGTCGTCTTTTGAATGTCACTAGCTTTCACACGAATTTGGTGATAACCAGATCTCAAGTCAATCTTACTGAACACACAAGCTCCTACGAACTGGTCCATCAAATCATCAATTCTAGGTAAAGGATACTTGTTCTTGATAGTAACCTTGTTCAATTGCCGATAATCCACACAAAGTCTCATTGTTCCTTCTTTCTTCTTTACTAGCAACACCGATGCACCCCACGGAGAAACACTCGGACGAATGAACTTCTTATCAAGTAACTCTTCAAGTTGGCTCTTTAGTTCAACCAATTCTGATGGTGACATCCGATACGGAGCCATCGAAACAGGACTAGCACCAGGAACTAAATCAATAGAGAACTCCACTTCACGTTCTGGAGGTAAATCCGTAATCTCTTCCGGAAACACCTCTGGAAAATTACAAACAACAGGAACATCCTTTCTCACTCCACTATCACCAAGACTCATGCTTGCCATCAACACAAACAATTCAGCCCCATCTCTAACACACCTTTTCATCTGTTGAGTAGACAGGAACACAACGCCTTCTTTCTCGGACTCGAGAAAAAGAACCGCTTTAGCAAAATAATTGATATAGACGTGGTTGGCTCTCAACCAGTCCATACCTAAAATGACATCAATCTGACTCAAAGGAAGACATACGAGATCGACTTCGAAATCTCTACCACACATACGCAAAGGACACTTCAAACAAATGACTGAAGTAGAAACCGAACCCATCGCAGGTGTATCTATCTCCATACTTCTACCCAAATTAGATAACACAAGACCTAAACTAGTAGCACAATCCAATGAAATGAATGAATGCGTAGCACCCGTATCGACAATAGCAATCAAAGGTACATTAAGGATAAAGCCAGTACCTCTAATCAACCTCTCATCCGCCAAAGTCTCGGCACCAGACAATGCAAACACTTTTCCTCGCTCCTTCTTTGGCTTCGTGCACTTTGTACTAATGTGCCCTTGCTCGCCACAGTTGTAGCAAGTCACACTAGCACCCAACCTGCACTCGTTAGATCGGTGACCAATCTTCCCACACTTGAAACATGTCGGCTCAGCTTGGCGACACTCCATAGCACGGTGTCCCTCTTTCCCACATCTATAGCACTTCACCGGAGTAATAACTCCCCCACTTGGACTCTTGCTCACATTCATCGGTTGCTTCCCTTTTCCATCATAAGGCTTAGGATGCATTTTCCCGTTGCCTCTCTTGTCACTTAAACTCTTGTAGTAAGCACTACTATCACGACTATCCTCGTCATAGATACGACTTTTGTTCACCAATTCAGAAAAGCGGGTAATTTATTGGTACCCGATTGCTTTCTTCACATCCGGCCTTAAGCCATTCACAAACTTCAAGCATTTAGATCTCTCGGCATTCACCGTATTTTAGTGGGGACAATACTTGATCAATTCTTGGAATCTGGAGGCATACTCCGCAACGCTACCACTCCCTTATTTCAACTCCAAGAACTCCACCTCTTTCTTACCACGGACATCCTCTGGGAAGTAATTCTCCAAGAAAGTATCTCGGAACATTGCCCACGTAACCACGGTGTTCTCTTCATCAAACCTATGACTTGTGTTAATCCACCAATCTTCCGCTTCCTTCACAAGCATGTGAGTTCCGAATTGCACTTTCTGAGCATCGGTGCAATTCATCACTCGAAAAATCTTTTCAATGGCCTTCAATCACTCTTGAGCTTCTTCGGGCGCATGCTCTCCTTTAAAAGTAGGCAGGTTGTTCTTCTGAAACTTTCCAAGAGCACGGAAAGCATCATCAGCTCTATCATGTGGCACTGGATTAGGTTGCGGCCTCTGATTCAAGGATTCAGCGAGCAATCGTAATGCCTCAGCAAGCGCATTATCATTCCTCCCAGCTACCATCTTCTTCTGAACAACACAAAAGTATTGATCGTGTCAGATACACAATCAAATACAATGGAATTAGTAACATTAAGACCTGACAACTGACCGACAATGCTCTGATACCACTATTGTAACACCCCTTCTAATAAACCCCGAATTAAACGATATAATTAAAAATCAGAGAAAATAAAATTTGCACGAAAGGAGTGTCACAACATCAATTCACATATTCAAGAAAAACGGACATGACATATTCGTCACTTTAATCATTTAATCACATAATACATTCATGGCATATACTTTCTTTTTCGTGCAAACGCAACGGAATCATAATAACTTCATCTCCAAAGGAGGAATCAAAATATAAAATTCAAGGCATTAAGCCATACGGTTCATACACCAAACATGTTATCTAGTCATAATACACATCCATCAATATATAATCAAAACAATGGATTATATACAAGTATAATCCATCTACAAAATATACGAGTTCGAATGCGGACACCTAACCCCCAAATGTTACAACCAGAGCATCGACTCGATAAACCAAAATAAAACGGATTACAATCTAAATGCATCCGCTAAGCTAGTGCCTCGCACTACCGTCTTCGGTACCTGAACAATGCCGAAGCAAGCATTTCCCAACAGAAGAGTAAGAATTCCAACAAACATAAAGTATGTAATTTAAAGCAAATGAAAGGAATTAAATAAAGGAATCTTACTCTTTTTCCAACTCCGACATAAACTACATAAGATATTCATTTAATCAAATTCCCATATTCAACAAATCAAAGTAAACAAACACAATCCATTTCATTTACCAATTAGCACATAATGCATAATATTCAACGACACATAAACTCAATAAAACGTGTACGTGCGACTCGACACAACGACACGGATCATGCATGTGGTACCAATCATCTACTATCCTTCGGACTTGCCGATGTCTATCCCTCAGACGGATAATCATAAAAGCCCATTCCCTAAGCTTTCAAACCCCCACTCTGAGTTTGGGACGAGCCACTAGCCTCTACGAGACTAACAGACATCGCCTCTTGACACGACTTATGATGCAGTGTGCAATTCAATTAACAACAATATGCAAATCAAGACATCCCTCCATCCCAATTACAAGCATACATCACCATAATTCCACCCTATGAATTAATCTCACAACATTGCACAACAGACATCATTTATTTCATTTTCAACAATTATCACACAACACCAAAATATTCATAAATCAAACACATTATTTCCGGAATCGGCAATCAACCAAATATCTCGAATATTCAACACCTCTACAATTTAATTCCTTTCCGGTCGTACCCAAAATATTAAGTTTTACCAATTGATCGTAACCGGTTATATTAATTAATCACACTATTAATTATAATATATATTAATATATTAATTAAATTATTTATATAACATAATATTTATAAATTGATTCAATATTATTTCCGGAATCGACATTTCTCAACATATTTCAAATCTATCACATATCTACAATTTAATTAATCTCCGGTCGAAATCAAAATATCAAATTTCATCTATAAACCGTAACCGATTATATAATTAATCATACTATTAATTATAATATATATAAATATATATTATAAACTATTTATATGTTATATATATATATATATATTATAAACTATTCATTATATATATATATATATATATATATATATATATATATATATATATATATATATATATATATATATATATATATATATATATATATATATATATATATATATATATATATATATATATATATATATATATAAGTAACACAATGTTATACAAACTTACAGTATCATAGGAAAAGATAAGAAACAAAGCGTAGCCCCCATCCCACCCTCATCCCCTATGCCACGTGGCCCTCTCCCCCTAAAGTCCCCCCCCCCTTCTTCTTCTCCATTGCTAATTGCTAACAGTATTTCATTCTACTATTTTTTTCTTCTTCTAACAGTCTACAATAATCTACTTCTTAAACTGAAAAAATCGGAATTAAATACAATAAAAATACATTAGATGTTTAGAGGAAGTCTAACCCTTACCGATTAATTTCTGGAATGAGCTTTTTCGATTGATTTTCCAGAAATTTCTTCCTCTCCTCTCCAACCCTATTTTTCCTCTTTTTCTTCACTTCTTCTTCTCTACTTCTCTCTTTCTTACTTTCTGATATATTTTCTTTTCTATCTAACTACCTATTATATAATATATAAAAAAACTAACTTATTTTATTATATTACTTACTTATTATATTATATAAAACTAACCTACACAACATATAAATTTATATACTTTACTTCTCTAACTTAACATAACTTATATATAATAAAACTAATATTTTATTAAATTAATTTAATATAATTAAATAACATTAATTTATTAGTTTATAATAAATCGATTAATACTAATATAAATCCATCCTCACAACTAAATCAAATAATACATATAATAAAATATTTACACACTAAATATAATATTATCGTACAAAAATAATTATTTTTCGGTAAAACAAATAAACCAAATTAATCACATACCGGACCGAATTACCGATTAAATAATTATCATTTTATTCAAAATAAACATCAACCAGTTATTTTTAGAAAATAATAATATAAATAATATTAATTAAAACGGGGTGTTACAACCCGCAGCGGAAGACTTTTCTCACCATATATCTCTCCACCAACTGCCCGAAAACCTGTTGTTGTTACACCCTCCAGTGTACCTGCTACCATTCCTGTTCAAGTTCCTATTCTTACCCATGTCGCCGAGTCATCTGACACTCGGGGCAAAGGGATCACCAGTGAGCCTGCCCAGACGGAGGCATCGAAGACAATTATTGTTGAAGCTTCTAAGCAAGAGATGGAAGAGATTCTGAAAATCATCAAAAAGAGTGACTACAATGTAGTTGAGCAGCTGGGGCAAACCCCATCAAAGATTTCTATGTTGTCACTGTTGCTATGCTCAGAGGCCCATGCCAAGGCTCTGATTACATTTCTAAAGACTGCACACGTACCACAAGAGACATCAGCTAATCAGTTTAAAGATTGCATGGCCAATCTGACTGTTGATAATGGATTGGGTTTCTCTGACGCCGACTTGACTGCTAAGGGGAAGAATCATAACAATGCCCTGCATGTCTCCATTGAATGCAGGGGCACTACTCTTGCACATTTATTGGTGGATACTGGTTCCTCATTGAACGTTTTGCCTAAGAAAGCTCTAGACCAGTTGGATTGTGAAGGGTTGGAGCTGAAGCCAAGCAACATTGTCGTCAGGGCCTTTGATGGGTCTAAGAGGATGGTGCATGGAGAAGTGGATATACCGATCAAGGTTGGTTCTTAGGTTTTCAACTCTACATTCTATGTGATGGACATTCGACCATCTTATTCTTGTTTGCTGGGTCGCCCATGGATCCACAAAGCTGGGGCCGTAACCTCAACGCTCCACCAGAAGCTGAAGTACCCGGTCAAAGGGAAGATTGTGACAGTGTAAGGAGAGGAAGAGTACATGGTTAGCCACCTCAATTCTTTCTGATATGTAGAGATGGATGGGGAGTTCATTGAGACCCCATTCTAGAATTTTGAAGAGGTTCCCCAAACACTGGCGTCAACTGAGACTGTTGTTGAAGATTCTCCTGTGAAGATGGCTTCCTTTAAGGATGCTCGGGCCGTTGTTGAGAAAGGTGGGTGTGAAAATTGGGGCCGACTCCCTGATTTTACACAAAAGACTAACAAGTTTGGTTTGGGTTTCACTGCAGAGGCTTAAAAGGCTATTCGGAATGCACGGATCGGAACACCTCCCGTATTCATCAGCAACTCGGGAGTGAATGCAATTGAAGACGATGTGGAAGAGTCTGAGTTTGACAGCTGGATCTATCCTACGACCCATGGTGGACCAAGCAACTGGACAACAAAGGACTTCATCCCTATTTCTTTTGTTACCCAGTAATGAAACTTTTTGTTTTGGATTTGTAACAGACAATGTTTTAAACTTTATGGCCCGGTGTCTTACCCGGGGCACTGTGGCTTCATTTGTGAGGGCTTTATGTGTGTCATTTTCATATATCATTAATAAAAGCATTGGACGTTCTTGCATTTAAAATTTTGCGCTCCTTGTTTTTCTTTATTATATATTGCAAAACAGCTATTTTACACACACTCACATACACAGGTCTACATCCACTCTGGATCTCACTGGTAATGACTCTGCTACTTCCAGTTATGACTTTGAAAATCCGATCAACTTAGCCGAAGACGAAGGTGAAGATGATTGTGAAGTGCCTGGTAAGCTTGCAAGACTGCTACTCTAAGAAGAGAGGGCTATTCAGCCGCACGAAGAGCCGGTGGAATCAGTGAATCTGTGTATTGAGATAGACAAGAAAGAGGTCAAGATCGATGCAAATCTGGAGCTTAGTGTGAAGCAACAGTTGATTCAGATGCTGCATGACTACATTGAGATCTTCGCCTGGTCTTATGAAGATATGCCTGGGTTGGATACCGATATTGTGGTTCACTGCCTGCCTACCAAGGAAGACTGTCATCCAGTAAAATAGAAGGTCCGCCGAATGCGCCCAGACATGTCTGAGAAAATCAAGGCTGAAGTTATGAAACAGTTTGACGCCGGTTTTCTAGCAGTTACTTCTTACCCTCAGTGGGTTGCCAACGTGGTTCCAGTGCCGAAGAAGGATGGTAAGGTTCGAATGTGTGTCGACTATAGGGATCTGAAGAGGGCAAGCCCCAAGGATGATTTCCCTCTGCCTCATATTGACGTTCTGGTTGATAACACCGCTCAGCACAAGGTATTCTCCTTCATGGATGGTTTCTCTGGTTATAATCAGATTAAAATGGCTCCCGAAGACATGGAGAAGACAACTTTTGTTACTCAGGGGGGCACCTTTTGCTACAAGGTCATGCCTTTTGGATTGAAGAACGCTGGGGCGACGTATCAGTGTGCCATGGTTGCTCTGTTTTATGACATGATCCATCATGAGATTGAGGTATACGTCGACGATATGATTGCAAGATCCCAGACTGAGGAGGAACACCTTGACCATCTGCAGAAGCTGTTTGACAGGTTGAAGTTGTACAAACCGAGGTTAAACCCGAACAAGTGCACCTTCGGGGTGAGGTCTGATAAACTGCTGGGTTTCGTCGTAAGCGATAAGGGTATTCAAGTGGATCCGGCAAAGGTGAAATCTATACAGGAAATGCCAGCTCCCAGAACAGAGAAAGAAGTCAGAGGCTTCCTGGGACGACTGAACTATATTGCTCGATTCATCTCGCACCTGACTGCTACTTGTGAGCCAATCTTTAAGTTACTGAAGAAAGATCAAATAGTACGATGGAACGATGAATTCCAAGCCGCTTTCGAAAGGATCAAAGAGTATCTCCAAGAGCCACCTATTCTGTTGCTGCCAGTTGAAGGGAGACCTTTGATCTTATATTTGACAGTACTCGACAACTCAATGGGGGGGGGGGGGTGCTGGGTCAGCATGACGAGTCTGGCCGAAAAGAGCATGCTATTTATTACCTTAGCAAAAAGTTTACCGACCGTGAAACCCGATACTCACTGCTTGAGAAAACTTGCTGCGCTTTGGCATGGGCTGATCGCCGGCTGAGACAGTATATGCTGACTCACACTACTCTATTGATATCAAAGATGGATCCAATCAAGTATATCTTTGAAAAGCCTACCTTGTCCGGAAGAATAGCAAGATGGTAGATGATCTTGACTGAGTATGACATCCAATACACGACTCAAAAGGCAATTAAGGGAAGTGTGTTGGCAGACCATTTGGCACATCAGGCAGTGGATGATGACCAGTCTATAAACTTTGAATTTCCGGACGAGAATATCATGTTGGTAACTGATTGTGAGACACCTGGACCGGATGAAGGACTCGAGGAAGGATCCCGATGGTCTATGTACTTTGATGGAGCTTCGAATGCTTTGGGTAATGGCATTGGCGCTGTGATCATATCTCCTAAAGGCTCTCATACTCCGTTTACCGCCCGACTATGTTTCAACTGCACCAACAATATGGCGGAATATGAAGCGTGCATCATGGGTCTTCGAGCAGCAATTGACCTAAGGATTAAGTTTCTAAGTGTCTTCGGAGATTCCGCTCTCGTGATCAGTCAGATCAAAGGCGAGTGGGATACGAAACACCCGAACCTTATTCCTTACAAGGAGTATGTATTGACGTTGCTTCCTGTTGTACCCCAAAATTTTCCCTCCCATATTCTTCAAGGCTTGTCAAGAATCATCTTCAAATGGTTCAAGATTCCTCAAGGGTTGCACAGTCCAAATGCCTCCTAAGCCAGTCAAAATTAGGGTTTTGGTTCTTCCAAGGAATTTGAGGTTTTCAAAGGTCCAATCAAGTCTCATAGGCCTATATACATTTCCAAGCATCTACAGGTCAAGTTTCAAGACTCACAGTCCCAAATTGCACAGTCAAAAGCCCTATTTGCTCTACAGTCAACTGCAGGGGTAAAATGGTCATTTTGCAGTCAAAAGTCAAAAAATTTGGTCAACATCTTATTTTGAGCTTACAAACAACATTTGATCAAGTCTTGATCATGATTCCACAAGCATGGCTCAAAAATCATCAAGATGCAAAAGTTACTATTTTTGGACAGTAGAAAAGTCAACTGTATCTTGACCAAGGCATAACTTTTTCATAGTTCATCAGAAAAATCCCATCCAATGCTCATTTTGAATAGGATGACATTTCCTAGAACTCATCTTCATATTCCAAGTCCAAGAAATGCTCTCACAAAAAGTTATCAATTTCTACATTATAGGTCAATTTCAAAAGTCAACAAAAATGCACTTTAAGTCAAAGACCATAACTTGAGATTGGTAAATCCAAATGACATGGGACCAAAGGCATTGGTTATAGGACTTCAAGACCTTTCCAAAATGTCCAAGAACATGTTCATAGGGTCAAAATTGAGCAAGATATGCATTGGAGAAGTTGGGAAATTTTTGGGAATTTGCAAAAGTCAACTTTGCTCAAAATACCTTATTTTTGCTAATGGGCCTCAAATTTCTTCCTGAAACATTGTCCAAGGCCTATGCACGACCCATTGAGCTTAAATTGAATTATTTTCTTATTTTTTATTAATTAATTGAATGTTTAATCAATATTAATTCATTTAATTCATTTAATTGTAGGAAAATATCAAGATATGGTTTTGCAATCTTTTCATGAAGCAAAGATGACCAATATATGCTGGAGATTTCGTGTGCCAATCAAGGATGTCAAAAACTCCAAATTTAGCAACTTTCTTCAATCAAAAAGATTGAAAAATATTTGATTTTCAATCAAATATTGAATCATAATTCCATGGATTTTTGGTCAAAGATTTAACCTAAATTCAGTCCATTATATATATACTGAAGCCAACCCAAATGCATGGAACGTGAGAATTGCTGCAGAAAGCCATAGCCAATATTGAGAAAAATCAAGAAAAAGCCAAAACTGTTTTCCAGGTTCCAGGCCCTTTCAAAGCAATTTGAGGATTCAAACACATTGCTAGAACTCCCAGAAACATTTTGGAATCAAAACCAAGTGCTAAGGCCTAAGAAATCGCTCCACACGAACTCACGTTTTGCTTATCTTTTCCATAATCGTAACTCATGATTTATGCATAATTAACATGTTCTAATCATTGTTTTGCATTGCTTGAGTTCATACAAAGCTTTTGGCAAAGGTTAATTGGACTGAAACGCCCTGAATCACAAATCACCATGAACGAATATTAGGGTTCTGAAGCTTTGATTTTGGGGCTTTCCACATCCAGTAAAATTGAGACCCCTAATGCACATGGTTGAACTCAGGAGACTCAGACGAATTTAACCCAACCATCGCGCCATATTTATATAGAGCATAGCTCTATTCGCTATTTTTGGTCGTCCTATTTTGTGGGGGTTAAAAACCCCCGCTATTTGATTTGTTTTGCAGGTATTCAGGGAGGAAGATGAAGATGTGTTGATAAACCATTGGGCCATTTGAAAAATATGCGCGCGTTTTAGTTTGTACAGCATAGGAATTAATTATTGAATATATTAATTATCTGTTGTTTTTACTAATGACTGAAGCAAATTAGTGGAGTGGTTAAGGCAAGCGCGTAATAGGCATTGGGACCTGGGTTCGATTCCCAGGTCCACCCAATATTTATTTCATATTTTTCTTAACATGATTATGTGCAGGATTCCCAATGATGTCCACCATGTGCCTCCAGCGCTCAGCCTGCCATGTGGCCACTATCACCAATCCAATGGTCAAAGGATGGAGATCATGATGCTCCAGGTCAATGAACGTGCACCTGATCCAGAAAGTCAAACGTGACTTTGTGGCTTAATGGGCCTCAGAAATTCCAGACTAACCTCCTCTTTGGGCCAACACACCCCCCTGGTTTATTATTTTCTTATTTTCTTTCTTTTTATTTTCTTTTAATAACTATTATTATTATTATTATTTAATTAATTCACAAATAATTATTTTTCATAATAAAGTCAGAAAATTAAAATGTAAATATTTTTATTATTATGTATTAATTTCACTATTAATTATTTTTGTAAATAAATACTAATATAACTAATTTAGTTTAATTAGGTTAATTTTAATCTTTTTTACAATAAATAAAAATCAATCTAGAATTAGGTTTTTCTTTAGACAATTTTAATCCTTTTTATTTTATTTTCATTAAAACATAAAAACACAAAAATACTTTTTTCTACTAATAAATTGATTTAGTTTAATTAGGGTTAATATTTAATTAATTGCAAAGGACCAAATTTCCATTCTTTTCTCAAAAGGGTCAAAACCCTAAAGACTTTTCCCGATTCAATTCTTTCGCGCGCATATTTATTTTTAATTCCTATTTTGATTATATTTATGTAACTGCTCCGAGAATGTAATAGATAATTAGGACTTTTATCGCTTTCTTTTATTTTCTCGCATTTATTTTCCAAAGGGTTATGTTTTTGGCGATGTAAACACCCGACGCCTTGTAATAGCGTAGATTCAATTTTCCGCACTTTACTTTCCGCACAACTATTAACTGTTAAATATGCATGACAAGACTTGTATGAAAAATAAAATCAACCCGTAGCTCACAATGATGCATGTTCAAAGATAATTTAAATGAATTTGACACACATGCACATGCCACTCCTAGGGTACACCTCACTTGGTTGCCTCGAGGTGGTCATTAAGTATAGGGTGTTTTAGAGGTCACCCTCTTGTCTAAAGATCCAGTTGCCTCGAAACGGTTGCCTCAGATAAAAAAAGGATCTAGGACATTAGGGTTACCGCTAAGGCGTCCTACTATTGCTTTGATGACCACACATGTCCCTATAATCGAATTGACCCGAATAACTCCAACGACGGTGCTACCTACTTCTCAATAGTGGGATAGTACTGTCTAAAGGACTCTTACACAGCTTAATTCCTTAGAGTAGGTAGATTTCTCCTAGGTACTTGCTCTTTCAAAAACAAAAACAACTTTTCGCACCTACACTTTCAAAAAGTTTTCAAACAAACACTTCATACACTCTTGAGGACTGATACAAGAGTTACCTAGAAGTTTTCAAAACGAAACTTTTTTCAAAACCCACATACACAAGAAAAGCAAACAATTTTTTAAAACATAGTGAGCAAGTACCTAAGAGCCCGTGGATAACCACTGATAGAAAGGGTGCTAACACCTTCCCTTTCTATAATCTATCTCCCGAACCGAGAAACATCTCGAAAAGGAATTTTGCTGTGATTTTGTCCTTTCCTTGTTGGAGAACATAAAAGACGGTGGTGACTCTTGCTTACCGCGACATTTCGCGAACCAGCTTTAAAACAGTCAGTTATATTTCCACCGATCACAGAACTGGCGACTCTGTTGGGGACTAATAAGTGAGGTGTACCTTAGGATAAGATCACTCTTGTTTTCAATTGCTTGCTTTGTTTTCTTTAATATTGTGGGCTTGTCTTGGAGTTTCATAGATCCTAACCCAGATCTGGGGGATACCTTTTAGAAGTAGCAACAAACTGTGAGGGAACTGTGCGGGGTATACCGACACGGTTGAAGTAGTTGCTATGTTGATGTGGCACTTTGGTGAGTACCGGTAACCCTTGAGTCAAGTCAAGGAGAGTACGGGGCCGCCGCGTGGTGTCGTGAAGCATCAACTGACCTTAGGAACCTTACTTGACCATCCTGGCCTCTTTAGGGGTAGTGAGATGACCGAATTTGGTGCAGTCCGAAGTTAGTAGATACTCGATACTACACTCATTGAGGGTTGTTTTCTTGGAATATTTTGATCGCCAGTTCAGTGGCTAAATCAAAACAATGAAAATAGAAAACAATCCAATGATATTGAGCTCCTTAGAACCCGGTTACTTTTGATAGGACAGGTTTTGAGCCAACCAACTTCAAGAGGGTAGTACCTAAACCTCATGCTGGCCTAAACTCTAAGGGTTGTCTGGTGTGACTTGTGTGCCTTATCATGTTTGACTTTTGTGAATACTTGTGGTGTGCTTTATCATAACATCATACCATCATAACATTGCATGCATCCTGCATAAGGACTAACCTGCATACATCTTGCATAAGGACTAACCCATTTCAAGGATCTCGAGGGTCTGTGATGCAGGTCATGATGAACCAACTGTCTAGAAAGGGGCAAAGGGGATTTATTTTCCTCTAGCCAAGGTTGATAACTTGAGTCAGGGGCTATGACCCACTCGATATGGTGAGCTTTGACTCTTGAAGAAGGACTCTCAACAACATGAAGTTCCTTCAATTAAGCTACCGTATTCAACTTCTAACGAGTTTCTCTATTTACCCCACGAGATCCTTGAAAACATTGCATGCATAACTCATACGCATTCCATTCATCATATGCATAACAGGTACCCTTTTTACAGGTCACTCATCTTCTTCGCTGTTTATTTCAGCAATCATCATGAATTCTGAACCTACTACTGAACAAGCTATCAAGGCCCTCCAGGCCCAGAACGCCCAGTTCCAGGAGTTGGTCATGAGCTTAGCCCAGGGTCAACAAGAGTTGAAGACTCTGATTCAGAAGAAGAAGAAGAAGAGGATTGTGTTGTTCAATATCGGACGAAGGTTTGAGAATGCACTACAGAATGAGGCTGATCTGGCTAATTCCTCTGTAGGGAAGGATAGTCCCCAAGAGAGAAGGGTCCCTAGTCCCGTGGTCTCCGACAACGAGACGGATTACAACGATGAGCAGTACCCTCCTGCTGAGGACAGGTACAAACAGCTGGAGGACTGCCTAAGTGCTATGGAGATTCAACATGTGCCCGGGTTGGACTTTGGAGACCTAGGCTTATCTTCTGGGGTGGTGATCCCTCACAAATTCAAGGCACCTGCCTTTGCAAAGTACGACGGGGCTTCCTATCTTAAGCTGCATCTCAGATCATATGTAAGGAAAATCCAACCTTACACTGCTGACAAGAATTTATGGATCCATTTCTTCCAGGATAACCTTTCAGGGACTCAACTCGAATGGTTCTATCAGCTAGATGGAGCCAGCATTCGTAACTGGGAGGACTTGGCTACTGCGTTCTATAAGCAGTATCAGTATAATTCCGACCTCTTACGCGTACCCAACTCCAGGGTATGTCACTAGGGACGAGTGAAGGATTTAAGGAATATGCCCAAAAGTGGAGAGACCTGGCTGGAAGGGTGCAGCCACCCTTAAATGACCCTGAGCTTTTGGATATGTTCCTGGGGACCCTGTCTGGTCCGTTCTTCAACCATCTGATTGGAAATTCTTCTGCTGGGTTTACAGATCTGATCTTGACTGGTGAGAGAATTGAAGCTGGCATCAAAAGCGGGAAGATTCAAGAAGCTGCACCTTCTGATGCTCATAAAAAGCCGTACAGTGGGAAGAAAGAGTCCAATGCTGCGTACAGTCAAAAGAGTCGTCGTGACCAACACGTAGGGGAAGTCATGATCTCTGGTTCTGCGTCATGCCGATAACAGCAAAAGGGAAATAAAAAAAGGCCAGACGAGCCTAAAAGACAGTTCACCAATATCAACATGCCATTGTCACAAGCATTGCAGCATATGTTGAAGATGAATCTGATTGCGGTGATAAACCCTCCTGCAAATCCTAAGACTTCTTCTCCAAACTACAACCCAGATGCGAGGTGTGCTTATCATTCCGGTAGCCCGGGGCACGATACTGATGATTGTTGGGCACTGAAATACAAGATTCAGAACATGATTGACGCCAAGGAGATCGAATTCGAGCCTGCTGAGACTCCCAACGTGATCACTGCTCCCTTTCCAAAACATGGCTAGGATTGAGAGACTTTTGTTCATTTGAATTCTGATATTGTATTCTTCTTTGCTTGTTCAAACAATTATCATGTCAAACTCTCTTATTTCATTAATGCATTACACGTGTCTGTTTTGAAGTAATTATGCTCACTATATTCAAAATTGCTTTTATTTTTTGATGTTCAACTCGATTAAAAATTCTAAGCCTCTTGAGGGAGGATGACGAAAACGATACCACGATCTTTACAGTATGCTTTTAAACAAACCCCGCTGATGAGGTACAGGCATTGTTTCAAATCCTAAACACTGGAGTTATAAGGAAGATAATCCCTAGTCAACCCCTTTGAGCCAAAGAAGTTGGAGTTTTTCTTTTCAAAAATTAAAACCCTTAATCATAACCTGGGGCAGGGTAGTTCTCTCAGTTGATCTAGGTGCGCAAAATGGTCTCAAAGAAGTCCTTCCAAAGCAAAAGACACTGATGGTTCCGAATAACCATAAAGACAGGCAGTCATTATCTCTCAAAATAAAAGCCCAACAAGTCAAAACCTATGAAGGAGACTTACAAAACTGGGGCATCCCGCTGACTGTAATGGCAAAAGAAACAGTTTAGGCAAAAAACAGGGATAACGAAATCAAAAAAGAAAGAGGTCCTACAAACCCTCAAAAAAAAAGGGAATGACTGCCTATTCAAAATAAATTGTCAACATCCGAACCATCACTGGAATATCAAAGCAAAGACTCAAACAAGGTCTAATGCACGATTAGCTGAGTTTAGGTTTGAAGAACATCACGAAGAACGGGTGGGTACAAATAAAATTTGAGCCTTTATCCTTTGTTTCTTAAACCGTGAACCAGGCCACGTTATAACCCTTGAAAGTCCTAGCCGAAGCATGGGTTAGTTCGAAAGCATATTGTTACAAAGGTATCCTGACTCCTTAAGGCTCGCTGTAAAATCTTGAGTTGACATAACATTTTACAAAATTCCCATGTTTTAATTGAAAACTGCATTTTCAAAAACTTCAAGACAGGCATAAGCTTTGCATTCTCGAAATAATATTGTTTGCATATGACTATTTGTTCAAACAGCAGGGAAATTCGCACGATAAATATCCAGTGAACAAACGCCTTCTCAATACAAAGGGTCATCTCAAGTGGAAGAAACACTTCCAACCAAGGGGCAGACGTGATCATTGTCCATCATCTGGGGCAGTTAAGTCAAGATTCAGAGAATCTCTCAAAATGCCAAATAGTCAGGGGCAAATCTCTGCCTGAGTCACTTGGGGCATTGGACATGAATTCCAGCAACGAATCTTGCACGATCAAACGAAGATCTTCTGGAAGTACGGCAACACTACACTACTGACAATGACAACTCCCCACATTCTGAGAGCGTGGACATAGTCGAAAAATACTATGCATAATCAAAGACCCGCTAGGTCGACTGGCCTAGGAAAAAATAAGGGCTTCCCGGCGAACCAAAAGGGTTCGGCCAAAAATAAGGGATGAAAACGAAAAAATATGTACACCCGACAAGTCGAAAAACTGAAAAGGCGGCTTGGGCAAAAAAGGGTATCCCGATGGACTGAAAACCCGAAAGGGCGGTCCAGGCAAAAGTTAGGGATCAAAGCATACGACTATGTCCCGGCATCTCGTCACTTGCCTACCCGAAGAAGATTTGTCAAATCGGCAGTTATCAAGACCTCCACAGGTACCTTCTCCCGTAGAAACAGGGGCAATAAGAATTGTCCGAACTAGCTGCTCTGTCCACTAGGTGCCAAGATATATATCCAGCTGAAGAATGTAACCAAGATATCTTCACTCACCGTAGAGTAAGACAAGAGTCAGCCATGCTCTCCCCTCAAGCAGAGTTGGTCTCCCATCAGCCCTAAAAAGACACAGTATCCCTAGCAAGTCAGCAATACTCTCCCCAAGCAGAGTTAGACTACTGTCAGCCCTAAGGAAGTGGGATATCCCCGAAAAATCTCAACATTCCCAAGCAGAGTATACAGATGTTCCTCAGCAAGCACCCCCGGCAGTCTTAATATAAGATTGTTCCCCGGCGGAATACCAGACACCCCAGTGGAACCATTCCCCAGTGCAGTCCAAAGTTTCCCCAGGAGAGTTGAATCATCCTCTCCAGTAGATTCTGGAAGCTTATCCCCATTCTGGAAGCTTATCCCCAGTAGAGTCTGGAAGCTTATCCCCAGTAGATTCTGGAAGCTTATCCCTTGCAGAGTACATATCTCTCCCCGATCATGTTCAAAGGTTATTCCCCACCAGGGTCTAACTGGGTTATCCTCAGCAAATTACAACAGAAAGATCGTCCTCAGCGAAGTTCTTCCTACCCCCAGCGGAGTTCACCAAAATCCTCAACAAAATTTATCAACAGGAATCCCCAGCGGAGTTATCATCAAAATCTCAGCGAAGTATCTCTTCCCCACAGAGTAACTCCCCGCAGAGTAATCTCTCCAACAAGTTTATTCCCCAACGGAGTCATCTTCTCCTACCGGTTTATTCTTGCAAACATCATCCCCAACGGAAATGAAGAACTCTACTCTTCAGCATCAGCCCAGGATTCAACAAACTCCCGACATTCGTTAAGGATTTATTTTCCTAGACGAAAATACATTCATAAACATATCACGTATCATACCTCCTATTCATATACATGATAAAGTGCATATCATACAATCTCATTTATTCCTGAAAACATCATGACATCATGCATTTCATACACCATGACATGGCATACAACTAATGATTTGACTTTTCAGGAAAAGGTCAATCAAAAGATGATTACCATCTACCTTTGCAGTTCCAGATTAATACCTGTAACAAGCCAGGAAAATTCTGTGGACGACTGATCATAGGTTAATACTTGAAACCAGACAGGACAATTATCTACTTGACAATCATGAAGCAACCCTACACCGGTTCCTTCTCTTTCAGATGAAGTTTTACACTGACTCATCATCAGGAAACCCTACACCGGTTCCTTCTCAACTTCAGATGTAGTTTTACACGGACTCATCATCAGGAAACCCTACACCGGTTCCTTCTATTTCAGATGAAGTTTTACACGGACTCATCGCCGGGAAACCCTACACAGGTTCCTCCTCCCTTCCAAGACGAAGTTTTACACGGACTCGTCCTCAGGCAACCCTACACCGGTTCCTCCTCAGTTCCAAGATGAAGTTTTACACGAACTCAACGTCAAGGTAACCTTACCCCGATTCATCCAGAAGTCTTACACGGGCTTATTCCAAAGTAACCTTACCCCGGTTCCTCCAGAAGTCTTACACGGACTTATCCCGAAGTAACCTTACCCCGGTTCATCCAGAAGTCTTACACGGACTTATCCCGAAGTAACCTTACCCTGGTTCATCCAGAAGTCTTACACGGACTTATCCCGAAATAACCTTACCCTGGTTCCTCCAGAAGTTTCACACGAACTTATCCCGAAGTAACTCTACACCGGTTCCTTCCTTTCAGACGAAGTTTTACACGGACTCGTCATCAAGAAACCCTACACCGGTTCTCTCTCTTCAAGACGCAGTTTTACACGGACTCGTCACCAAGAAACCCAACACAGGTTCTCTCTTTCCAAAGATGCAGTTTTACACGAACTCGCCATCAAGAAACCCTACACAGGTTCTCTCTTTCCAAAGACTAGTTTTACACGGACTCGTCATCAAGAAACCCTACACAGGTTCTCTCTTTCCAAAGACTAGTCTTACACGGACTCGTCATCAAGAAACCCTACACAGGTTATCTCTTTCCAAAGACTAGTCTTACACGGACTCGTCATCAAGAAACCCTACACAGGTTCTCTCTTTCCAAAGACTAGTCTTACATGGACTCGTCATCAAGAAACCCTACACAGGTTCTCTCTTTCCAAAGACTAGTCTTACACGGACTCGTCATCAAGAAACCCTACACAGGTTCTCTCTTTCCAAAGATGAAGTCTTACACGAACTTGTCATCAAGAAACCCTACACAGGTTCTCTCTTCCCAAACGCAGTGTTACACGGACTCGTCATCAAAAAACCCTACACAGGTTTTCTTTCTTCCAGGATGCAGTTTTACACGGACTCATCATGAGGTGACCCTACATCGGTCCCCTTTCTCTTTTCAGATGCAGTTTTACACGGACTCATCATCAAGTAACCCCACACAGGTTCCGTCTCCATTTCAGATGCAGTTTTACACGGGCTCATCATCAAAGTAACCCCACACAAGTTCCTTCTCCATTTCAGATGCAGTTTTACACGGACTCGTCATCAAGAAACTCTACACAGGTTTCCTTCCTTCCAAGATGCAGTTTCACACGGACTCATCATCAGTCAACCCTACACAGGTTTCCTTCCTTCAAAGATGCAGTTTTACACGAGCTCATCATCAGGAAACCCTACACAGGTTCCCTCTTTCAACTTACAAAATTACAATTCAACAGACAATCTCCAGATGGCATCTATAAGCCCATCCACCTACCAACAGTCTCCAAATGGCATTTATAAGTCCATTCCCGACAAGATTCTGTCACATTTCCAGATGGCATCTAAAAGCCCATCCTCCTATCCATCATATCTCCAAATGGCATCTATAATCCCATTCCCGCCATCACATTGCTGATATTCTACTATGCGAGTGTAAATTTCTGGGCACTCTAGTGTTCAATCATCTTCCACCTTTGGATCATGAAAGGCACGCAAGCTAATCTACATCCTCAGGTTTAAGAAGATTGAACAGGGGAAACTGTTGTACCCCAAAATTTGCCCTCCCATATTCTTCAAGGCTTGTCAAGAATCATCTTCAAATGGTTCAAGATTCCTCAAGGGTTGCACAGTCCAAATGCCTCCTAAGTCAGTCAAAATTAGGGTTTTGGTTCTTCCAAGGAATTTGAGGTTTTCAAAGGTCCAATCAAGTCTCATAGGACTATATACATTTCCAAGCATCTACAGGTCAAGTTTCAAGACTCACAGTCCCAAATTGCATAGTCAAAAGCCCTATTTGCTCTACAGTCAACTGCAGGGGTAAAATGGTCATTTTGCAGTCAAAAGTCAAAAATTTTGGTCAACATCTTATTTTGAGCTTACAAACAACATTTTATCAAGTCTTGATCATGATTCCACAAGCATGGCTCAAAAATCATCAAGATGCAAAAGTTACTATTTTTGGACCGTAGAAAAGTCAACTGTATCTTGACCAAGGCATAACTTTTTCATAGTTCATCAGAAAAATCCCATCCAATGCTCATTTTGAATAGGATGACATTTCCTAGAACTCATCTCCATATTCCAAGTCCAAGAAATGCTCTCACAAAAAGGTATCAATTTCTACATTATAGGTCAATTTCAAAAGTCAACAAAAATGCACTTTAAGTCAAAGACCATAACTTGAGATTGGTAAATCCAAATGACATGGGACCAAAGGCATTGGTTATAGGACTTCAAGACCTTTCCAAAATGTCCAAGAACATGTTCATAGGGTCAAAATTGAGCAAGATATGCATTGGAGAAGTTGGGAAATTTTTGGGAATTTGCAAAAGTCAACTTTGCTCAAAATACCTTATTTTTGCTAATGGGCCTCAAATTTCTTCCTGAAACATTGTCCAAGGCCTATGCACGACCCATTGAGCTTAAATTGAATTATTTTCTTATTTTTTATTAATTAATTGAATGTTTAATCAATATTAATTCATTTAATTCATTTAATTGTAGGAAAATATCAAGATATGGTTTTGCAATCTTTTCATGAAGCAAAGATGACCAATATATGCTGGAGATTTCGTGTGCCAATCAAGGATGTCAAAAACTCCAAATTTAGCAACTTTCTTCAATCAAAAAGATTGAAAAATATTTGATTTTCAATCAAATATTGAATCATAATTCCATGGATTTTTGGTCAAAGATTTAACCTAAATGCAGTCCATTATATATATACTGAAGCCAACCCTAATGCATGGAACGTGAGAATTGCTGCAGAAAACCATAGCCAATATTGAGAAAAATCAAGAAAAAGCCAAAACTGTTTTCCAGGTTCCAGGCCCTTTCAAAGCAATTTGAGGATTCAAACACATTGCTAGAACTCCCAGAAACATTTTGGAATCAAAACCAAGTGCTAAGGCCTAAGAAATCGCTCCACACGAACTCACGTTTTGCTTATCTTTTCCATAATCGTAACTCATGATTTATGCATAATTAACATGTTCTAATCATTGTTTTGCATTGCTTGAGTTCATACAAAGCTTTTGGCATAGGTTAATTGGACTGAAACGCCCTGAATCACAAATCACCATGAACGAATATTAGGGTTCCGAAGCTTTGATTTTGGGGCTTTCCACATCCAGTAAAATTCAGACCCCTAATGCACATGGTTGAACTCAGGAGACTCAGACGAATTTAACCCAACCATCGCGCCATATTTATATAGAGCATAGCTCTATTCGCTATTTTTGGTCGTCCTATTTTGTGGGGGTTAAAAACCCCCGCTATTTGATTTGTTTTGCAGGTATTCAGGGAGGAAGATGAAGACGTGTTGATAAACCATTGGGCCATTTGAAAAATATGCGCGCGTTTTAGTTTGTACAGCATAGGAATTAATTATTGAATATATTAATTATCTGTTGTTTTTACTAATGACTGAAGCAAATTAGTGGAGTGGTTAAGGCAAGCGCGTAATAGGCATTGGGACCTGGGTTCGATTCCCAGGTCCACCCAATATTTATTTCATATTTTTCTTAACATGATTATGTGCAGGATTCCCAATGATGTCCACCATGTGCCTCCAGCGCTCAGCCTGCCATGTGGCCACTATCACCAATCCAATGGTCAAAGGATGAAGATCATGATGCTCCAGGTCAATGAACGTGCACCTGATCCAGAAAGTCAAACGTGACTTTGTGGCTTAATGGGCCTCAGAAATTCCAGACTAACCTCCTCTTTGGGCCAACACCCCCCCTGGTTTATTATTTTCTTATTTTTCTTATTTTCTTTCTTTTTATTTTCTTTTAATAACTATTATTATTATTATTTAATTAATTCACAAATAATTATTTTTCATAATAAAGTCAGAAAATTAAAATGTAAATATTTTTATTATTATGTATTAATTTCACTATTAATTATTTTTGTAAATAAATACTAATATAGCTAATTTAGTTTAATTAGGTTAATTTTAATCTTTTTCACAATAAATAAAAATCAATCTAGAATTAGGTTTTTCTTTAGACAATTTTAATCCTTTTTATTTTATTTTCATTAAAACATAAAAACACAAAAATACTTTTTTCTACTAATAAATTGATTTAGTTTAATTAGGGTTAATATTTAATTAATTGCAAAGGACCAAATTTCCATTCTTTTCTCAAAAGGGTCAAAACCCTAAAGACTTTTCCCGATTCAATTCTTTCGCGCGCATATTTATTTTTAATTCCTATTTTGATTATATTTATGTAACTGCTCCGAGAATGTAATAGATAATTAGGACTTTTATTGCTTTCTTTTATTTCCTCGCATTTATTTTCCAAAGGGTTATGTTTTTGGCGATGTAAACACCCGACGCCTTGTAATAGCGTAGATTTAATTTTCCGCACTTTACTTTCCGCACAACTATTAACTGTTAAATATGCATGACAAGACTTGTATGAAAAATAAAATCAACCCGTAGCTCACAATGATGCATGTTCAAAGATAATTTAAATGAATTTGACACACATGCACATGCCACTCCTAGGGTACGCCTCACTTGGTTGCCTCGAGGTGGTCATTAAGTATAGGGTGTTTTAGAGGTTGCCCTCTTGTCTAAAGATCCAGTTGCCTCGAAACGGTTGCCTCGGATAAAAAAAGGATCTAGGACATTAGGGTTACCGCTAAGGCGTCCTACTATTGCTTTGGTGACCACACATGTCCCTATAATCGAATTGACCCGAATAACTCCAACGACGGTGCTACCTACTTCTCAATAGTGGGATAGTACTGTCTAAAGGACTCTTACACAGCTTAATTCCTTAGAGTAGGTAGATTTCTCCTGGGTACTTTCTCTTTCAAAAACAAAAACAAATTTTCTCACCTACACTTTCAAAAAGTTTTCAAACAAACACTTCATACACTCTTGAGGACTGATACAAGAGTTACCTAGAAGTTTTCAAAATGAAACTTTTTTCAAAACCCACATACACAAGAAAAGCAAACAATTTTTGAAAACATAGTGAGCAAGTACCTAAGAGCCCATGGATAACCACGGATAGAAAGGGTGCTAATACCTTCCCTTTCTATAATCTACCTCCCGAACCGAGAAACATCTCGAAAAGGAATTTTGCTGTGCTTTTGTCCTTTCCTCGTTGGAGAACATAAAAGACGGTGGCGACTCTTGCTTACCGCGACATTTCGTGAACCAGCTTTAAAACAGTCAGTTCTATTTTCATCGATCACACTTCCCCATTTCTAGGAGATAACCTTTGAAAACTTCCCTAGAGAGGAGAATCAGTTGGCGGACGCGCTAGCTACAATGTCTTCTATGTTCTAGGTCAATTGGGACAACAAGGCTCCCCGGATTATCATCGAAAGATTAGATGAACCTGCACATTACTGTGATATTGAGACTGAGGAGGTAATAGAAAAGCCCTGGTATCATGAGGTGAAGAGGTATCTTGAAGCTCAGGAATACCCCGAGGGTGCATCTGTTAATGACAAAAAGTTTCTGAGGAGGTTCGCGGAAAAGTTCTTCATCAGCAATGGCATTCTTTACAAGCGTAACCATGATTCAACCTTACTGCGTTGTGTGGATAAGAATGAAGTAGAAAGGATCATGGCGGAGTTACATGAAGGTACTTTGGGAACTCATTCCAGTGGACACACAATGGCAAAGAAAATCCTTCGGGTAGGATATTATTGGTCCACAATGGAAGCCGACTGTTATAAGCATTCTAGGACATGTCACAAGTGTCAAGTCTATGCTGATAAGGTGCGCATACCTCCAGTTCCTCTGAACGTCTTGACGGCACCTTGTCCTTTTGCAATGTGGGGCATCGATATGATCGGCGAGGTCAGACCTACAGCATCCAACGGGCATGGTTTCATCCTAGTAGCAATTGATTGCTTTACGAAGTGGGTTGAAGCAGCTTCCTTTGCTACCGTAACCAAGAATGTTATGGCACGGTTCATTCGGCATAATCTGATTTGTCAATACGGTGTACCAGAGAGGATCATTACGGACAATGGTACCAATCTCAACAACAAGATGATCACTGAGCTCTGCGAGCAATTCAAGATAAAACATCATAACTCTTCTCCCTACCGGCCGAAGATGAATGGGGCCGTAGAAGCGGCTAATAAGAACATTAAGAAGATTGTGCAGAAAATGACAGTGACATACAAAGACTGGCACGAGATGTTACCATTTGCTCTTCATGGGTACCGTACCTCGGCACGGACGTCAACAGGGGAAACACCTTATTCCTTGGTATATGGTATGGAGGCAGTCTTGCCTATTGAAGTTCAGATACCCTCTCTTCGAATTATGAAGGATGCAGGTTTGAGCGAAGATGACTGGATTCAGACCCGGCTTGATCAGCTAAACCTAATCGACGAAAAGAGACTTACAGCTATTTGTCATGGTCAAACGTACCAAAAGCGGATGATCAAGGCATTTAACAAGAAAGTCAGACGACAAGAGTATCAAGTTGGGGATCTGGTTATCAAGCGCATCATACTACCTCAAGGTGATCCCAGGGGCAAGTGGACCCCTACTTACGAAGGGCCATTTGTGGTTAAGAACATTTTCTCAGGAGGAGCTATGATTCTAACCAGCATGGATGGTGACGACCTTCCCCACCCCGTCAATGCAGACATAGTGAAAAGATACTACGCATAGTCAAATACCCGCTAGGTTGACTGGCCTAGGCAAAAATAAGGGCTTCCCGGTGAACCAAAAGGGTTCGGGAAAAAATAAGGGATGAAAATGAAAAAATCTGTACACCCGGCAAGTCGAAAACCTGAAAAGGCGGCTTGGGCAAAAAAGGGTATCCCGGTGGACTGAAAACCCGAAAGGGCGGTCCAGGAAAAAATTAGGGATCAAAGCGTAACACTATGTCTCATTGGATCACCTTGCATCCAGACTTCGATATCGACTATCAAGCTTGGGCGACACTAATCAATCTGATTCATCTTCAACCAGTAGCAAAGTGATCAGATGCACGAGGACATAAGGGCAATAGCAGAGTTGGAACCCAGTGGGATTATTCACATAGTTGTTTTTGTTTTCTTTTTCACAAATTGTGTAAATTCTATTATTCGGCAACGTTCTCTTACTAGAACGTCAACCTCTTGTACAAAAACGCCTATTTTCAGGCCAAACTTCAAAATCAATACAAATTCATTTTCAAAGAAATTTCAAACTGTTTTTCTTTATCTGTTTTGATTTGCAAAGAACGTCCAATGTTCATTTTTGATATATGCATTTGACATTAATTGCTGCTCATAAATATTTACATACGAAACAAAAGACGATTACGGGTAATATCAGAAACAGGGGCAATAAGAATTGTCCAAACTGTATAGTCGCTCTGTCCACCAGGTACAAAGTTAGATTCAACTGAAGAATATGGCTAAGATACCTCCACTCCCCGCAGAGTAAGACAGTAACGATAGCTCTCCCCAACTGAGACTTACAACTATGAACAAATTAGTAATGCTCTCCCCAAGCAGAGTTGATATACCATCAGCACTAAAAAGAGCTTAATATCCCCGGCGGTCCTAATATTCCCTGGCAGAGTATAAGAATGTTCCCCAGCAGAATACAAGATACCCCCAGTGGAGTTAAAATTTTCCCAGCACAGACTGAAAAAGCTTCCCCAACAGAGTTGAAGCATCATTCCCAGTAGACTCTGAAAGTTTATCCCCAGCGGAGTACCAAGTAAATCTCCTCGGCTGAGTTCAAAGGATCATTCCCAGCAGAATTCAGAGGATTATCCCCACAAAAGTCTAACAGGATTATCCCCAGCAAGCCAGAACTGAAAGATCATTCCCCAGCGAAGTTCTTTCCTTTCACAAACAGGAATTCAATCCTCAACAGATTCAATATCACCAGCAACGGTAATCCATCCCCAGCGGAGCTTATCAGTGGAATCCTCAGCAGAGCATCTCTTTCCCACGGAGTAATCTCTTCATTAGTTTATTCCCCAACGGAGTTCTCTTCTCCTGCAAGTTTATTACCTTCGTTCGTCATCCCCAGCGGAAACGAAGAATTCAACTCTACTCTCCAGCAGCTATCCAGGATTTATTTTCCCCAGCTAAAACATTACATTTCCATACATCATGATACATGCATAAACGCATCATACCATACAATCTCATTTATGTTGAGAACATCATTGCTTGATCCATATCATGCATTGCATATGACTGACCTTTACCTTTCAGGAAAGATCCAGTTAAGTTCTCAGCTATATCAAGACCTCCTCTGGTTCAGTCAGATCGCCGATAAGATCTCCCTGATTTATATTCCAGTTGAAGTTATTCCAAGACCTTGTCTGGTCCAGTTAAATTGATTCCTAAAGATTTTTCTGATGCCGATCCAGTCAAAGTTATTCTAAGACCTTGTCTGGTCCAGTTAAATCGATTCCTAAAGATTTTTCTGATGCCGATCCAGTCAAAGTTATTCCAAGACCTTGTCTGGTCCAGTTAAATCGATTCCTAAAGATTTTTCTGATGCCGATCCAGTTAAAGTTAATCCAAAGCCTTGTCTGGTCCAGTTAAATCGATTCCTAAAGATTTTTCTGATGCCGATCCAGTCAAAGTTAATCCAAGACCTCCTCTGGTTCAGTCAGATCGCCGATAAGATCTCCCTGATTCGTATTCCAGTTGAAGTTATTCCAAGACTCTTGTCTGGTCCAGTTAAATCGATTCCTAAAGATTTTTCTGATGCCGATCCAGTCAAAGTTAATCCAAGACCTTCTCTGGTCCAGTTAAATCGATTCCTAAAGATTTTTCTGATGCCGATCCAGTTGAAGTTATTCCAAGACCTTGTCTGGTCCAGTTAAATCGATTCCTAAATATTTTTCTGATGCCGATCCAGTCAAAGTTAATCCAAGACCTTGCCTGGTCCAGTTAAATCGATTCCTAAAGATTTTTCTGATGTCGATCCAGCCAAAGTTATTCCAAGACCTTGTCTGGTCTAGTTAAATCGATTCCTAAAGATTTTTCTAATGCCGATCCAGCCAAAGTTATTCCAAGACTCTTGTCTGGTCCAGTTAAATCGTTTCCTAAAGATTTTTCTAATGCCTATCCAGTCAAAGTTAATCCAAGACCTCCTCTGGTTCAGTCAGATCGCCGATAAGATCTCCCTGATTCGTATTCCAGTTGAAGTTCAGACCATCTATCAATAGCCTCCAAATGGAATCTGTAATCCCATTCCCGACATCACAATGCTGATACCACTTCATGCGAGTGCAAATTTTTGGGCACTCTAGTGTTCAATCTTCTTCCACCTTCGGATCACGAAAGGCCCGAAAGCTAATCTATATCCTCAGGTTTAAGAAAATTGAACAGGGGCAGTTGTTGTACCCCAAAATTTGCTCTCTCATATTTCCCAAGACATTGCAAGAATAATCTCCAAATGGCTCAAGATTGCTCAAAGAGTTGGACAGTCAAGTCATCTCCTAAGGCAGTCAATCTCAGATTAGGGTTTTGTGTTGCATCAAGGTCCTTGCATACAAATGACCTCAAGTGCTCTCCAATGTCCTAATATGTTCTCAAGTGCATCCATTTCAAATTTCAAGCCTTGCAGAGGAAGTTTGCTCAGTCAATTGCTTAAAGGGTCCAAAAATTGATTGTGCTAGGGCAAAAGTCAACTGTGACCTATAAATAGTCAAACTTCAAGATTTTTGCCAACATTATAATTTTTAAGGATATTTCATCATTTGATCAAGGGTTGATCATGATTCATCAAGGATTGCTCAAAATTCATCAAGACTCAAAAGTTGCTAAAATAAGGTTTTGTAGGAAAAGTCAACTCAACTTTGACCAAGCATAACTTTCTCATACTTTATGATAAATGACCCATACAAAGCTCATTTTTAAGTGGATGCAATTTCCTATAATCCATCTTCACACCTCAATATCAAGAAATGCACTCACAAAAAGTTACAAATTTGGACATTATAGGTCATTTTTGAAAGTCAACAAAAACACCTTTTTTTCCAAAGCTTATAACTTGAGCATGGAATATCAAAATGAGATGATACAAAAGGTGTTGGTTAGAGGACATCTCAAGCTCTCAAAAAAGTCCAAGAACACTTCCAAAAGTTCAAAATTGAAGAAGTTATGCATTGTTAAAGTTGGGCATTTTTGCAAAATTGCCAAAAGTCAACTATCCCCAAAACTTCAAATTTTGTCAAATGAGCCCTTTCTTTTCCACTTGATTTGATCTTGTCACACTACACACATGTCCTAGCTTCAGCCTCATGACCATTTATCAATTTTATTATTTAATTTGATTTTTTAATGAATTATTGCATTTTAAATCAATTTAAATCATATAAAATCCAAACATTGATTATTGGATCTCCTTTTGGCTATTTCAGGACCTAATCATCATTATAAAGTTAATCAAATTCGTATCTCACCATATCATGAACAAAAAGGTAGATTTTGGACAAAATTGGAAGCTTTTCAATGGAGGATCAAATCAAATCTCCAAGCCATAATGCACAAAGATTCAGTCCATAAAACTTGACCTAATGCATTGCTTTATACATATACAAGTGAAAGGCACGAGTTTTAGAGGTTAGAAGCTGCAAAATCACAAGAACCAAACTTGAGAAAACTTGGAAAAAGGGTGAATCTGAAATCGTGCTTAGAGGCAGTTTCAACACAAAAGCTCAACACCACTCCATTGCTGGGCCATCACTGAGTGAGAAGCAATCAAAAGCAAGCTCTCTCTCTCTCTCTCTCTCTCTCTCTCTCTCTCTCTCTCTCTCTCAATCGCGCTGTAAGTCTCTCACAAAACCGCTCTGCACTTGAAATCGCAACTCCATATTTTTGCATCTTTGGAACAAATATTTGGTATATTCACGATGCTCATTCAATTTGCAAGCTTTCTGCATTAACCAATTGTGTTTATATGACTTGTAGTGCCATACCCGAATCTAGGGTTCTTGGTCTTTGTTTTTGGGCATTTTATTTTCAGGCAAAATCAGGGCAATTGATGGATATAGACGTGCTCAAGAGACCTAGACGAGCATGACTATGGTCTTGGAATTAATTTCTATGGCCTAGGATAGATTTTAGGATGCAGCTACGGATTTAGCTACAGATGTAAATCCGCAGGTAAAAAAAACAGGTTTCAACGAGGAAGACGATGACGCGTCCCCCTCCCATTCACTGATTCAAACATTCGCGCGTTTTTGTTTTTAATTCTGGAATATTAATTGTTTTTCCATATAATAATTGTTATCCAATATACTAACGAATGAAGCATAGTGGTGTAGTGGTAAGCGCGCTGTCCAGTGACTCACAGGACCTGGGTTCGAGTCCCAGGTCCCCATATTGCATTATTATTGTTTTTCTTCAGGTTATTCCATGCAAAGTCAGGCGTGTGGTTTACCATGCACCCTCATGCAATTAGTGGACAGATGGCCCCCAGGCCAAATCTGAAGGCCCAGATGGGATGCCTACCATATGCCAAAGTCAATATGCACACGTGGAAGCAAGAAAGGTCAACACAGGCCAATTCAAATGGGCCACAAATTGCTATCCAGACCCCTCCAATCAGGCCCATATACTCCTAAACTTTCTCTTTGTTTTTATTATTTCTTTTAATTAATTAATTGTTATCATTTTTATTATTTAACTAACCAATTAAATATTTTTCCTCATAAAATCAAAAACCAAAAAATATATTTTATGTATTAAAATTAAATTCAGCATTTTATTTTTGTAAATAAATACTAACTTAATTAATTTAGTTTAATTAGGAAATAACTTTAATATCTTTTGCAATAATTAAAATTAATTTAGACGATTAGGTTTTATTAACTTTGATTAATTTATTTTTATTTCTTTAATTATCAAAAATCCAAAAATATCATTTTTATTAATTAATTAATTAATTAATTTGTTTATTAATTTAACAATTAACTTAGATCTAATTTCTTTTTAATTCAAAAAAATAAACCAAAAAATCTTTTTCTTTAATAAACAAAAGGGGTCAAAACCCTAGAATGCGCCCGATTTAATTTCCCACACGCGATCCATTTTATCATATTATTGTACATGTTTCCCGGAATGTAATAATTTAATAGGACTTTACTATTTTTTATCGCGTTATTTATTTTCCGCATTTTAATTTCAAGGATTGTTTTTGGCGATGTAAATACCCGACGCCTTGTAATAGTTAGTTTTAAATTCCGCAATTTAATTTCCGCAACTTATAAACTGTTAGATGTTTGATAATAGGGAATGCATGACAAGATCAAATGTTAAACCTAAAATCAATATAGATAACCATTGACATGTACAAAGACAAATTAACTGAAAATAACACACTCGCACATGCGCACTCTTAGCGTACACCTCACTTGGTTGCCTTCGAACGTCTTCATTGAGTATAGGAAGTGATAGAGGTCGCCCTCTTGTCCAAAGGTCATAGTTGCCTCGAAACGGTTGCCTCAGAAAAATGATCTAAGACATTAGGGTTACCGCTAAGGCGTCCTAACATGGCTTTAGTGACCACACGTCCCTTAATCGAATTGACCCTTAAACTCCAACGACGATGCTACCTACTCATCAATAGTGGGATAGCATTGTCTAAAGGACATTATCACAGATTAATTCCCTTTTCGAGTAGGTAGATGGTTCTTAAGTACTTTCTCCTTTTAAAACAAAACAAAACTTTTTCGCACTTACACATTTCAAACAAAAACTTCTTTCAAACCCACAAACATAAAGAAAAGCAATTTTTGAAAACACTTTGAGCAAGTACCTAAGAGCCCGTGGATAACCACAGATAGAAAGGATGCTAACACCTTCCCTTTCTATAATCTACCCCCCGAACCCGAGAAACATCTCGAAAAAGGAATTTTTCTGTGCTTTTTTCCTTTCTTTGTTGGATAAAATAAAAGACGCTGGCGACTCTTGCTTACCGCGACATTTTGCGAAAACAAACGCAAAACGCGAACCAGCATATCCAAAATAGTCAGTTCTCTTCCCACCGTATCACACAACCCCCGAACTCTAGACCTCTTTTCAAAATGCCTTGTATTTTTATTACTTTTAAATTATTATTTTACATTGCATACTTTAGGGTTTTATTTCGCTCTTTTCCCTTTTCCCTTGGAAATAATAAAGCGGTGTGGCGACTCTTGCTTTTGTGAGACGAATTAATTAATAGTTCGATCTCCGATTTACCCCGCTACATTTTTTATCGCTACAGTTAGGAAATGTTATCTATTAGTTTCTAGATGATAAAGATAGATTTAGAGCTAATAATTATCGTGGGTATCAGAGCTTAATTCCTCCGTGTTGTTTGTGTTGGGCTAAGAGATCACCGATGTGAGTAATACAGTTGTTTCGACTTTGTGTTAGACATAACCTCTGTTATGGCACCTTTAGAACGATGCCCGATGATTTTGATGTGTATTATTGGTTGTGTGTAATTGATCTGGAAGTTTAAGTATTTGACTGGTAGAATGAAATGTAATTCCATAATGAATTATCTTAGGCTGCAGATGATTGGTTATCGCTTTCTTTACTGCTTTATTTACTTTTCCTACACTTTTTCCACAAACCCATTTTCCAAACGTAGAAGGATTGAAACTGTTGAATGGTACTTTTTCCCTCTCACCAATCTCTATATCACCTGGTAAATTAATAACTTACTTTTTGCTTTCTGCTTTACCGCTTCAGCAAAATGGCACCATTGTTGGGGATTTGTGTTGATATTAATTACATCACGGTAGTTTTGCTTTCTAAGTTTCATAAAGATGTTTATATCGTACGTTTGTGCATATTTTACATACTTGTTAATTTGTATATAGTATACTTATTTTGTTTCATGTTTTCTAGGTGTGATTAGATTTATAGTTCCAGTTAGAGCTTGAAGAGATTTGAGAGAAGGCGTGAGTGAAGTGTTCGGCTCGTCTAAAGCAACATGTTGGTTTGTAAATAATAGGCGCCGAGCTTACAGCGTAAAACAAGCATGTTTTATTATTTTATGTTTCGTTGTTACTTTTTCATTCTAGCTTAGGTAGTGTGGCGAACATTCATTAAACAAGTTATACTCAGATTGTTCGTAAAATTCTCAAATATTCACTTTACAACTTATTTAATCAATTTAACCCATTCTTTTAGTATTTTTATATTATTTGTTTTATGTTGTTATTCTTTGTAGTTTTCCGCAAGCTTGTCGTGTTTAGCTTTTGGAAGTGTGTATGTGTTGTAAATGTTAATTAAATGTGTAAATAAGAGTAGTGTAGGTGATTGTGGAGGTTGCTTTTGGACTTCAAGATTGTTGTCCTATTTTTCTGTTACTCGTTTAGCGCGCTTAGTGCATTTTTTGGTGCTTAGCACGCTCTATTGTGATCAGCTAGTGAATTATTTTTGTTTCACTTGGCTCTCTTTTTTCCACTTTCACCAATGTTTGGACTCAAATTTCTGTTCGATAGCTTAAAGTGCATTTGGTGATTTTCTATGTTTGAGTGCTTCAACTTGTGGATGTATGGTAATGATATTATTTTGAAGTTGGTACACGCCAGCTACTCGTTTATCTCTTTATGTAGCATAACATGTTTAGGAAACTTTTAATTTGTATAATTACTATACCCTTTGTTGTACCCCAAAATTTGCCCTCTCATGTTTTCAAATGTATTCCCTTACATGGTTGGTCACAAACCCTTGCCTAAGGAAAAAGAAAATTTTTGAGTGGTGCTTTAAGTACCTTTCGATTGGCATTCTGAAAAACACTTCGATTGGTATTCTGAAGGAGCCTTTCGATTGGCATGGATAATTCCATTCGATTGGCATTATGGCCAATCCTTTCGATTGACATTCCAAAAATGCTTCAATTGGCATTATGGACAAGCATTTCGATTGGAATTATGTCAAAGCCTTCGATTGGAATTCTGAAAGACCTTTTCGTTTGGCACCCTGGGCCAAGCCTTTCAATTGGCATGCCAAGGGATCCTTCGACTTAGCATTGTGTCAATGCAGCTTCGACATGCATGTTAACTATGTCCTTCGATTAGCATGAACAAGATCTTTTGATTGGCATTATAAAAGTGTCCTTCGATTGACACTGTAACAGTGTCCTTCATTTGGCATGTTAACAAGTACCTTTCGACTGGCATTGTAACAGTGTCCTTCGATTGGCAGGATAACAAGTATCTTTCGTTTGGAATTTTAACAAGTACCCTTTGATTGGTATATGGACAAATACCCTTCAATTGGCATTTCAAAAGGTCCTTGGACTGGAACTTCAGAGTGTCCTTCGACTGGAACTTCAGAGTTTCCCTTAATAAGAACATCATAACGAAATTACCTTCGAATGGCATTTCAGTGCAGAGTTTCTCTTAATCTAAGATGCTCTGATGAAGGAAGTTCTGAACACTTCGAATCAGAACTTAGAATCATCACAAGGCCAAGGGCTGGTCGAAGTTGTCTAATAGGGAATGTTCTAAATAGATTCGAATTGGACTTTGAAGCTGGCAAAGAAGGCAGATTCGAAGGAATGAAGTAGGCTGGCATGACTAAGCAAAAACACATATCCTAACCTGTCCAGGATCACCCAAAGTTCAAAATGGCATGTGTCCCTTACAAATATAGAAATAATTAAATGCTGATTGTGGACTCAATTATTTGAATTAAAGGCCAGATTCTTGCCTTGTTTGCTCCCAACCCTACAAGAGCTGATTCGACCAGGGTGATCCTTTTCGAATCAAGCAATCGAAGCAAAGGGAGGCTCAATCGAAGGGGCTATGCAATTGAAGCTGGAGTAATTCGAAGTGGAGATTAGAGCTATCAAAGAGAGCAAATTCGAAGGGAAGTGGATCTGAAGGGGCAAGTCAGCTTTCGATTTTCATCATGTTGGAGGCCCAAACAGCTCATAACAGGCTAGCAGTAACGCATGAAAATAGATTGGCACATGATTGAATCAAATATAGCAAGTCTTTATGAAGAAATCAAATCAAATCTCTTCATCATAATGGACCAAGATTTGATACACAAATGTTGACCTAAAATCCTTTGTCTATATAAACCTCATGCTCACAAAGAAAAAAGGACACAAAAAAACGCACAAAAACTCTGTGGAAACAGCCAGAACAGTTTTGCAAAAGACCTTGAAAAAGTGGTGATCAAATTTTGGTTTAGAGGTGAATTCATACCAAAAGAAAAACGCAGCTCTCTTCCTTGCCATCCAGTGGAGCTATACCCATAAAAAAGGAAGCCTTTTCATTGCCCATAACGCATTGTAAGTCTCCATGAACATTGCTCTGCACACAGAATTGTAACTCAGTTTTTTCTGCATCCTTGTGCTAAATCTCTTGCATATTCATATCGACCATTGAATTTCTAAGCAAACTGCATTATTTAATTTGATTTTTGTGGCCTCTAACCCCCTATCCAGAACCTAGGGTTCTTGTGTATGTTTTTTAGGCGTTTTGTGTGCAGGTTAAGTTAGGGCCAATAATGGCCATGGACGAGTTCAGGGGAGGGAGACGAATCCAATGATGGTCGTAACTTGTATTGTTGTGACCTAGGATGGATTTTGGAAATGTCCCACGAGACTTCCTGCAGATGGAAATCCGCAGGTAAATAACCAGGCCTTCGTGAAGAAGACGATGGTGTGTCTTAGTGCCATTGGTCTATTCAAAACATTAGCGTGTTTTTTATTATTTCCAGGCTTGACATTTTGTTTTTTCATTTAATATTTGTTGTCTATCCCAATCACAAGAAACATCAATAGCTCAGCTGGCAAGGCGTTAGTGGGTGGCACCATTGGGACCTGGATTCGAATCCCAGGTCCCCCAAAACTTTGTTACATTTTTTTCTTCAGGTACTCAGGTGCAGCATTCCAGGCGTGGTTCACCATATGCCCCAGGGATCAGCATGCCAAGTGGCCCACCAGGCAGATTTAGTGACCCAGATTGCACGCCCATCATAGTCCTCAGTCAACAAACATGCATGGAATCACAAAAAGTCCAACAGGCTGGACGTCTGGGCCTGGAAATTACCATTCAAATGCCAACTTCAGGCCCAACACCCCCCCCCCTGAGTTTGTTTATTTTATTTTTCCTTTTCACTACTTTCTATTTTCTATTTTCTATTTTGTTATTATTAACTAATTAACTTTTCATAAAATCAGAAAACCCTAAAAATAATATTTTTTTAATTTCATTATTTTATTATTTTTGTGAATAAATTGCAGCAAATTAATTTAGTTTTTAATTAGGTTTAATCTTAACGTATTTTTGCATTAAATTAAAATTGATTTAGAATTAGGTTTTAATATTTTTACCTTTCTGATTTTATTTCCTTAATTAAAATAAAACTCAAAAAATATTTTCTTTTAATTAATAAATTAATTATTAGTTAGACTTAATCCTTAAATCAAAAATAACAAAAATATGTTTTATTCAATAAAAGGGTCAAAACCCTAAAGGACATTCCGATTCAATTTTCTCGCGCGTATTGTTTTGATCCATATATTGTAATTGCTCCGAGGATGTAATAGTTTTAACTTAGGACTTTTTATTTACCGCTTTTATTTACTTTTTCGCATTTAATTTTAAGGGTTTGTCTTTGGCGATGTAAATACCCGACGCCTTGTAATAGCTTAGTTTTATTTTCCGCAATTTATTTTCCGCAACCATTAACTGCTAGATGTATGAATAATAGGCTATGCATGACAAGATTAACCTTTAATTTAAAATCAACCGTAGCTCATCATTAACATGTACAAAGATAATATAAACTGAAAATTGACACACTCGCACATGCCACTCTTAGGGTACGCCTCACTTGGTTGCCTCGAACGTGGTCATTGAGTATAGGAAGTTTTAGAGGCCGTCCTTTTGTCCAAAGATCATAAGTTGCCTCGGAAAAATGATCTAAGACATTAGGGTTACCGCTAAGGCGTCCTAACGTTGCTTTAGTGACCACACGTCCCTTAATCGAATTGACCCGAAAAGCTCCAACGACGGTGCTACCTACTCCTCAATAGTGGGATAGCATTGTCTAAAGGACATTTGCACAGTTTAATTCCTTTTTGAGTAGGTAGATGTTCTTAAGTACTTGCTCTTTTGAAAACAAAAACAAAACTTTTCGCACTTACACTCTCTTTCAAACAAAAACTCTTTTCAAACCCACAATCACAAAGAAAAGCAAATTTTTGAAAACATAGTGAGCAAGTACCTAAGAGCCCGTGGATAACCACGGATAGAAAGAGTGCTAACACCTTCCCTTTCTATAATCTACCTCCCGAACCCGAGAAACATCTCAAAAAGGAATTTTTCTGTGCTTTTGTCCTTTCCTTGTTGGATAAAATAAAAGACGGTGGCGACTCTTTCTTACCGCGACATTTTGCGAAAACAAACGCAAACGCGAACCAGCATTCCAAAAACAGTCAGTTTTATTCCCACCGATCACACACTTCATTTTTTTTGCATTACTTGCTTTTTATTGAATCACTTTAGTTCCCTTTTATCCATAAATGTGAGGAAGATTTCCATTGTTTATATATGTTGGAGGCCACAATTCTTGTTTTAGCTAGACTTTATTATGTTTAATCTTTTGTTTATGTTGATTCTATGATTGCATGAAAGTGATGAAGGAGTTTTGTTTCATTTTGAGCATAACTACCTAGCCAAATAGTCAATTCACCTTGTGAGTGTGTGATCATTTTTAACCCCTTTGAGCTTTTTGTCGATATTCATGTTATTTTTGCTAAATGCTTGTATATGAGTGTGTAGTTTATCTTTTTGTATGGATATTGATTATTTATTTTCTTGAACCCTCAACTACAATTTATAGTTTGAATTTTTACCTTGCCTTATAAAGTAGGGAGTATTCATTTTGATGTTGGTTGAATTCAAATTGGAGAGAGAATGGTTGCTTATTTATATGTTGGTTGCTATGAGGTTGAAAAAAAAGAAGAAAAAAAAGAAGAAGAAAATTTGAAAAGAAAAAGAAAGAAAAAAGAGAAAAGTCTTGAAAAAGAAAAACAAAAATAATTGAATAATGTTGTGTTAATAAGTATGTAATTGATTTGTGAAATTTGGGATTATGAAGAAGTTTGACTGTAATTTTATGTGTGAACTTGTGTGAGTTTATCACTACATTAGGTTTAGGCAAGTTTTTGTTTCGATTAGCTTTAGGACTTATCCCTTGTTTGTTAACTAATCCACATTACAACCTTGAAAAGCCCTTGTGATTCTTGCCTTTGTATTTTCAATATGAGTTTTTGGATGAATGCATAATTTAGTCTTTTGTTTGCAAGATTGTTGGATGAGTGTCAAAAGTCCTCACCTTTGTGTGTTTTTCATCTACCGATAAATTTTTGCTAGGCGTGATTCATGGTTGAGCTTGTTTTGTTTTAGAATGTTTTGTATGATTTTTGTACTTAGGATTCATTTCATATGCATGTTATTGATGTAGTATAGTGGTAAGCATTTACTTTTCTTGTACGTTTTTATTTGAACAATACATTTGTTTTTTGTTTTAAAAACTTGTTGATTAATGATTCTTTGGTTAGTTACTTTTGTTCTTTGAGTCTTTTGGCCTTGTTTGAGGACAAACAAGTTCAAGTTGGGGATAGTTTTATAAGTGCAAAAATGTCGTTATTTTGTGTATATAAATTGTGGCACTTATCGATTCTTTTGTTAATATTCTTTGAATAATTCCCAGCTTTGTGTGTAAATATGTATACTTTGCAGATTATTATGTTTTCAATTCATTTATGTACCTTTTGATAGTTTTAATGTATTTTTGTAGATATTAATGCGTATTTGGAGCATGAGGAATAAAGTGTCAAAGACACAACTTCAAATGTGCAATTTTGGAATAAATAAGTGTTGCAGACGGTGCTAAGCGCAGTCTGTGGGTGCTTAGCACGCCCTAGGAGCAGAAAAGGAAATTTTGGCAGAGGTGAGCACGCTTAACGCAATATTTGGTACTTGGCATGCTCTAAGGCGGTTTAGTGAATAAGTGAAGGTGCACTTAGTGCGGTTTTTAGGGCTAAGTGCGGTATGCAATTTTCAGTTTTTGTATAAATAGCTTATAACATATTTTTTAGGTTTTTTATCATCTTTTTACCTTTTGGAGGATCTCTGATCCAAATCTTTCTAACTTAGAGGTTTTAGCAACATCATTAGGTGGTTCATCATGTCGATTGGTTATGGATTGTCTCAGGTCGTGTTGACACCACGAGAAGTTTCCTATTCATCTCCTTTTCCCTATGTTTCATTTCAATGGTGGGTGTTGTATGTATATTTTACTCTTATTGTATGTGCATTTGTTGATCATGGGATTGTATATATGCTTGCTTTACAAATCTTGATTGATGTTGTTTCTTGATCTTTTTGCATTTATGTTTGGGGTTTGGGTTGTTCTAGAGATAGACTTATTGAATCTTGGTTAGGAAATGATATCTATTAGTTTCTAGATGATAGAGATAGATTTAGAGCTAATAATTATCGTGGGTATCAGAGCTTAATTCCTCCGTGTTGTTTGTGTTGGGCTAAGAGATCACCGATGTGAGTAATACGGTTGTTTCGACTTTGTGTTAGACATAACCTCTGTTATGGCACCTTTAGAACGATGCCCGATGATTTTGATGTGTATTATTGGTTGTGTGTAATTGATCTGGAAGTTTAAGTATTTTACTGGTAGAATGAAATGTAATTCCAGAATGAATTCTCTTAGGCTGCAGATGATTGGTTATCGATTTCTTTACTGCTTTATTTACTTTTCCTGTACTTTTTCCGCAAACCCCTTTTCCAAACTTAGAAGGATTGAAACTGTTGAATGATAGTTTTTCCCTCTCACCAACCTCTATGGACACAATATGATATAACATATATATCACCCGGTAAATTAATAACTTACTTTTTGCTTTCCGCTTTACCGCTTCAGCAAAATGGCACCGTTGTCGGGGATTTGTGTTGATATTAATTACATCACGATAGTTTTGCTTTCTAAGTTTCATAAATATGTTTATGTCATACATTTGTTCATATTTTACATACTTGTTCATTTGTATATAGTATACTTATTTTGTTTCACGTTTGCCAAGTGTGATTAGATGTGTAGTTCCAGTTAGAGCTTGAAGAGATTTAAGAGAATGCGGGAGTGAAGCGTTTGGCTCGTCCAAAGCAACATGTTGGTTTGTAAATAATAGGCTTCGAGCTTACGACGTAAAACAAGCATGTTTTATCATTTTTTGTTTCGTTTTTACTTTTTCATTCTAGCTTAGGTAGTGTGGTGAACATTCATTAAACAAGTTATACTCAGATTGTTTGTAAAATTCTCAAATCACTTTATAACTTATTTAATCAATTTCAGTCATTCTTTTAGTATGTTTATATGAGTTATTTTATGTTGTTATTCTTTGTGGTTTTCCGCAAGCTTGTCATGTTTAGCTTGTGGAATTGTGTATGTGTTGTAAATGTTGTTTAGATGTGTAAATGAGAGTAGTGTGGGTGATTGTAGAGGTTGCTTTTGGACTGCAAGATTGTTGTCTTGTTTTTCTGTTACTCGTGTAGCGCGCTTAGCGCATTTTTTGGCGCTTAGCACGCTCTGTTGTAATCAGCTAGTTAATTCTTTTTGTTTCACTTGGCTCTTTTTTTTTCCACTTTCACCAATGCCTTATATTAGTAATTAACATTAGTATTATTTTTCTAATTCTTTTGTTGATTGTTTGGACTCAAATTTTGGTTCGATAGCTTAAAGTGTATTTGGTGATTTTATAAGTTTGAGTGCTTCAACTTGTGGATGTATGGTAATGATATTATTTTGAAGTTGGTACACACCAGGCACTCATTTATTGCTTTCTGTAGCATAACATGTTTAGGAAACTTTTCATTTGTATAATTACTATACCATTCATTCTTTTTGCATCACTTGCTTTTGATGGAATCACTTTAGTTCCCTTTTTATCCATAAATGTGAGGAATCTTTCTATTGTTTATATATGTTGGAGGCCATAATTTTTGTTTTAGCTAGACCTTATTATGTTTAATATTTTGTTTATGTTGATTGTATGATTGCATGAAAGTGATCAAGGAATTTTGTTTCATTTTGAGCATAACTACCTATCCAAATAGTCAATTCACCTTGTGAGTGTGTGATCATTTTTAACCCCTTTGAGCTTTTTTTTCGATATCTATGTCGATTTTGCTAAATGCTTGTCTATGAGTGTTTAGTTCATCTTTTTGTATGGATATTGATTCTTTGTTTTCTTGAACCCCTCAACTACAATTTATAGTTTTAATTTTTACCTTGCCTTATAAAGTAGGGAGTATTCATTTTGATGTTGGTTGAATTCAAGTTGGAGAGATAATGTTTGCTTATTTATATTTTGGTTGCTATGAGGTTGAAAAAAATAAGAAAAAAAAGAAGAAAAATGTGAAAAAGAATTGAAAATAAAAAGAAAGAAAAAAGAGAAAAGTCTTGAAAAAGAAAAACAAAAAGAATAGAATAATATTGTGTTAATAAGTATGTGATTGGTTTGTGAAATTTGGGATTATGAAGAAGTTTGATTGGAATTTTGTGTGTGAACTTGTGTGAGTTGATCACTCCCTTAGGTTTAGGCAAGTTTTTGTTTCGATTAACTTTATGACTTAGCCCTTGTTTGTTAACTAAGCGACGTTACAACCTTGAAAAACCCTTGTGATTCTTGCCTTTGTATTTTCAATATGAGTTTTTGGATGAATGCATAATTTGGTCTTTGTTTGCAATATTGTTGGATGAGTGTCAAAAGTCCTCACCTTTGTGTGTTTTTCATCTACCGATGAATTTTTGCTAGGTGTGATTCATGATTGAGCTTGTTTTGTTTTAGAATGTTTAGTATGATTTTTGTACTTATGATTAATTTTGTTTACACGTTATTGATGTAGTATAGTGGTAAGCATTTACTTTGCTTGTACGTTTTTATTTGAATCATATATTTGTTTTCCTATTTAAAAACTTGTTGATTCATGATTCTTCAGTTAGTTACTTTTGTTCTTTGAGTCTTTTGGCCTTGTTTGAGGACAAACAAGTTCAAGTTGGGGAGATTTTGATAAGTGCAAAAATGTTGTTATTTTGTGTATATAAATTGTGGCATTTATTGGTTCTTTTATTAATATTCTTTGAATAATTCCCCGCTTCGTGTGTAAATATGTATACTTTGCGTATTATTATGTTTTCCATTCATTTATGTACCTTTTCATATTTTTAATGTATTTTTGTAGGTATTGATGCGTATTTGAAGCATGAGCAATAAAGTGTCTAATACACAGCTTCAAACGCACAATTTTGGAAGAAATGAGTGTTGCAAACGGTGCTAAGCGCGGTCTGTAGGCGCTTAGCGCGCCCTGGGAGCAGAAGAGAAAATTTTGGCAGAGGCGAGCACGCTTAGCGTGATATTTGGCTCTTAACACGCTCTAAGGCGGTTTAGTGAATAAATGAAGGCGCGCTTAGCACGGTTTTTGGGGCTAAGCGTGGTTTGCGATTTTTCAGTTTTTGTATAAATAGCTTAGAACCGATTTTTTAGGTTTTTTATCATCTCTTTCCCTCTTGGAGGAGCTCTGATCCAATTCTTTGTAGCTTATAGGTTCAAGCAACATCATTTGGTGGTTCATCATGTCGCTTGGTTATGGGTTGTCTTTGATCCTGTTGACACCACGAGAAGTTTCATATTCATCTCCTTCTTCCATATGTTTCAATCCAAAGGTGGGTGTTGTATGTATATTTTACTCTTATTGTATGTACATTGTTGATCATGGGATTGTATATATGCTTGCTTTACAAATCTTGATTGATGTTGTTCCTTGATCTTTTTGCATTTATGTTTGTGGTTTGGGTTGTTCTAGAGCTAGACTTCTTGAATCTTGGTTAGGTAATGATATTTATTAGTTTCTAGATGTTAGAGATAGATTTATAGTTAATGATCATCATGGGTATTGGAGTTTAATGCCTCCGTGTTATTTGTGTTCTGCTGAGAGATCACTGATGTGGGTAATACGGTTGTTTCGACTTTGTGTTAGACGTAACCTCTGTTGTGGCACCTTTAGAATGATGCCCGATGATTTTGATGCGTATTGCTGGTTGCATGCAATTGATCTGTAAGTTTAAGTATTTGACGGGTAGAATGAAATGTAATTCCATAATGAATTCTTTTAGGCTGCAGATGATTGTTTATCGCTTTCTTTACTGCTTTTTTTACTTTTCCTGCACTTTTTTCGCAAACATATTTTTCAAACTTAGAAGGATTGAAATTGTTGAACGGTAGTTTTTCCCTCTCACCAATCTCTGTAGACACGATATGATATAACCTATATATCACCCGGTAAATTAATACTTTACTTTTTGCTTACCGCTTCAGCAAACACCCAACTTTACATGGCTAAGAATCAACCATGTCTTGTCAAGATCATCCAAAACTTCATAATGTCATAACATGGTTTTTGACATCACACCCTTATAAGAGACATAAGATCTCCACAAGCTTTAACAGCACCCAAACAATATTTGTACCATTGCAGCAACAATCTAAGGACAAATACATGACTCTCCCTGTCATGAATAACCAATACTCCAGCTGAAGACGAAAGCTTGAGCATTAGATAAAAACACATGAAATACTTCATTCTCTCATGTTGAAGGATAACACTTCCTGCATATGCTGAACCCCGACTCTATCAGTAGAGTCAAATCAAAGTCAGATACTCTCACTCCTTAAGAATACAACCAAGAACTCTGACATATTCACAACACAAGGACATATCTGATCATTGTCCTTTTATAACCATACTATGCATGATGGCCTTTTGAATAGTCAACATGTCATGCATATTAGGTGTGAAGTCACTCACAAAATCCAAAAATTCTGTTTTCTTAAAAGCTTTACTAAGATCCAGATTATCAACACTCATCTGGAGTGACTTGCAGCAGAAGAAAAACACCTCTTCAAAACACTCTGCTCATACCTCAGTATCTATTAGCATTCTTCTTCCCTTACATCCACTAGTAGTTGTTGATACTAATGAAGTCTTTAATAAAGTAGTCATGCATTCACCAGACATACTACTTTAGATAGGATTAAATTCTCCATATTCTAATCCACATTGTCAGAAATGCCACTTCTGACAATAATGCTTGAGCATCCAATCTTCACGTGCACAATCCCAAGCAGTAAAAACAAAACAACCATCAACAATCCTGATGTTAAGACATCATGTGGGACATCTTCCATAATACATAACCCAATCAAACTGGTTCTTGATCTATCATTTAAAGGACTCATTGTGCATAGAAATCCTTTAATAAGCTCCTGTTAGAACACATAGTCGGTGTAGCTTACTCAGGTTTTTCCAAACACATGAATGCTATGGAGAGAAATAAACTCTCACATACTCTCTGAAACACAATGATCAAAATGCATAATTGCATAACTCTTCAGACAAATACTTAGTCTCCTGTCAAATTATTTATCATCAGTCTCATGCACAACCTCCTTAGAGAATAAACAAATACTCGGATCCCGTCAAATTATTTATTATAGGTCAGATAAGATTATCTTCTCACACAAGTTAGGACATTTGGTCTTACAATCTTCTCCTGCACACATATGGCACCAGTTGATTCATCTTCATAATAAACAGTCATGACATCCATTATCATCCCAAAATATTCCAGATTAGGTCAGTGGCTTGACCTTAAACTCCACTCTGGACAATAACAACTTCCTTGGCTGAAGGAAAAAAACACACTTCGAGACGATGTTCTAACATCTGCTCTGACATCAGTCTCAAACACTTAGATTTCACCATTAACTATGGTATGGAGACACCATAGTAATCCATAACTCTTGCAAGGGATACAAGAGGATCAACCATCAGTAGTTGATCAATCTTTAACATAGGCCAAAATACATGCAGAGTATGCACACCTCAAGAAGATTTCTTCTCAAAAAATACAATGTTCATACCTCTTGTCTGACTATGAGGTGTTGGATGTCATCCTTCTACACCTAAAGAGAATATTCCATCTAACATGTATTTGGAGCAGACTTCAACAATAATGGCATTTATTGGTCATCACAAACATACTGTTCAGAATAAGTCTTCTTCTTTATCACATAAGGATCCCCTTCAATCCTTGCAAAAACATTTGTTCCATTATGTGAGGACACCACATAACTGAACCCTAGCAGAGAGAGGAACTTTCCATGTAGATATCAGGGAACCATAATCCTTTGGACCCAAAAATAATAACTCCTCCTTACTTCAAACAACTGAGATGCTCGTCCTAGGTGATTTGGATGACTCCCCATAGTGCAAACAACAATCAACCGCAGAAAATCCTTGAAAGACCTTTCCGCAATAATAGAACAAGAGTTTCATGCTCTCATAGACTTAATAAGAGTACCAAGTTAGAGTAAACAACCTTCATCTTATTATAAAAAACAACACCAGTCATATTGAGAAAAATAAATTCTCAATACAAAGATGTCAAGCATTGTGTCTGACATTTCTTCAAGATCTTCTAGCTTCAGATTAAGGACCCCCCCTTATTAACTGCTAAGCATTCCTTGAGAAACATACAATAGTTGAACATCTTGTGGTTAATCCAGTACCTCTCTCAAATAGAATATGTTCTATAGCCATAAACAAGATTCCATAAATTTGTCTCCTTTTATCAAAAGGATCTTTAAAATATCTAGAGAGAAAGTCCTTGACATTTAAGCTTGACCTCCACATATAAAGGATCTGGATAAGATACCTTTGTCAAGCCTTCACATGAAAACAAATTACAGCCTCTGCACTCTAACTCACTTAGATCATAAATAAACTAATCTAATGAGTGCCCAATATGTTGATCGTGTCCTGACCAACATACTTATCTAAAACATTTTTCTAGCAAAGAAACTTCCTAGACACAAAAAATAAATGCCTTCTCTTCCAAATCAAGAGTAGGTTCCAAACATATCTGATCAACGCATATTTTTTTAGCCCCTAAGCATCTGCAATGCTCTACCTTTATCTAACAAGATTTTGCATAATCTGTTGACTTAATTTTCTAACATCAGGTAGGACAACAGTTCCCTTCACAAGGAACACATCAAGAGATCCTTTATTAAATCCTGGAGATTGGCCTTTTAGGGTTGAAAGCAAAATTTAATTGCCTCTACCAGATCTCTTTTTAACAAACTTACATAAGAGTGTCTTTATTAGTGGACTTGGGATAAACTTCAAGTATCTTTGGAAACTCTAGAAAGCTAGTTGAACCTCTCCTCAAGTATAGTCACACCATGGGATACGCCTTCAAAGGAGAACAGTGTGTTGCATCCTCAACACACCAAACCACCAGGAGTTTTCTATCAGATATATATGCAGCAGAACACAAATAAGAAAACTCCACACCAACATTCATGCAAAAACATAAACCCTTGCACAAACATACCACACTCGCGGTGCCCCAGATTAGCCTGGGTTTGATTATAAATCAAACCCTCAATGCAGTATCTTGCAACCAAAGCTACACGCCTGAAAAAAAAACACAGACATGTCTAATACACAAACTATCATAAACAATCCATCCTCCACTTCTAGGGACCGTTTAAACAACAACATGAAATCTCCAAGTTCAAACAACTTTTCATTAGAAACCTTCTACCTTGCATAAAAACCAAAAAGTATCCCCCATAGAACTCATCCAGAAACAGACAAGATGTCTGCTCTGATACCAATTGAAATTCTAGTATGACAGAACTCAGATGTCCTATGATATGTTGGGATATTTGATCCGACATAAACAAAAAGGTAAGGTATAAACATACAAAGTAGTAATGAAAATCATAAACAACACACCCGAATTATTAACCCAGTTCAGAGCAACTCTCATACTCTGGGGGCATACCAAGCCAGGGACAAATCCACTATGATATTATCAATTCATAGACCCTACAACAAACCTCCAGTTTATGACCTAATAACTTAATCACTACACTTGCTAGATTTCTATCTAAGACTCACCTAAATATGAAGCCCTCCTCAATCTCTCTTCAACTCATTACCTACAGGTTTCTGAGTGAGAACACAGTGATCATCTCACAACCTGAGTAGTTCACTTATACCAACTCTCCTAGAGAGTGGCTACATACTCGACCCTAATGATTACATCTTTTCAAAACAAGGATGGTACTTTTTCCTAGGTAAAAAAGCTTATATTTATAATTGTTGTACCCCCAAAATTTTCTCTCCCTTTTTCTTCAAGACATTCTCATAGGGTTCTCAAATGCTCAAGGTTGCTCAAGAATTGATCAGACAAATTCTCCCCCTAAGCAATGGACTTACAACTAGGGTTTCACTTTTCTCAAGGAATATTTGGTTTCTAAGGCCTCAAGTGGTTTTCATGGTTTCTTATAGGTCTCCAAGAATGTTCATACCAAGTTTCATGCCTTGCATCACAAGTTTGCTCAGTCAATTACTCAGATGACTGAAAGTCAACTATATTGAACAAAAAGTCAATTGTGGTCAACATACAGTTAAACTTCAATATTTTTTGTCAACATCAATATTTTGAAGGAATATTCATCATTTTATTAAAGGTTGATCATGAATCATCAAGGAAACTCTCAAATCATCAAAAGTCAAAAGTTGCCAAATTAGGGTTTTCTTAAGGGGAAGTCAACTGATCTTTGACCAAGCATAAATTTCACATGTTTCATTATATTTTCCTCAACCAAAGCTCATTGTGAAGTAAATTCAATTTTCTACAAATTTGTATCTCTAAGCTCAAGTCCAAAAAATGCTTCATTTGAGAGATATTGGCCAAAACATTATAGGTTATTCCAAAAGTTAACAAAAAGACACTTTTTGTCAAGGCAACTTACATCAAGGTAAAGCCTTCAAATTAAAAAATGATCAACATAGAGATTATAGGGGACATATTGATCTTTAGAAAAAGTCCAAGATCACCTTCTTATGATAAAAATTGAGAGATTTATGATTGGCACAAGTTGGAAAATTTCGAGAAAATGCATGAAACCCAAATTGATCAAACTCGAATTTTTGAGCTAATGGGCTTGTGTTTCAAGGTTCAAACGTGTATTAGGCCTCATAGTGAACCTATGAACCTATTCATACACCTCTTTGATTTTTATTCCATTTATTTTTTATTTTATTTATTTAAATTCAAAATTAAATAAGATAAAGTCAAGGCTTTTCTTACAAGGTCCAAGCCCACAATGGTTTAACCTAATTCTTCTCTATATCTTGCTCTTCATTCAGACATAACATCACACAAAAACCTTGCACAAAAAATACCTTTCCAAAATTCCAAAATCATTCAAATTAGGGAAAAGCAAGAAACCTATTTGCAGCTGTTTTCAAAGTATCCTAACCCTCCCAATCAATCTCTAAAGTGGTATAGGGTAAGAATGGATCATCTTTGATGATCCAAAGGGCTCGAAATAGCATCCCATGCATCACGGATTTCCATCATTGCATGAATTTTGTATTTCTTTTTTCTTTGCGTTTTAATAGCTACTGTAAGTGTTTGTTTGTTGGCATTTTTTTTGGTAAAACCAGATTTGCGAATATCATGACTGATGTCATAACATTCTGGGATAAAGGTACATTCTGCAGAAAAGAATGTTCTACAGGAACTACTCAGTATGAGTGATTATCATGATCATTAAGCTATGATCATATATATTGAATTCTACCAAAATCAGTGAGCAAGATACATGATGTCATAACCAATGTTAAGACATCCTGTACTGATCAAGTTGTTGTGCAGATTTATTATTCCTGAGATTTTTTAGGAAACTGGTGTGCTGCTCTGTGTTGAAGAAGTATTGTCCAGATCAACTGATCATGTGGACATTAGGTTAACCTTGCTTAACCCTAATCTGTTATGAAAAAGCCCTAGACCAAGTCTTTAGGTTAACTTTAGTTAACCCTAGCTATTTTCATGGAAGCCCTGAATGAGGAATAGTCTGCTTATATATTTCTCACGAAGCCTAATGGACTGAAATACTTTTTGACAGAAGATCAATAAGGGGTTGTATAGTTGTAACTACTGTGAGCCAAGCAATTATTGTTTTGATAAGTGACTTGGAGTAGGATTTGATTGTAAGGGTTGTTTATCACTCAAAGCTTTGAAGCACGAGTGTTTGTGTCTCTTGGTTAAAGCTTTGAAGCAAAATCAAGTTAGGTTTGTTTATCACTCAAAGCTTTGAAGCACGAGTGATTGTGTCTCTTGATTAAAGCTTTGAAGCAAAATCAAGTGTGTGTATTGAAGAATGTCTTCATAATCTCAGTAATCAATAGTTTAGTATCACTGCTGTGATTGAGGGGGAGTGAGTAGGAACTCAGGTTTAAGTTGAACTTAGATTGAAGTTGCATTGGGTAGGTCTTAAGTGAAGGAGATAAACTGGTTGGTTTATTCCTAAATTAATATCTCTTATAGTGAATTTCCTCCCTGGCTTGGTAGCCCCAAGAGTAGGTGTCGTTACACACTGAACTGGGTTAACAATTGATTGTGTTCTTTACTGTTTTTAAATTACTGTCTTGAAGTGTGTATAAGTTTGTCAGATACGGTTTCATAACATTCACTGTGACATTAAGTATCTGTTGCCAGAATTTCAATTGGCATCAGAGCGGGCACCCTGCCTGTCTTTCTGGGTGAGATCTAGGGATATTATTTTCTGGCGCTATGGACAAGGAAGGAGGATTTAGGAACATACCACCTATTCTGGATGGATCAAATTATGACTACTGGAAACCTCATATGATTGCCTTCTTGAAGTCACTGGACAAAAAGGCTTGGAGAGCTGCTGACAAAAGATAGAACCATCCCACCATAACTGGGAAAGATGGGACGACCAGTCTGAAACCTGAGGAAGAATGGAGCAAAGAAGAAGATGAGTTAGCCCTGGGTAACTCCAAAGCATTAAATTCTTTGTTCAATGGAATTGATAGAAACATATTCAGACTAGTACATCAATGTGAACTGGCCAAGGATGTTTGGGACACTCTCAAAACCACCCATGAGGGTACATCCAAAGTAAAAATGTCAAGACTTCAGATGCTTACTACCAAATTTGAGAACCTAAGTATGATGGAAGATGAGACCATTCATGAGTTTCACATGAACATCTTGGAAATTGCCAACACCTCAGGAGCATTGGGAGAAAAGATGTCAGAAGAAAAGCTGGTGAGAAAGATTCTCAGATCCTTGCCTAAAAGGTTTGCAATGAAGGTGACTGCTATAGAGGAAGCTCAGGATATCTGCAACTTGAAGGTTGATGAACTCATTAGGTCACTTCAGACTTTTGAGATGGGGATCAGTGACAATGTTGACAAGAAAAACAAGAGCATAGCACTTGTATCCAATACTGAAGATGAAAACAAGGAGGATGATGAAGAGAATATTTCAGAAGCTATAGCTATGCTTGGAAGGCAGTTCAACAAACTTATCAAGAGAATGGACCCAAAGTCAAGGTCAAATGTCAAGAACATTCCCTCTGACATTAGCAGATCCTATGACTCCAGCAGAAGACCTAAGTCTGAAGAAAAGGGAAATCAAAGCAGAGGAATCCAATGCCATAGATGTGAAGGATATGGGCACATTCGAGCTGAATGTCCTACCTTTCTTAAGAAACAAAAGAAAGGAATATCTGTTACTTGGTCTGATTGTGACTCAGAAAGTAACTCTGAAGAAGAATCTGCTAAACTAGTTACTGTACTAGCTGGTATTTGTAACTCTGATAGTGACTCTAGTGACGAGGAAGTGACATTTGAAGAACTTGCTGACTCCTACAAGAAGCTATGTATTAGAAGTGCTAAAGTCTGTCAGCAAAATGAGAAACAGAAAAAACTCATAGTAAAGTTAGAGGCTGAGAAGAAGGCAGACACTGATACTATAAGCCATCTCGAAGGTGAAGTTCAAATGCTGAACTCAAAACTTAATCAGATGACCAAGTCTGTCAAGATGCTGACAAATGGAACTGACAAGTTGGAAGAAATCCTTCAGGCTGGACAAAATGTGGGAAACAAGTCTGGTCTAGGATTTGTGGCTGCAAAGAAATCTACTGTAGACAAGAAGAAGATCAGGCCTAATAAACAAATGTCAAAGCAGATGTCACAACATATCACTCAACATCGAGAACAGAGAAATATGAAGAAAAAGTATCAAATATGGAGATGTCATCATTGTGGAAGGTTTGGTCACATAAATCCATTCTGCTTCAGATTATATGGATATTCAAATCAGACCCCAGATGTCAAACCTAAGTCTAACAAGGCACCATATACTCAACAATGGAAGAAAAAGTCTGCAGCCCTGATAGCTCACACCTCCCTTAGAGTTTCTGCCAAGGAAGACTGGTACTTTGACAGTGGATGCTCTAAACACATGACTGGAATCAAGAATCTTCTGAATAATGTTAAACCTCATACTACCAGTTATGTCACTTTTGGAGATGGTGCTAAAGGAGAAATCAAAGGAGTTAGAAACTTGGACTACCCTGGAGTTCCAAACCCAAATGAAGTGTTGCTGGTAAATGGCTCGACTGCTAATCTCATAAGTATCAGTCAACTATGTGATCTAGGATTCAAGGTCAACTTCACCAAGTCTGAATGTCTTGTAACTAATGAAAAACAAGAATTTGTAATGAGAGGAGTCAGATCAAAAGACAACTGTTACTTATGGGAGTCTGAGAACACTAATTACTCTTCTGTATACTCTATAGCCAAAGAAGAAAAGAAAGTGAAATTGTGGCACCAAAAACTTGGTCATTTACATCTAAGAGGGATGAAAAAGATCATATCCATGGAGGCAGTCAGAGGGATTCCAAGGCTTCAAATTGATGAAGGGAGAGTTTGTGGTTAATGTCAGGTTGGAAAGCAAACTAGAATGTCACATCCAAAGACAAGACATCTGACCACCTCTAAGGTGCTAGAACTTCTACATATGGATCTGATGGGTCCAATGCAGGTGTAAAGTCTTGGTGGAAAGAGATATGCATATGTTGTTGTGGATGATTTTTCCAGATTCACCTGGATTAACTTCATTAGGGAAAAGTCTGATGTATTTGATGTATTTAAGGAACTGTGTAAAAGAATTTAAAGAGAAAAAGAAGGATGCATTGTCAGAATCAGAAGTGATCATGGTAAGGAATTTGAAAACAGTAAGTTTGATGAGTTCTGTTCCTCAGAAGGAATCAATCATGAGTTCTCTTCACCCATAACTCCTCAACAAAATGGAGTTGTGGAAAGGAAAAACAGAACTATACAGGAATCTGCCAGAGCAATGATACATGCCAAAAGACTTCCTATTCATTTTTGGGCTGAAGCTATGAATACAGCCTGTTATGTCCATAACAGGGTCACCTTGAGAAAGGGAACATCATCCACCATTTATGAACTATGGAAGGGAAGAAAGCCTACAGTAAAGTACTTCCATGTCTTTGGAAGCAAATGCTATATTCTGACAGACCGTGAGCAAAGGAGAAAGATGGACCCTAAAAGTGATGAAGGAATATTCCTAGGATACTCTACCAACAACAGAGCATATAGGGTATTCAATTCCAGGACCAAAGTTATGATAGAATCTATAAATGTCATAGTTGATGATCACCATGAGGAAACAAATATTCCATATGACGTTGAGACATTCTTTGAGACTTCAACTCAAGTGACTAAAAAGGATGATGTACCTAAAACTACTCCATCAGAGTCTGAATCAAAGGAAGCTAACAAAGTTCCTTCCATCAGAATTCAGAAATATCATCCTAAGGAACTCATCATAGGAGACCCTAACAGTGGAGTCATTACAAAATCTAGAGAAATCATCACAAACTATTGCTTTGTATCTAAGATTGAACCAAAAAATGTTAAAGAAGCCTTGACTGATGAATACTGGATTGGAGAAATGCAAGATGAATTGAACCAATTCAAGCAACATGAAGTATGGGAGTTAGTTCCTAGACCAGAAGGAATAAACATCATTGGCACAAAGTGGATCTACAAGAACAAATCAGATGCTGAAGGAATTGTCACCAGAAATAAGGCAAGACTTGTTGCTCAAGGATACACTCAAGTTGAAGGGTTTGATTTTGATGAGACTTTTGCTCCTGTAGCCAGACTGGAATCAATCAGACTTCTATTGGGAGTTGCTTGTCTTCTTAAGTTCAAGCTATTTCAGATGGATGTGAAGAGTGCCTTCCTAAATGGGTACTTAAATGAGGAAGTATATGTGGAACAACCTAAAGGGTTTGTGGATCCAAATTGTCCTGATCATGTCTACAAATTGAGAAAAGCTCTATATGGTCTGAAACAAGATCCTAGAGCTTGGTATGACAGGTTGACAAAATTCCTCACTGACAAAGGATACAGGAAATGAGGGTTGGATAAAACTCTCTTTGTCAAAAATGAAGGAGGAAAGATAATGGTAGCTCAAATTTATGTTGATGACATAGTGTTTGGAGGAATGTCAGATAAAATGGTTAAACATTTTGCTGACCAGATGCAAGCTGAATTTGAAATGAGCCTCATGGGAGAATTGACCTACTTTCTTGGACTGCAAGTCACACAGATGGAAGACTCAATTTTTCTGTCTCAAAGCAAGTATGCAAAGAATATTGTCAAGAAGTTTGGAATGGAGAATGCCAGTCACAAAATAACTCCTGCACCTACTCATTTAAAGTTGTCCAAAGACACAAGTGAGGCAAATGTGGATCAAAGCTTGTACAAAAGCATGATAGGAAGTCTGCTATACTTAACAGCCAGCAGACCTGACATTGCTTTTGCAGTTGGAGTATGTGCAAGATACCAGGCTGAACCCAAAGTAAGTCACATCAACCAGGTGAAAATAATTCTTAAGTATGTGAGTGGAACTTACAAATACGGCATGCTGTACTCTCATGGATGTGAACCAATTCTATCTGGTTACTGTGATGCTGATTGGGCTGGTAGTGCTTCTTTTTGGGAAATAATCTTGTCTCTTGGTTCAACAAGAAACAGAACTGTGTGTCTCTATCTACTGCTGAAGCTGAATACATAGCAGCTGGTAGCAGTTGTTCTCAAATGATCTGGATGAAACAGATGCTAACTGAGTATAATGTCACACAATATGTCATGACATTGTACTGTGACAATCTGAGTACTATTAACATTTCCAAGAATCCTATACAACACAGCAGGACTAAGCATATTGACATTAGACATCACTTCATCAGAGATCTTGTGGAGGAAAAGGTGATTAAGCTGGAACATGTTGCCACTGAACTACAACTGGCTGACATTTTTACCAAGGCACTTGATGCTAATCAGTTTGAAAATTTAAGGGGCAAGCTGGGTATTTGCCAATATGAAGAGATGTAGCAATTAATTTTGCTTAAAACAAGGGATGAAAGAGATTTTTTAGTCAAGTCTATTCTGATTGGGCTAATCATTTGTTTCCCTCTTTCTTTCCAAAATTTTAAGAAGTGGAATAGACATTCATATATCTCCCTCTTCTCGCTTTTCTGCAACAGTCTCCATTCCCTCAAACGAAGATTTTACACTCGCTGTTACTTGTTCTCTAAATCTCTCGAGATGTCTCAACAATCCATGTCATCATCTTCATCAAAGGCGACTGCTTCTTCCTCACCTTCTGACACCGAACCTAGGGCAATCGTAAATTGCATGGATGCTGATGTTCTTGAGATAACTCCTCTTCGTGAAATGGCAGCTGATCCTACTAAGGTCAAGAAGCTGCGAACCAGACATGCAAGAAGATCACAAGCTTCTCCATCTGGTAAACCTTCTCAACCATCATCTTCTGTTCCTCCAGAAATAGCTAATAGGGAAGGTTCTGCTTATGTACATCAAGCTATTTCCAGACTAGTCTCTAGGATTCTTAATGAGAATCACTCTGTTCCTGGCATATCTGTTCCTTTGAACCAAGAAACTGCTAGCCCTAATGTAGAAAGGGATCCAGATGTCACTCAGAATGTTGAGACACTTGATGACAACATTAGGAAATCTCCAGAAAAACCTGATGATCACAAGAACCCTACTGACAAGGCTGTTGATCCTCCTGTTATTGATGTTGATGAAGACTTTTCTGACAATGATTTAATTGCTAATATCAACCCTATCATAGCTATAAGGATGATGAGTAGAAAAGAAAAGCAGAATCCTGCCCAGAGTCCCTCCAAAGACGAGGCTACTAAAGTTGTTCATAAGAAAACTAGGCCTGAGAACAAGACTAGAGTAGAAGCTGAGAAGGATCAAAAAGTTATAACGTTTAAAGGGAAGGGGAAGGTAAAAGCTAGAGTACCTGTTGGTATTCTCTCAAAACCTTTGAGACAACCTATAGCTAAGAAAAGAAAGGATCCTGAACCATCTGAATCTGATGAGGAATCAGACTTTGATTTTGATGTTGAGAGCAATGTTCCAGACATTCCTCTCAGGAAGAAACCATCTTCTAGAAAACTGCCTAAGGTTCCTGAAGTTGCCATTGACAACATCTCCTTTCACCATCCAGAAAATGCAAGCAGGTGGAAGTATGTGTTTCTGAAAAGGATTTCCTTGGAGAGAGAGCTGAACAGCAGTGCTATTGAGTGTAAGGAAGTCATGGATCTAATCAAAGTTGTTGGCCTAATGAAAACTATGGTTAAGTTTTCCAACTGCTATGAGATTCTTGTCAAAGAATTCATAGTAAATCTGTCTGATGGTTGTGCTGATGGAAAGTCAGCTGATTTTAAAAGTGTTTATGTGAGAGGAAGGAAGGTAAATTTCTCTCCTACTGTAATAAACAAGTTCCTAGGAAGACCTGATGATGACCTGAGCTTGAAGTTTCTGACAACCAGGTTTGTCAAACCATCACTGCCAAGCAAGTCAAGCACTGGCCCTTGAAAGGGAAGCTAACTGCAAGTAAGCTGAGCATGAAGTTTGCCATACTGCACAAAATTGGTGCATCTAACTGGGTTCCCACCAACCACAAATCCACCATTTCCACAGGTTTGGGAAGATTTGTCTATGCTGTTGGAACCAGAACAAACTTTGATTATGACAAGTATATCTTTGATCAAACATTGAAACATGCTGGAAGCTGTGCTATTAAAGGCCCTATTGCTTTTCCCTCTCTCCTGTGTGGTATAATCACTGATCAGTATCCTGATATTCTGGTTGAAAAAGACGTTGTTTGCAAAAGAGCCCCTGCACTTGGTTTGCACTATAAGCTGTTTCAGGGAACACATGTCCCTGACATTGTTATGACATCTGCTGAGAGATCAAATGTCAAAACTCATTCCAAGAAAACTGATGTTATAGTTGTGCTAAAAGAAACCTGCAGAGAGCTTGATACAAGAAAAAGGACTCTTGAAGAGTTGATTGCTAGACTAGAACAGGAGGAGAATGAAGAACAAATAAGGGAAGAGGATGCTGATGAAGACCAGCATCATGCTGAAAATAGTGCTTCCTCAGGGGATGACATTGCCTGAAGGTCAGTGTTTGCTGAAAAGATTGTTGCTGGAACTTGTTGCTGCCAAATGACTCTTATTATTTCTGTGTCTTTTTTTTAATTTCCTTTTGGATGACTGTATAACTTAAAAGTACAAGTATCTTTGGCCTCTTTATGGCTAAAAAGGGGGAGAAGAAATTGTGATAATTTTGGTAGATTTAGATATTGGTAGCTGTTATTAAAAAATTCTGCTGCTTTCTAATCTCTGATTGTTTAGGGGTTTTAGCCAAAAATTTGCCAAAGTGGGAGTTTGTAAGTGTTTGTTTGTTGGCATTTTTTTTGGTAAAACCAGATTTGTGAATGTCATGACTGATGTCATAACATTCTGGGATAAAGGTACATTCTGCAGAAAAGAATGTTCTACAGGAACTACTCAGTATGAGTGACTATCATGATCATTAAGCTATGATCATATATATTGAATTCTACCAAAATCAGTGAGCAAGATACATGATGTCATAACCAATGTTAAGACATCCTGTACTGATCAAGTTGTTGTGCAGATTTATTATTCCTGAGATTTTACAGGAAACTGGTGTGCTGCTCTGTGTTGAAGAAGTATTGTCCAGATCGGCTGCTCATGTGGACATTAGGTTAACCTTGCTTAACCCTAATCTGTTATGAAAAAGCCCTAGACCAAGTCTTTAGGTTAACTTTAGTTAACCCTAGCTATTTTCATGGAAGCCCTAAATGAGGAATAGTCTGCTTATATATTTCTCACGAAGCCTAATGGACTGAAATACTTTTTGACAGAAGATCAATAAGGGATTGTATAGTTATAACTACTGTGAGCCAAGCAATTATCATTTTGATAAGTGACTTGGAGTAGGATTTGATTGTAAGGGTTGTTTATCACTCAAAGCTTTGAAGCACGAGTGTTTGTGTCTCTTGGTTAAAGCTTTGAAGTAAAATCAAGTTAGGTTTGTTTATCACTCAAAGCTTTGAAGCACGGGTGATTGTGTCTCTTGATTAAAGCTTTGAAGCAAAATCAAGTGTGTGTATTGAAGAATGTCTTCATAATCTCAGTAATCAATAGTTTAGTATCACTGCTGTGATTGAGGGGGAGTGAGTAGGAACTCAGGTTTAAGTTGAACTTAGATTGAAGTTGCATTGGGTAGGTCTTAAGTGAAGGAGATAAACTGGTTGGTTTATTCCTAAATTAATATATCTTATAGTGAATTTCCTCCCTGGCTTGGTAGCCCCCAGAGTAGGTGTCGTTACACACTGAGCTGGGTTAACAATTGATTGTGTTATTTACTGTTTTTAAATTATTGTCTTGAAGTGTGTATAAGTTTGTCAGATACGGTGTCATAACATTCACTGTGACATTAAGTATCTGTTGCCAGAATTTCAGCTACTAACCTTACTAATGTGTTTATCAAGTATCAATATGCAGGAAAAGTCCATCGTATGAGTCCCATGATGGATGGATCATGAACTGTCATGTTCATACCGATCCATGTTATTTTCCTTATACCTCTCAAATTAGCGCGAATTATACAAAAACAATGGTCTCATTGAATTCATGGGGCTTGATTTAGGGGGGTAGGGTCCCTTTAGATCTCTAATAATGTTTATTTTTGTAGGTTGAAGAAAAAAGCCTCACCAGAGAAGACGACCAGAGCTAGAGCTTTGGCGCCTCTCTGGTCCAATTATTTGTTTTTATAATATAATGATTTATTTTCAATTATGTCATTGGATGTACACCCACCCCTCACATTTTGTGTGATTTTGCTTCTAACTTGTTCTTTTTCCCTATTTTTTACCTTAATGCAGTATGGAAGACTAAGGGCGTGGGTTCAACACCCACCCCTGACATTTTGTATGGTTTTGCTTCTAACTTATTCTTTTTTCCTATTTTTTCCCTTAATGCAGTGTGGAAGGCTAAGGGCGTGGGTTCAACACCCACCTCTAACATTTTGTGTGATTTTGCTTCTAACTTGTTCTTTTTCCCTATTTTTTCCTCTTAAACCCTAAATTCAACTAACCATAAAATCACAAACTTTTTTTTACAAACCTAAAATATTTTTTTTGTAAACCCTAAAAATAATTAGGTTTTAGGTTTTTTATCATTAACCTTTTTATTAATTTAATTAATCAATTATTTTGTTAATTAAAAATTAATTAATTTTTAGGTTTTTCATCATTAACCTTTTTTAATTTAATTAATCAACTATTTCAGTTAATTAAAATCAATTAATTTTTAGGTTTTTCATCATTAACATTTTTATTAATTTAATTAATCAATTATTTTGTTAATTAAAATTAATTAATTTTTAGGTTTTTCATCATTAGCTTTTTTTATTAATTTAATTAATCAATTATTTTCTTAATTAAAATTTATTAATTTTTAGGTTTTTCATCATTAACTTTTTTTATTAATTTAATTAATCAACTATTTTTGTTATTTAAAATTAATTAGTTTTTAGGTCTATTTTAATCATCATTAAAAAACCTTTTCCACAAAAAATTCATCAAAAACATTTCTTTTTTTCTCTATTTTTATTTAATTTTATTTTCATAGTTAAAGTGTATGGGGTTTGCAATTTGTAATAGCTTAGATTTCTCCTTTCCTTTTTCATTATTATGTAACTATTTTTTGGTTTGTAATAGCTTAGGATTTTTACTTTTCGCTTTCTATTATATAACTGCCCTAAAGTCGTGTAATAGGTTTAAGTTTATCTTTTCTGCTTTTACTTTTCACACATATACTGTCTTTTTTATACTTGCTATATTACCGCTTAGTAATTAAGGTTGTATGTGAAGATAAAAACCAATTGATGGATAACTTAACTTCAAGACAAAATAACTGAATACAAAACACTTGCACATGCGCACCTCTAGAGTAGCCTCTCTTGTTGCCTTTCGATTAAACAGTCATGTCCCTCAAACATGGGGACGCTTTAGCAAAGTCCCTCTGATACAAAAGATCATAGTCCCTCGATGACCCTTTCGACGTTGCCTTCGGTAAATGATCTAGTCCCTTAAACGGTAATTGCTAAAGTGTCTTTAGAAGTTGCATTCAATGATTGTACAATGACTCACGCATATCCCTTCACATCTAACGATAGGGCTTCCTACTAACTAATGATACGGATAGTACTATCTAAAGGAGGAGGAAAAATACAAGAACGATCTTGAGTAGGTAGACCGTTGTTAATCGCTTGCTTACAATATTTCAAAACAAAAACATCTTTTCACAAACACTCTTCAAAAGATATTTTCAAAACAAACTCTTTGTACGCATTCTCGAGGACAGACACGAGAATCATCACAAAGTCTTGCCTTACAATTGACATTTTCAAAATATTTTCACACATTCACAAAGAAAATTTCAAAATAAAGTGAGCTGGCGATTAAGAGCCTGTAGGTAACTACGAATGAAAAGGGTGCTAACACCTTCCCTTTTCATAACTTACCCTCCGAACTCAAAATATTCAAGGTCTTTCCTGTTCTTTTCACCTTTCCTTATTAGATAAAAGAAAAGTCAGTGGTGACTCTTGCTATCCGCAACTTTTGTGATAAAATGTAAAACAAGTCATTTTTCCACCGTATTATAATAACTTATACCTAACTGAATTTGGGCCTTCAAACACAGCTCATCAGCTGTTACAAAACTGCAAAAATTCGGCATAAAAATAGGTCTTTAATCAAATCTTCCTAAATTATCTTCATATTTATAAAGTCAATATTCTTTAATATTCTTCTTGATTCGTCTTGACGTACAACTCATTGCCACATAGGATAATATAATATCCTCTAAGTATATTATATCTTTGTGACTTAACAGAATATAACCACCTAATTCAGCTCAGGCGTGATGTCATATGCTCCTTCATAGGACATCTTATTCGACATGTTGTTCCAGATGTTGAAACACTTCAATTCAACATGTCCTAACATAAGATAGGACTTCTTGCTCAACCTGTTCCTGCTAGCAAGTCAATACATCTTATCTAACATATTATTGCTATATTTGTTTTACAAAAATTAATATCAATCCTTAAAACTAAGGAACTTACAACAACAACAAGGCAAAATATTCTAAAACAGAATCTAATGTTTACTTAAATGCTTCGACATCTGTAGCACAATCTTCTGCATAATATTCTGGTGCAAAAATATAATGTTTAATTAAAATCCTTAACATTAAATATTAAGAAGAAAATCTTCAAATATCTCATGCTAAATTAACCACAGATTACGCAAATCATATCTCCTTCAAATCTTCAGCGATCTTGCACTAAAAACAAATCCTTACAAAAACAAAACAAATCTTGAGCTACAATGTCGTACCAACATGTTAGGACATTTGCAACACAATATTATTTTCTTAAATGTTTTAATATTCATTCTTAGGAAACACGCGAAGTATGAACCGTTCTTTGTAGCTTCTAGAAACACCTGATTCTTCCCAGAATATAAAACAAGACATGTTCCAATGTCGTACCAACATGTCAAGACATCTTTAACATCTTGCTAGAACACTTATTTTAACAAAATACAGCCAACACTCCAAAAGCTCACAGAAACCAATGTATTTTTATTAACAAAAAGCTTAGTCTTATTTGTAATTCACTAAGTAGATAAGTTTAAGACTAAAGTTTGAATCACTGAGATAATAGGATTAATTATTCTTAGAAATTAGCAACAAAATATGTAATACGTTAACATGTTTAAGTTAGAATTACTAAGGGAACATCCAATTCAACCTCATCACTGACATCTTTTATCTATATAATTTGTAACATGATTTTTTAATTTATTTTCATATTTAGAAAGAAAAAAACTTGCAATTTAATAATATATGCATTCTTCGAGCTCGATACTCAATAATTCTAAATATAATTACTTGCAACAATTTAGTACACTTGTTGAAATCGCAATCAGATAGTTTCATTTGTTTAATTAATTTTAAACCAATGTAGTGGAGTAGTTCACTCATCATAGATATTTCAAATTCACTTTGAATGCTATCAGAAAATTTCTTATAAAAATATTCATCAGTAGCACCAAAAAGATTCATTAAATAAAATTGTTGTATCAACTTTCTCTCATTCGATTATTTTCAAGTTAAAATTTTCTTAAACTGCCACATCAAGTATGAAAGACTTGTTTCAATCCATATAAATATTTTTTAAACTTAAAAATATGATTAAAAAATTCAAAAAAAAAATTAAAAACAAGGGGTTGAAATCTAAGATGCAGGAAAATGCAAGAAGCGTGTGAATGGATTCTAATATAGCCATGTGAACATATGTTTCACAAAACTTTATGCTCTCTTGTTAATTGTAACTTTTGGCAACAAGTCTTTTTTTTAATTCTTATAATAACACAATTTTTATCAAGCTTGTAACCTTTAGCAAAAAAAATTCTTTAATAGAATATGTTTCACCACTTCTTCCATAAGAGAAACTTTTTGAGAAAGTATTTTTTGAATTCTTGTTTGGAAAAACAAGTTCTTAAAATGGTTTTTCATAAATATTAGATTGATATCTCAAAACAACCTTATTGTAAGTACCTCTTTGATTTCCTAAGAAGAAGATGTCTAGATTTTCTCTTTTTTTTAGTAAATTTTTGCAAGGGTGTTATGCAAATAATCAATTTTAGCTTTCAAAACTTTGCATTCGTCACACTTTACCATTTTTCCTTTATTGTTTTCAAAAGGAATCATACTTATGTTTGCTTTGTTATACATAGTTGGTCTCAAGCCCGAATAAAAGGAGATGGTTGTGTTAGGCATTTGACACCCAGCGTAAAATAATTTCGAATTCTATGACATGGATCAATTAAGAAATAATATTAATGACAAGTCATTGTAAGAAACATGTTTCATGGCTCGATCATAATGTCAAAAGAAGAAAGGGTCATTGCATCATTTCCTGGATGTGGTGAAAAACAATCAAATGTTCCCTCATTTTTGTATACAGGTGTGGATAAAGAAGTTAGTTCATGAGAGTATGATTCATTTTGTATCATAGAATATAGGCACGCTTACTGGAAAATTTATGGAAATAGTGGACAATATGGTTAGGAGGAAAATCAATTTCATGTGCCTATAAGAGACTAAGTGGATTGGTGAAAAGGAAAAAGAATTAAGCAAATCAAGATTTAAGCTTCAGTACGTTGGAAAATTTAGATCAAGAAATAGGATGGGAATTATTATGTAAAAGGAGTGGGAGAATGATATTATGGATGTGAAAAAAGTAAGAGATGTAACCTTGGAATTTACAATGGAACAAGACACCTTTAATATTTTTAGTGCTCACACACCTCAGGTTGGCTTAGTAGAACACCTTAAAGTAAAATTTTGGGAGTATTTAGAAGGCTTACTTCGAGATATACCTCAAGAGGATAAGATTTTTATAGGAGGGGATCTAAATAAACATGTAGGGAGCATTGCAAGAGGTTTTAAGGGCGTGCATGTTGGGTATGGTCTCGAAGAGTTAAATGCGGAGGGTGAATCCATCTTGGATTTTTCACCAACTTTTAACCTTACTATAGCTAATAAGTGACTTACATAAAAAGATGAGCGTCTTATCATATATAACAACGGGGTAACATGCTCTGAGATAGATTTCTTTCTTATTCGAAAGTCAGATAGGAAAATTTGATTGGACTGTAAAGTTATCCAAGGAGATATCTTGACTACCCAACATAGAGTATTGATTATGGATGTAAGAATTAAGAGGAGAGCAAAGAGAATAAATTAAAACGGGAGTGCCACAAATCAAGTGGTGACATATGAAGGATGAAAAGTAAGAAAATTTCTAATACAAGATCTTGGAGAGAGGGTTTGGACAACCATAAGAAAGTGAAAATGATATGTGGAATAATATGGCCCGAGATATTAGAAAAATAGCTAAAGAGACGTTGGAAGAATTAAGATATTATGGACCTAGGGGTAAAGAATTGTGATGGTGGAATAAAAATGTTCAAAGTAAAGTTAGAGTAAAAAGGATTAAGTTAAAAAATGGTCTGGGTGTAAAAATACTAAAACTGGGGAAAAGTTTAAGAAAGTTAAGAATGAAACCAAGAAGGTGATGAGTGAAGCAAGAACCAAAACTTTTGATAGATTATACCAATCTCTTGGAATCAATTAGGGATAAAAATCTATATATAGACTTGTTAAGGGAAGTGAAAGAAAAATAGGAGATCTAAATCAAGTGAAGTGTGTTAAAGATAACAAAGAAAAAGTCTTAGTTTAGGAAAAAGATATAAAGGATATGTGAAAGACGTATTTCTACAATTTATTTAATGAAGGGTATGATATCTCAATGCATTCTAGCAGACTCGATATTAGAGGAGATGATCAAAACTATAATTACTACCATGAGATTCAGAAATAAGAGATAAAAGAAGTGTTGAAAAGGATGAGTAACAATAAGTTTGTTTGGAGAAAAAAATTTATTAAAGTGTGGAAATTATTATAGATAGAGGTATTTAGTGGCTCATCAAACTCTATATAATGAAATTATAAGGTCAAATCAAGTTTCATATGAATGGAGAAGAAGCACTTTAGTTCTAATCTAGAAGAATAACGAGGATATACAAAATTGTGCAAATTATATGGGGGGTTAAACTTATGAGTCATACCATAAATTTATGGGAAACAATAATTGAATGTAGACTAAAAAAGAGACTCAAGTCACTGAGAATCAATTTGGTTTATGCTTGGAAGATCGACCATGGAAGGGGTCTATTCTGCTATGACGTGTGATGTAGTAGGGTCAAACGGACCAACAAGACTTGCATTTAATTTTTATTGACTTGGTGAAAGCATATAATAGAGTAGAGTGCCTATAGAGATTTTAGAAAGCCGTATAGAATAAAGCGGTTAGAATTGCATATATTTGAGTTATTCAATATATGTATGAAGGAGTATCCACTAGTGTGTGTGTGTGTGTGTGTGTGTGTGTGTGTGTGTGTGTTGTAATATCAAGCCTCTCAATTAACTTTGTTTTGATGAAGACAAATCATAATGGCAAGAAGGCAAAGATGTTGATCAAGCTAAAGCATCATTGGATAAAAGTCTTTGGTTCAAGCTCTTGGCAAATTTCAAGGTATAATAACAATCTTGCTATGATCTTAAGTCTTAGATGCTCAATGATCAAAAGAAGTGTTTAAAACTTGTCCAAACTTTTTCTCAAGTTTTCTAAGCAAAAAAAATCCATTTTTACATTTGTGCAATTGATTTACATGTTGGTGCAATTGATTGCATGACTCACATTTTCAGCTATTTTGCTTTTGTTTCTTAGTGCAATCGATTTACACAAGAGTGCAATCGATTTCTCTCTGGTTAAAAATGCTTCTGTTTTAAAGTGAAATCGATTTGCATGTTTGTGCAATTGATTGCTCACTAAAAACATTTGAAATTTCTGGCTGTTAGAACCCGTGCAATCGATTTGCATCAAGGGTGCAATCGATTGCTTGCTGAACGTTTTTGAAAAACAACAACTTTGAACATACCTTTTCATAACACCACTTCATGAAATCTTTTCATTTAATCTTTGCAATCGTTGATGATTAATTTACAGAAACTTATGATGTTTCAAAGGGGTGCTATGAACATATAAATACTGAAATTTTCAAAATAAAAAACAACCTCTTCCAATCAATATTTTTCTGAATTTTAAAATATTCAACTCAAGTCTATTTTCACTTTCATTCAAAAAGTTTTCTGTATATTTTCATATCTTGTATAACAGAAAACTTTGAGCAATCTAAGTCTTGAGTGATTGTATATCATTGTTATTGGAAGAGAAGATCAAGTTATTGATAAAATTGCTCAAAGTGATCATTGCTCTACAAACTCACCCCATCAAAATATTGTTGTACACTTTCTTATTTTTCAGGATTGTTGAAAATAAGATTAGTGGTTTTTGTACTCTTGTTTTTCCAGGATTGTTCAAAACAAGTAAGGTCATCTTGAGAGGATTGTTCTCACTGTTGACATAGTGAAAATCCAAGAGGATTGTTCTTGGTTTTGGTAGTTCTTGTTTAATTTTGCAAACTATAAGGAAATCTCTTTCATGTTGAAAGAGGACTGGAGTACTTTCGGACTGTGAGGGGAACCAGGATATATCGCTTGTGTCTCTTTATTTTTTCTGCACTTTACTCTTTCATAAAATCACCATAAACCAGAAAAATAATATCCATCATCACTAAAACCAGAAAAAATTTAAAGTACCTAATTCACCCCCCCCCCCCCCTCTTAGGCGCACTTCGTACTTACAATTGGCATCAGAGCAGGTTATAGGTAACATGTTCCTAGAGATCCAAAATGGATTCCTCAAATCAAAATCCTATTTTCAGAGATGGTGGTAGTAACAACAAGCCTCCTCTATTCTATGGTGAATATTTTGACTTCTGGAAAATACGCATGAAGGCACATCTAGAAGCACAAGGAGAAGAAATATGGGATGCCGTCGAAAATGGTCCATTTATTCCTATAACGGTGATCAACGGTGCTGGTTCATTAAAGCCTAAAACTACATGGGATGAAGATGATAAGAAAAAGGTCCTCTATGATAAAAAGGCAATCAATCTTCTTCAAGGTGCACTTAGCATGGATGAATTCTTTCGTGTCTCGGCATGCAAAACGGCGAAAGAAATATGGGATACCTTGGTACAAACTCATGAAGGAACCGTTGAAGTTAAACAATCAAGATTAAATACTTTAAGTCAAGAATACAATTTATTTCAAATGAAGCCCGGAGAATCCATCCTTGACTTGCAGAAAAGATTCGTGCACTTGACAAATTATCTAAGTGCTCTTGGTAAGACTTTAACTAATGATGAACTAAATCTGAAAGTGCTTAGATCTTTAACTAGGGAATGGCAACCAAAAGTAATGGCAATTTCTGAAAAGAAAAGTCTTTCTATAATGACGTCCACAACGTTGTTTGGAAAACTTAAAGAATATGAAACGGAACTCGGAAGACTTGAAAAGCATGAAAATCAAGAGAAGAAATCCAAGAATATTGCTTTAAAGACTGATTCCAAGGAAGTTGAAAAGGAAGACAATCCGGAAGAAGATGAAAATTTCATGCTTCTTGTTAAAAGGCTTGGTAAGTTCTTTGGTAGAAATGATAAATCCTTTTCTCACACAAAAAGAAAGAAACAATTCAAGAAAAAGGAATCTTCCATATCAACACAAGAAGTCACATGTTATGAATGTGGTAAGCAATGTCATATAAAGCTGGATTGTCCGAAACTCTCCAAGAAAGATGGCTACAAAGGCAAAAAGGAATTTAAGAACAAAAAGGCCTATGTTGCATGAGAGGATAATGAGATAAGTTCTTCGTCCGATTCCGATAGTGATGAAAGTGAAAATCTAGCATTGATGGCCTCACACCATTCTGATAATGAAGATGACGAGGTTAGTAATGAATTTTCTCTTTTTGATAATAATGCACAAGGTGCTATAGATGAACTATTAAATGAATGCAAAATTATGTACAAAACTATTTCATCTCAAAAGAAACAAATATAATCTTTATAAGAAAAATGTGAATCTATGGAAAAAGATCTGAAAGATGAAAAACAAAAATTTAGTGAGCAAAAGCAGAATTTTGTATGCAAAAATTGTGAATCACTCTCTTTCTAAATTGTCCAATTAAAAAGAGTTATTGAGAGATATGAAAAAGGTCAAATTGGATTGGAAGGTGTTCTTAGCCAACAAACATATTCCAATGATAAAAGTGGACTTGGATATTCAAAGTTTTCAAAACCAAGTTCTAATAAAACTATCTTTGTTAAGGCTAGTGATCAATCATCCAAAGAGAAAATGAACAAACCTAAAGCGGTTCATCATTATCCTAAAAAGAAGAAATCGTATCCTTCTAGATATAGAAGTAACTTTGAACCTACTTATTTTTATTGTGGTATTAAAGGCCACACACCTAATGCTTGCTATGTTGGAAACTTTAGTATGGCAAGTGGGCATTATGTGTGGGTAAAGAAAGGTCCTAATTATGAAGGACCCAAAGTAACTTGGGTACCTAACAAAACCTAATTTGTTTTGTAGGTATGCTTGAAGACCACATTCAATCTATGGTATCTTGATAGTAGTTGTTCAAAGCATATTACGGGAGACATAAACCAATTTTCAAATCTAGTGCTAAAGGCCAAGGGTTTTGTCACTTATGGAGACAACAATAAGGGAAGAATTATTGGCAAAGGAAAAGTAGGTGCTCCACCTTTCACATACATTGAAGATGTTCTTTATGTTGAAGGACTAAAGCACAATATTCTTAGTATTAGCCAACTTTGTGACAAAGGCTTCAAGATCAAGTTCACCAAAGATGAATGCTTGATAGAAGACGAAGTCACACATGAGGTTATACTTAAAGGTAAAAGAATTAATAATATATTTATGATTTCCCTTGATGATCCATCTTTGAAGGTAAAATGTATCATGGAGAACAACGATGATTCATGGCTTTGGCACAAAAGAATTTCTCATATTCACATGGAACACTTGAATAAATTAATCAAGCATGATCTTGTCATTGGGTTGCCTAAGAGAAATTTTGTCAAAGTTAGACTTTGTGATGCATGTCAAAAAGGGAAACAAACAAAATAAACTTTCAAATCTAAGAATGTGGTGTCTACTACAAGGCCACTACAATTGTTGCATATGGACTTATTTGGTCCATCAAGAACAAGAAGTTTCGGAGGTAATGTATATTCCTTGGTTATTGTTGACGATTTCTCTAGATATACTTGGACATTATTTTTAGTGCAGAAAAGTGATGCATTCAAGGCTTTCAAGAAGTATGCTAATCAAATTCAAAATGAGAAGTCTTTAACAATTTCCTCCATAAGAAGTGATCATGGCGGAGAATTTCAAAATGCTCTCTTTGAAGAATTTTATGGAGAACATGGAATCTCTCACAACTTCTAGGCACCAAGGACTCCTTAACAAAATGGAGTGGTGGAAATAAAGAATAGATCTCATGTAGAACTTGCAAGAACAATGTTTAGCGATTCAAATCTTCCAAAATATTTTTGGGCGGATGCGGTAAGCACGACATGTTTTGTTAGAAATAGAGTTAACATAATACCAATCTTGAAGAAAACTCCATATGAACTTTTCAAAGGGAGGAAACCAAACATTGCTTTCTTTCACATTTTCGATTTCAAATGCTTTGTCTTAAATAACGACAAAGATAACCTTGGTAAGTTTGATGAAAAATCCGATGAAGGTATTTTTCTTGGCTACTCTCTTACTAGTAAGGCATATAGAATATATAACAAAATAAATTTAACAATTGAAGAATCAACGCATGTATCTTTTGATGAATCTAACCCCTCCAAGGAGGATAATGTTGTTTGTAATGATGATGATGATGATGATGAAATATTAGAAGTTCCTCAAGAAAATACTTCCAAAGATGTCAATAAAGATCAACCAATTCAACAAGAAGAAGTATATCAACAAGAACCAAATATCAATGATCTACCAAAGGAATGGAGAACTCATATATATCATCTTATCAATAAAGTAATTGGTGATATAAGTCAAGGTGTGACAACAAGATTAAATATTAAAGATGCTTGTCTAAACATGGAGTTTGTCTCTCAAATTGAACCTTCTAAAGTTGATGAAGCCTTAGGAGATGACCAATGGATTAGTGTTATACAAGAAGATTTAAACCAATTTGAAAGGAATCAAGTTTGGGAACTTGTCCCTAGGCCAAGCAACAAACACATTATTGGAACAAGATGGGTGTTTAAGAATAAAATTAACGAGAATAGTATAATTCTTCGGAACAAAGCAAGGTTGGTAGCACAAGGCTACAATCAAGAAGAAGGAACCGATTTTGAATAAACTTTCGCTCTGGTTGCAAGGTTAGAAGTTATTCGTCTTTTACTTGCATATGCTTGTTCATTAAATTTTTAGCTTTTCCAAATGGATGTTAAGAGTGCATTCTTGAATGGATATATCAATGAAGAAGTCTATGTTAAGCAACCCCCGGGGTTCGAATATTTCAAGAATCCATATCATGTATTTAAATTGAGAAAAGCTCTCTATGGTTTGAAACAAGCACCAAGGGCATGGTACGATCAACTAAGTAATTTCTTATGCGAAAAAGGCTTTGAAAAAGGTAAAGTTGACAATACTTTTTTATGAAGAAAATCAAAGGTAATAATTTTCTAGTTCAAGTCTATGTTGACGATATCATCTTCGGTTCGTCAAAAAAAGATTTGTGTGGAGAATTTTCATCAATAATGCAAGGAGAATTTGAGATGTCCATGATGGGTAAAATGAATTATTTTCTTGGACTTCAAATCAAGCAATTAAAGGATAGCATCTTCATCAACCAATCCAAGTATTGCAAGGAATTGTTGAAAAGATTTGACATGGATAATTGTAAAGCTATGACTACTCCAATGGGTTCCAGTACATATGTTGATCAAGATGAATCAGGTGTCTCTATTGACATTAAAAAATATCTAGGTATGATTGGATCTTTATTGTATTTGACAGCAAGCCATCCTGACATAATGTTTAGTGTGTGTCTCTGTGCTTGCTTTCAAGTAAATCCAAAAGAATCACATCTCATGGCGGTAAAACGGATCATGAAGTATCTCAAAGGAACAACAAATGTTGGACTATGGTATCCTAAAGGTAGTATTTGCAATTTAGTTAGTTATTCTGACGTGGATTATGCAGGTTGTAAAACTGATAGAAAAAGCAAAAGTGGTACTTGTCACATCCTTGGAAATGCATTAGTATCATGGGCTTGCAAGAAACAAGCATGTGTTGCTCTTAGCACGGCCGAAGCGAAATATATTACAGCGGGTAGTATTTGTGCACAAATATTATGGCTCAAGCAACAACTTCGTGACTACAGACTTGATCTAGGATGCATTCCTCTACGATGCGACAATACAAGTGCGATAAATATTACAAAGAATCTGGTCATGCACTCAAGAACCAAACACATCGACATACGACATCATTTTCTTCGTGATCATGTAATTCAAGGAGATGTCGAAGTCACATTTGTAGATACTCATAATCAACTTGCCGATATCTTTACAAAACCTCTGGCAAGAGAACCGTTTTACAAAATTTGATGAGAACTTGGTATTTTGGATGAACATGACGTCTAAGGTGAATTATATCCTTTCTTAATGCTTTCAAAATGATATTCATGTTTATATGTGAAAGAATTCATGTCTATATGTTGCCTTAAGATGTTATGTATATTAAGATCTGTTTAAATTCAAGAAAAATGTGTTTTTGGTCATTTTTGGTTGATGCAATCGATTGCACCATTGTGTAAATCGATTGCTCACTGTATGTTTTTATTCTCTATCCATTATGTTTCAGTGCAAATCGATTGCACCATAGTACAAATCGATTGCACCTGCTATAATTTAACTTTATGACATGTTTTAATGTTGGTCAGAATTCATATCCTCTCCAATTTCCCAATCAAGGACCATTTTTCTATAACAACCCCGACATGAACCAACCATGAATTCTGTCCATTTACTGTTATTTTTATTGTGTTTATCATTATGTCTTTGTTCTCTCTTGTGACTATGTTTTGTTTAATGAACATCATTGTTTAAGTTTTCAATATTATTACATGTATATTGTCCATCTTTTATGCATCTTTCCCTTCTTTTTTATAATGTCAAAGGGGGAGAAGGATGTTACACTTTATGCTTGTGTATTTACTTGTCTTAAACTTTTAAGGTACAAAGAATCCTTCAAGATGAGCAATTCCAAATAATTTTAAAGCTTCTCATACAAAGGGGGAGTTATTCATCTTAGGGGGAGAAGTCTCTTTTCGGAAATAACAAAGCTTCAAGAAAGATTGTTTGTCATCATCAAAAAAGGGGGAGAATGTAATATCAAGCCTCTAAATGAACTTTGTTTTGATGAAGAATAAACATAATGGCAATAAGGAAAAAATGTTGATCAAGCTAAAACATCATTGGATAAAAGTCTTTGGTTGAAGATCTTGGCAAATTTCAAGGTATAATAACAATCTTGCTATGAACATAAGTCTTAGATGCTCAATGATCAAAAGAATTGTTTAAAACTTGTTTGAACTTTTTTCTCAAGTTTTCTAAGCAAAAAAAAATCCATTTTTACATATGTGCAATCAATTTACATGTTGGTGCAATCGATTGCATGACTCACATTTTCAGCTATTTTTCTTCTAATTCTTAGTGCAATTGATTTACACAAGAGTGCAATCGATTACTCTCTGGTTAAAAATGCTTCTGTTTTAAAGTGCAATCGGTTTGCATGTTTGTTCAATCGATTTCTCACTAAAAATATTTGAAATTTCTGGCTGTTAGAACTCGTGCAATCGATTTGCATCAAGGGTGCAATCGATTGCTTGCTGAATGTTTTTGAAAAATGGCAGCTTTAAACATACCTTTTCATAACACCACTTCATGGAATCTTTTCATTTAATCTTTGCAATTGTTCATGATTAATTTACAGAAACTTATGTTGTTTCAAAGGGGTGCTATGAACATATAAATAATGAAATTTCAAAATCAAAAACAAACTCTTCCAATCAATATTTTTTTGAATTTTAAAATATTCAACTCAAGTCTATTTTCACTTTCATTCAAAAAGTTTTCTACATATTTTCATATCTTGTATAACAGAAAACTTTGAGCAATCTAAGTCTTGAGTCATTGTATATCATTGTTATTGGAAGAGAAGATCAAGTTATTGATAAAATCACTCAAAGTTATTATTGCTCTACAAACTCACGCAATCAAAATATTGTTGTACACTTTCTTATTTTTCAGGATTGTTGAAAATAAGTGTGGTACGGTGGGAGAACTGACTTGGGTGTTTTGCGTTTTATCGCAAATGTTACGGTTAGCAAGAGTTGCCACCAACTTTTCTTTTATCCAAAAGGAAAGGTGAAAAATCACAGGAAAGACCTTTGAGATTGTTTCTTGAGTTCGGGGGGTAAATTATGAAAAGGGAAGGTATTAGCACCCTTTTCATCCATGGTTTTCCATGGGCTCTTAGTTACTTGCTAGATCACTTGCTTTTGTTTGAAATTGTGCTTTGTGTGGTTTTTTGAAAGTATTTTGAAAAGGCGCCATCATTTAGGAAAACTTTGTAATGATTCTCGTTCGTAAGAATGTATACAAAGTGTTGATCTTTTGAAAATGTTTTCAAGTTTGAAAGGCGTTTTTTGAAAGTGTAGGTGATTATTTTTGAAAATAGCAAGGATGTTTGTTTTGAAATGGAGCAAGTAATTAGGAGCAATCTACCTACTCAAATGTCTTTCTTGTTCATTTTCTTTTCCTTTGACATTGTTATCTTACCATTGATTTGGTAACCAACCCTATCTTTGGATATAAACGGGACGGGCGCAGGTTATCGTATAACCATGATTAGCAATGTTGCAAGGTATCTTAGTATGATGTTGTGGGAGAACTGACTTGAGGTTTTGCGTTTGTGTTTGCAAATGTTGCGGTTAGCAAAAGTCGCCACCGACTTTTCTTTTATCCAAAAGGAAAGGTAAAAAAGCACAGGAAAGACCTTTGAGATGTTTTCTTGAGTTCGGGGGGTAGATTATGAAAAGGGAAGGTGCTAGCACCCTTTTCATCCATGGTTTTCCATGGGCTCTTAGTTACTTGTTTAGATCACTTGCTTTTGCTTTGAAATTGTTTGAAATGGTGCTTTATGGTTTTGAAAGTATTTTGAAAAGAGGTCATCGTTTAGGAAATCTTTGTAATGATTCTTGTTCGTAAGAATGTATACAAATATTTTTGTCTTTTAAAAAATGTTTCAATGTTTTGAAAGATGTTTAGAAATGTTTTTGAAATGTATGTGTGTTTGTTTTTGAAAATAGCAAGGATTATTTTGAAATTGATCAAGTAACTAAAAACTATCTACCTACTCAAATGTCTTTCCTATGTATCTTTATTCCTTTTGACATTGTTGATTTACCATTGATTTGGTAAACAACCCTATCTTTGGATGTTAAACGGGACGGGCGTGGGTCATCGTATGACCATGATAGAAATGTTGCCAAGTATCTTTAGAATTTTGAGGGACCAAGATCATTTGTTTAGGTAACCTTTTGATAGCGTCATCGAGGGACTATGATCTTATTTTGTTTTGTTTTTCCAAGATACTTCGCATGCGTAACATGGCCAGTTAAGTTTAGGCAACCAAGTGGGTGAAACCCTAAGGGTGCTTGTGTGCAATGTGTGTCATTTTACATGCATTTGATTTGTCTTGTATTAGGTCTTTTCTATTTGTTTGTTTTTGGTCTTATCATGCAAAACCCTAATTTACTACACAAGTATATAAAGCAATAAATTGCGTAAATGTAAACTAAGCTATTACAACAATTATTATGGGAGGGGGATACAAGTTTTTAAATGGGGATATTGCACAAATATAAACCCTAAAATACTATTACAACCCAATTGAATTATGTGCAAATTAAATAAATATACAAATATTAAAAATGCAATAAAAATGTATTTATGCAAAAATATTTTGTATTTGATTTTTATATGAGAAAAATGATTTATTTAAGCCCTAAAAATAAGAGAAAAAATATTATTATTTTTGAAAGGGTGAAACCCTAGTTTTTGAATTAAAAGAAAATAATGCTTTATATTAATATTTCATCCATTTTTTGTACAAGAAAATAATAAATAATATTATGTACAAATATTAAAAATTAAAATATGTATGAAAATAATTATTTTATGTGTGAAACAAATAAAATTAAAATGTATAGTATTTACTAAATATATTTATAATTTATTTAAGAAAATAAGTCCATTATCTAATAAGACTATTTTTTATGCCAAAAAATAAAAAAATAAAAATAAAATGCAAAAAATAAAGAAAATATTTTTCAAGATTTTTTAATGTTAAAAAAAATGATTAAAAGCAAAAAACATAAAAAATATGAGAAAATATGCAAAAATATAAAATAAGAAGCAGGGGATGCAAATAGTGGTCAGGGGGGTGTGAATAACAAAAATAGCAAGGCCCAGGCGTGCCAAGGCCCAGACAGGTCATCCCTGTCCTCCAGCTCCCTCCTGCGCACGCGTATATGCTTCAAATCTGTATCTTGCTATTGCTTGCACAAAAACAAAAACCCATAACATAAAACATGTAGCTTGTAATCTCACGATTCCAATGATATAAAATTTGTAACCTAACTCTCAAAGATCTGAGAGAATTTAATCAGCCCTAATTCGTGACCTAATTATTTCAGCAACTTCAAGGTTCAAATTCTCTTAGCCCAGTTAATATAAATGACAATTATGTATATGTACAGCTTCACCATGTTAAGGACTACATTTTTTCTTCATAAATCGTGGCTTGAGGATGCCTACATAGAGAGATAGAGATTTGAAAAATACCTCCTTCAGCTGGATTTAGATATGACAATGTGGGGACTTTGAGTGAGGCTTGAGGATCGTGTGAGCTTCCTTGAAGTTCCTTCAAGCTATTCCAATGCCTAGCTTGCTTTGTGGATGGCCAGAACTCCCTGTAGAAGTCAAGTTGCAAGCTTCCAAAGTGAAAATGGCAATGGCTGAAACAGAGCTTACAACAACAATGTAAAGGCTTGGATAGCTTGGATATGATGTGGATAAGATGTTTCAAGTGTTAAAGGGCAAAACGCACGAGCAAATAAAGAGCTTGCTATGATTTTGCAGAAACTGGATGTTTGGGCAGAAAAATGATGTTTTAGAGTTTTGGAGAGTTTCAGATGCTATCCAATCGTGTTCTAGTTTGTAACAAGTTTTTTAATCTCTATAGAATGATGCCAAGTCCACTCTTTATCAGCTTGTACAAGTTCTAAACTTTTGGCCAACTTTCTTGCATTTTAAGAAAAGTTGAAGTGATTATGCTAACAGGCATGTACTTGCTTGCTTGCTAGATGCAGAGAGTTGGTATATATTTCTTGATATCTATGGAAGTTTCTTGCCTCAAATAAACATGTCCAAGGTTCAAGGTTGATAAAGTTGCAAAAAGCTTGCTTTATGAAAATGGCATTGTGAACTTTTGGCCATTTATGGAATAATCTCTTGTACAATGCTCCAAAAGCAAAGATAATGCCCTTATCCTCTGAGTTTGCATTTAATTATGGAGTGTATAAGGAGTTTAGGACCTGTAATGCAAGGTACAAGCATCCAAGATCAGATTTGCAACTTGATGCATTGTAGAAATGGCATGAACATAAGTGATAAAATGCCATTTTCTCTTCTTCGATTATCCCTAACCACAAATGATCTTGGAGAGTTCTTGGAAATTTTAGAAAGCTTGCAACATGATCTATAATACATCTTTGAAATTAATTTTGATATACCTCTTGGAACTAGGTGAAAAATTTCCATACTTAGAAAAATTCTAAGTTATGAAAATTTTCAAATTCAAAACCCTAATTTTCAAAATTGGTTTTCTTGGTCAACAAGTTTCATGTTTTGACATATATTTATGAATTATGACCCTTGGCACTTGATTTTAACCAAAAAGTCAAAGTTTGACTTTTCAGTGCACAATTGACTTTTGATTAGTTGATTGGAAAATTCATCTGTCAATCCTATGAACTTGAGATCTTTTGAACTATGTGATTAGGTCAAAATGATGCTAATGAACCCTTGAAATCATGTTTGAACCCAATTGGTCATTGTCTTGGTTAAAAATCAGAAATTGCCCTTTCTCAGTCAAAACCCTAATTTTGACCATTTTGCCCTTTTGATGATCTGATCAAATTTCTTGAGGAGTTGTGATCCAAACTTGATCAAATGGTTCATATGAGTCTAAAATGTTGTTGTGGATCAAAAATTATGAATTTTGACTGTAAATTGGCCATGGTTGACTTTTTCCCCAATACAACTGATTTTTTAGGTCAACTGTCCAATTGACTGAGCAAAAATGTGATTCAAGGCTTGGAACTTGACATGAGCAATCTTAGGGGTCCAAGATGGTGTATGAAAGTCCCATGAAGCATTGATGGTCCAAAAATCCTTGTGCAAACTCAAACCCTAATTTTGGGGTATCAGTGCAAGATGAAATGTCTTGAGCTGACCAAACCCTAATCCTGTCTTGAGTCCAAGAAGTCTTGTGAGAAAAGTCTTGATAAATGAGAGGGAAAATTTTGGGTACCACACTTAGAATTATTTTTTAGGGACTAAGATCATTTGTAAGGCAACTTAGAGAGCTTCATCGAGGGATTATGATCTTGTATTTGCTTGTTTTTTTTACTAAGATACCTCGCATGCGTAATATGGCTATTTTGTATAAGGCAACAAAGTGGAATAACCCTAGGGGTGTTTGTGTGCAAATGTGTTGTTTTCATGCTTTATTTTTGTCTTTAATATGGGTTGTCTATTTGTTGTTTTCATCTCATCATGCACACCCTAATTACTAACAATACATGAAAGCAACAAAAATGCGGAAAAGTAAAGTCTTATGCTATTACAAACATTAGGGGGATGGGGTGTACAAATTCATAAATGGGGATTGAAAATTAAATCCTAAGTTACTATTACAACCACATTGAATGGATAAGAATGTACAAGAAATGTAAAGTGGACTTTTTTTTTAAGAAATAATTTTGGTTTAAGAAAATATTTTGATCTTTTATGTTAAAAGAAATAAAATAAGATATGTGAATATGAAATATATTTTTTAAGTCTTTTTGATTAATAAAAAAATGATGGCAAAAATAATAAAGAGAAAGGAAAACAGAATCAGCGCTTTGCTGAAATAAAAGAGGTCAGAAGTTCTGACTCTGGCATGCTGCACAAATTCAAATAAACGTTAGTAGAAACAGGGAAGGTCAGAAGTTCTGGATCCTCTAAGAACAAAGAAGATTTCAGAAGTTCTTATACCACTGGCAGAACTTCGTCTCCCTCTCCATGCTAGTCATAGCATCTGCAACTTGGTCATTTATCAACAAAACAGAAGATGCGCATATAACAGTTATGGCAGGTTTCATAATGTTTCAGAAACAAGAGATATCAGAACTATAAATCAGAAGCAAAGCATGAATTTTATAATCCTAATTCTGAGTTCTAATTTCTTCAAGAAGTTCTGAACTGAAATTCTCTCTACCTAGGCAGGCAAATATATGAAACCTCAGAATGTGTACATCATCAGAATCAGGATGTCTACATTGTATTTTTGAACAAAGTTTCCTGACAATGCCTAAGTAATATGATGAGAGTCATCAGAAGCTTACCTTGCAGCTGGAAAATATTCTGTGAGCTGGAGTCTGGCTCTGACCGCTTGTGATGTTCTGAACAGCTTCCTCTCGTGTTCAGCAGGCTGGAAACTTTCAACTTGGGTTATGAGTGATTAGAAAATTCTGGAATAGCCAAGGAGCGACGTTCTGACTTATTTGAGGTGGATATTGATGGTTAATGTGTTACAGTTTGACTACAGAAGTTAGGATGGCTTTTGAATGTATATCAAAAACTATATGGGTGGTTTTGGTCGAGAAACACTTGAGGAAAAATGGAATTTGAATGCAAGAATCAAAAGCTAACAGGTTTTGTATTTTGTGTTTGCAGTTTTTGGACTCTTGGAACTTTAGCAAGGGTTCAGGGCTTTTCTTTCTCAAATTTCCGACCCTTTTTACAGTTGCCAATGGCTTTCAATTTATAGGCAAAGATCTTGTAGCTTGGAGAGTACAACCATCACATGCTAGGGTGTTGCCTTGCTGTTGAAGCAAGTATGGTGGTTAGTAGCCTTAGCAGCACCTAAGCTGGAATTGTAAGCAGGAATTAAGGAAAGGTAACTTCAAAAGCAAAAGCAACGCATGGGCCCAACATACTTTTGTACGAGAGTTTGCTTTTCCAAGACAGTAAAGGTACTTTTATGCCACACGTGGAGAAATCCTTTGAACAAAGACCCATAAGTGGTTGTGAGCATTAAATAATGATGAGATTGATCAAACCAAAAATCCTGCAACGTGATATTCTGCATCATTGCTTTGTTCTGGATCAAAAGTTAAGCTTCAAAGTGACTTAGAATAGACATCATGTGATACAGAGGGAGAACTGACTTGAGGTTTTGCGTTTGTGTTCGCAAATGTTTCGGTTTAGCAAGAGTCGCCACCAACTTTTTATTTTATCCAAAGGAAAGGTCAAAAAGCACAGGAAAGACCTTTGAGATGTTTTCTTGGGTTCGGGGGGTAGATTATGAAAAGGGAAGGTGCAAGCACCCTTTTCATCCATGGTTATCCATGGGATCTTAGTTACTTGTTTAGATCACTTGCTTTGCTTTTCCAATTGTTTGAAATGGTGATTTGTGTGTGGTTTTGAAAATGTTTTGAAAAGAGGCCATCATTGTGGCAACCTTTGTAATGATTCTTGTTTGAATGTATACAAAGGTGTATTGTCTTTTGAAAAGATTTTTCAATGTTTGAAAGTTTGTTTTGCGAAATGTTTTGAAATTGTGTTGTGAGGTGTGTGTGAAAATAGCAAGGATGTTTTTGCAAACTTTGATCAAGTAATAAGAGTTGTCTACCCTATCTACTTAAAGATCTTTCCTACACATTTTTAAATCTTTTGACAGTGTTGTTTTACCATTGCATTTGGTAAACAAGCTTGTATTAGGATGTTAAACGGGACAGTCGTGGGTCATCGTATTGACCATGATAGCAATTGTGCTAAGTATCTTTAACAAATTTTTGAGGGACTAGATCATTTATGTATAGGCAACCAAGATAGCGTCATCGAGAGACTATGATCTTTTGTTTTGTTTTTGTTTTTCCAAAGTACTCAACATGCATAACATGGCCATTTTAAAGGCAACAAGTGGATGAAACCCTAGGGGTGCATGTGTGCATTGTGTTTGTCATTTTCATGCATTTAAGTCTTGTATTAGGTCAAACTATTTGTTTCGATTTTGGAATATTGCATACAAACCCTAATCTCTATCATGGCATATTTGAAAGTATAAGTGCGTAAAAGTAATCTAGGCTATTACAACATTGATATGGGGAGGGGGATACAATTTTTGAATGGGGTATTTGCAAGAAAATAAAACCCTAATATTTGTTATTACATCCAAATTGAATTCTTTGCATTAAATAATAAATAAGCAATATTTAAATAAGCAATAAAATATAAATATGCAAAATATTATGAATATGCAAAAAATGTTTTTGTTTATTTTTATATGTGTGAAAATAAAATATTTAATGTATTAAAAGGAAAATAAAAAGTTATTTTTGTTAAGGGAAAAACCCTAAATTTTGTTTTAAGAAAATATATTTATTAATATTATTTATTTATGTACAATAAAAAATTAAAATATATACAAGTGTCAAGAAATAAAAATATACTAGAAAATATTTTTTTTAATAAGAGTGGAAACCCTAGCTTTTTTTGTTTTAAGATAATATATATTATATTATTTATTTTATGTACAAGAATAAATATAAACATATATACAAGGATATTAAAAAATAAAACATATGAAAAAATATTATTTTATATGTATGAATAATAAAAATAAAATATATAATATTTCTATAATGTTTATAAGTTTTTATTAAAGAAAATAAAGGTATATACCAATTAATAATTATTTTTATGTCTACAAAATAATAAAAAATAATTAAATAAAATGTGAAAATTTATGAAAATATTTTTAGTATTTTTTTTATGTTTAGAAAAAATATAATAAAATCAGAAATGAAAAATAAATACAAAAATACAAAAATATAAAGAAATGGGCCAGGGGGTGCAATCATTAAAGATGGGGGTGTCAAAAACACGCGCGCCTGACTCAAATATGGAAAACTTGCATACGTGCTCTAATGCAAAAACTCATAACACCAAAGTTGTAGCATTTGTCAAGACGATTTCAACCATATAAAGAACTTAATCTAACTCTCAAAGACCAGAGAGAATTTCTCTGGCCCTAATTTCTAACCTAACTTTTTCAGGAAGTTCATGAATCAAATTCTCTTAACACGTTTAACTTAAATGAAATTTAAGCATATGTACAGCTTCAGGGCTATGAGTACTACATTTTTTATTCACAAACCTAAGCCTAATGATTCCTAAATAGAGAGATAGAAAGTTGACAGATACCTGTTTCAGATGAACTCGTGTATGGCAATGTGGAGCGTTTCAGTGAGACCTGAGGTGCTTGGGAGCTTGCCTGAACTTCCTATGACCTTCCCCAATGCCTAGTTTGCTTTGGATTTGCTTGAACAAGCTTGTAGAACTCAACCTGCACAAGCTGAAAACAGAAATGGTGAAGCTTGCAAATGGAGTTACAGTCATTGGCCAATGATTGGGATAGCTTGGATAGGTTATATGGAATGTATTGGAACAAGTTTGGGGCAAAACGCACGAGTAACTTGTGAGATGGAAGTGAAACTGCAGGGAGTGCCTTGTTTTGCAAAAGGAAGGTGATTTAGTGTTTTGGAAGGCTTAAGGGTTCAACAATTCGGGTTTCTGGCTAAAGACAATGTGCAAAACTTGTCTCCAATGCTTGCAAGAGTTGGTTATAACAGATATGCAAGTTGTGGCTCTTTGGCAAGTTTTCTTGTATTTTAAGCAACAGTAACAAGTGATCCAAGACAGACCTGTACAGGCTATCTACCAGCTTGCACTTTATGATCTTGGCCCCCTCAGTTTGTGGATATTGTTTTCTGTACAAGATTTTTTTCAAGGCTCAAGAATGCAATTTGACATAAAGCAAATTTGACAAAAATGGCAATGTTGCCTTTTTGCTATTTTTGGATTAATCTCTTGTGTAATCCTCCCATGATCAGAACAAAGCCTCAAACCAATGGATTTGCATTTAATTATTGAGTATGAAAGGGTTTAGGGACTTGTAATCAAGTACAAACAATGCTGGATGGAAGTTGCAACTTGTATCAACATGAAAATGCCATGGATCAAAAGTGAGTTTTTTCCAAATTCAAACCTTCGATTCTCCCTAACCACAAATGATTTTGGATAGTTCTTGGACATTTTGGAAATTTTGTAACATTCTCTACAATCCATCTTTGAAATGCATTTTGAGATTCCAAGTGGAACTATGTGAAAAATGGTCATGAAGATAGGTCAAAATCCTGCCTAAACTAGGGCAAAATTTCACTAAGTTAAAAAGTTTCATGGACCCTTGTTCCAAAAATCATAACTTGAGATCCAAGCTTCTTTTGGGAAAACTTTAAGAATCAAAGTTGTAGACTTTGTGGAGGAATACAACTTTCATGTTGGAAGTTTTGTTTGAATCCAATTGCATCATGATGAAAATGTTGGGCAAAATTGGGAAAAAATAAGAAAATTTCATAACTTAGAAAAATTCTAAGTTATGAAATTTTTTCAATTTTAAACCCTAATTTGCAAAATTAGGTTTCTTGATGAAAAAGTTACATGTTTTGACACATCTTGATGAAAAATTACCCTTGGCACTTGATTTTGACCAAAAAGTCAAAGTTTGACTTTTCAGTGTACAGTCAAATTTTGATCAGTTGACTGAAAAAATCATTTGTTCATCCAATGCATTTGAGATCTTTTGAACCTTGTGAATAGGTCAAGATTATTCCATTGAGTCCTTGAATCCATGCTTGAACCCAATTTTCCATTGGCTAGGTGAAAAATCAGAAATTGCCCTTATACAATCAAAACCCTAAAAATGACCATTTTGCCCTTTTGATGATCTGATCAAGTTTCTTGAGGAGTTGTGGTCCAAACTTGATCAAATGGTTCATATGAGCCTATAATGTTGATGTGGATCAAAAATTGAGAGGTTTGACTGTAAATTGGCCACAGTTGACTTTTCCCCCAATACAGTTGATTTTTAGGTCAACTGTCCAATTGACTGGGCAAAAATTTGATTCAAAGCTTGAAACTTGGTAGAGGCAATCTTATAAGTCCAACATGAAGTATGAAGGTCACCTTGAGCATTGGAAGTCCAAAAATCCCTGTGCAAACTCAAACCCTAATTTAGGTCATCAGTGCAAGGAAATGTCTTGAGCAGAGCAAAACCCTAATCCTGTCTGGAGTTCAAAGAGTCTTGTGAGGGGAAATCTTGATAAAATGAGAGGGAAAATTTTGGGGTAGAACAGCTGCCCCTGTTCAATCTTCTTGAACCCGAAGAATTAGATTGGCGAGTTTGCCTTTCGTGACTTGAAGGTAAAAGATGATTGGACACTTGAGTGCCTATAAATTTGCCCTCGTCAAAATGTAGCTGAGGGAATGGGCTTAAAGATGCCATTTGGAGATGGTAGAATCTTGCTGGAGATGGGCTTAAAGATTCCATCCAAGACTTGTTTGTTGAAAATCAGGAGAATGAACACCAAATTGGTATCCGTATTTGGAACGTATCTGAGTTGTATCTGGAGATTGGATTCGTATGAGCAAAGGAATGGTGTCCGTGTCTAGAGCGTATCCGAGTTGTAACTGTATTTGATTCTTGAATGAATATCAGAATGACTGTCGTGTCTGGAGTGTATCTGTATTGTATCTGAATTCTGAATGGGCGACAGAAAAACATCCGTGTATGGAGCATCTCTGGGCTGGGGATAAATTCTGAATGAGTGACATAATAGCAACCGTGTCTGGTGCGTATCTGGACTGTATCTGAAATTGAGACCTGTATGAGTAGCAGAATGACTTTCGTGTATGGAGTGTATCTGAACTGTAATTGGGATCTGAATAAGTGACAGAATGACTTCCGTGTCTGGAGTGTATCTAAACTTGAAGTTGATAGTTGAATCTGAATGAGAAATAGAATGGCTTCCGTGTCTGGAGCGTATCTAGTCTGTATCTGATTGCTGAATTCTGAATGAGTAATAGAATGACCGCCGCGTCTGGGGTGTATCCATAATGTATCTTGACTTGAAATTCTGAATGAGTAATAGAATGACCGCCGTGTCTGGGGTGTATCCATATTGTATCTTGACTTGAAATTCTGAATGAGTAATAAAATGACCGTCGTGTCTGGGGTGTATCCATACTGTATCTGAAATAAGAGATCTGAATGAGTAGCAGAATGAATTCCATGTCTTTGAGTGTATCTGTACTGTATCTGAAATCTTTGAACATTTGTTAAAGGTAGCTTTTAATCTTATCCTGAAAAGGGTAAAATGTTAGCTAAAACACAGAGTTATGCTGCATGACATGTATGATGCAATAAAATGTGCTTTATCAATGTTTATGATATATGAATGCAATGTATGCGCATGTAAGCTGATTAGTTGTCTTGCTGAGAAAAATAAATCCTTGATAGCCGGAGATAATGAAATCTTTGACTGCTGCCGGGGGAAATAAACCCTTGACTGCTGTAGGAGATTCAAGATCTTTGATTGTTGAGAATGAGAAATCCTTGGACCACTGTTGGAGATTGAAAATCCTTGGTGACTTGTGGGGATTAACAAAAACTTTGACAACTTCTGTGGGGATGTGAGAATCCTTCATGACTTTCCTGGGGAATAAGGAAAACTCTGACAATCTCTACTGGGGAATTAAAACCTGGGAGGCTTCAACTGGAGAAATGAGACCGAGAATCTTCGATCTGCTGGGAAATAACTCTGTGGGGAAAATGTTTATTCTGTTGGAGGGTTCTCAAGGGCTTGGGTTGTATACCAATCTATTGAGGAATTATCCGAAGCTGTTGTCCAGTTTCCAAGATAACTTGTAGGGGAATCTTCTGATTTTAAAACAAATCTCTGGGGAATTGGAGGAAACTGGATGGTCTTCTACCGGGGTTTAAGGGTTGAAGTTTTGGACTCTGTTGGGGAAGAAAGTTTCATCTTCACTGAGGGTTTAAAGTTTAAAGTTTCCGGCTCCGCTGGGGATTGGGATTTGGAAACTTAGTTCTGATGGGGATTTTGAAACTTAACTCCGTTGGGGATATGTATTTCAAGGCTATAGCTCGACTGAGGGTTTTTCCTGGAATAGCCCAAAGACGTTTTCCCATACTTCCAATCTGTCAGTAATTATTCTTTCTCATTTCGTTTTATTTGTAAGTAGTGATTATATTCAAATGCATATGCTCATTTAATAAATCATTAGACGTTTTCAAATAAAACACAAGTGTAAAAAGAAAGAAAAGGCAAACAAATTTATGCACTTTGAAGTATCTTTGTATTAACTTTGTGTAAGTATTTTGTACAAATGGGACAGACATCCTAGTAAGAGAATGTTGTCGTAAAATTGAGAAAAATTTATACAAATAAAGATGGTTATGTGTAACAATTCCATGGGGTTCCCATTCTGTTTTAACCTTCATAACTCTGAGTATCTTGTCCCTTCGTTGCTTCGTCCGCAGATGATTTGGATTGATCAGAAGCTTGGAGCTTGTCCGTGAAGAGATTGTCCTTAAAGTGATCCGACGAGACATAGTCATACGCTTTAATTCCCTAACTTTTGCCTGGATCGCCCTTTCGGGTTTTTGATCCACCGGGAAACCCTTTTTTGCCCAAGTCGCCCTTTTGGGTTTTCAACTTGTCGGGTGTACAAATTTTTTTATATTTATCCCTAACTTTTGCCTGAACCGCCCTTTCGGGTTTTCGATTCATCGGGATGCCCATTTTTGCCCAAGTCGCCCTTTCGGGTTTTCAACTTGTCGGGTCGTTTATGCGTAGTATCTTTTGACTATGTCTGCATTCGCAGGGTGCGGTAGGTCATCGCCGTCCATGGTGGTCAGGATCATTGCCCCACCAGAAAAGATATTTTTAATCACAAATGGTCCTTCGTAAATAGGAGTCCATTTTCCCCTTGGATCACTTTGCGGAAAGATAATCTGCTTGATTACAAGGTCCCCGACTTGATATACTTGTCTCTTGACTTTCTTATTGAAGGCCTTGGTCATACGTTTTTGATACGCCTGACCGTGGCAAACATCAGTAAGTCGCTTTTCGTCAATCAAGTTAAGTTGATCAAGCCGGGTTTGAATCCAATCGTCTTCACTCAAACCAGTATCTTTCATGATTCTCAAGGAAGGAATCTGAACTTCCATAGGTAAAACAGCTTCCATGCCATATACCAAAGAAAAGGGGGTTTCCCCAGTTGAAGTGTGTGTCGTGGTACGATACCCGTGTAGAGAAAACGGTAACATCTCATGCCAGTCCTTATAGGTGACTGTCATCTTTTGAATGATCTTTTTGATATTTTTGTTTGCAGCTTCGACAACACCGTTCATCTTAGGCCGATAGGGAGATGAATTGTGATGTTGAATCTTGAACTGCTCGCACAGAGAGGTGATCATAGTATTGTTCAAATTTGTACCGTTGTCAGTGATGATCCTGTTGGGGATACCATACCGGCATATGAGGTTCTGCTTGATGAAGCGGGCAACCACATTCTTTGTAACAAAGGCGAAGGAAGCTGCTTCGACCCACTTGGTAAAGTAATCAATGGCCACCAAGATGAAACGGTGTCCATTGGATGATGTAGGCTTGATCTCTCCAATCATGTCGATTTCCTACATCGCGAATGGCCAAGGAGCTGTTAAGACATTGAGAGGAACTGGAGGTATATGTACCTTGTCAGCATAGATTTGGCATTTGTGAAAAGTACGAGAATGTTGATGACAGTCAGCTTCCATGGTAGACCAGTAGTAGCCTGCCCGTAGAATCTTCTTAGCCATCGTATGACCACTTGAGTGGGTGCCAAAGGTGCCATTATGTAGTTTAGCCATGATCTGCTCAACTTCAAATTTGTCCACACAACGGAGTAGAACACAATCAAGATTGTGCTTGTATAGGATACCATTGCTCAGAAAGAACTTGGCCGCGAACCTCCTTAAGAACTTTTTGTCGTTGACTGAAGCTCCTTCAGGATATTCTTGTGCTTCGAGATACCTTTTGACGTCATGAAACCAAGGTCGGTCCACTACTTCTCCGGTATTAATCTCGTGAAAATGTGCAGGTTCGTCCATTCGTTCAATGGTGATTTGAGGTGCCTCATTATCCCAGTTAAGTTTAAACATGGATGACATTGTAGCTAGCGCATCTGCCAACTGATTCTCTTCTCACGAAAAGTGCTCGAAGGTAATCTGCTCGAAATGTGGTAACAACGTCAATACATGTTCTTTGTAATGGATGAGGTTAGGGTGCTTAGTAAACCACTCTCCTTTAATTTGACTGATAACCAAAGTTGAGTCCCCAAATACAATCAAAGATTTGATTCCCAAGTCAATAGCAGCCTTGAGACCAAAGATACAAGCTTCATACTCGGCCATGTTGTTGGTGCAGCTGAAGTAGAGTCTAGCAGTGAAAGGTGTATGGAAACCTTCTGGAGAGATAAGTACCGCGCCGATACCATTTCCAAGTGCATTGGAGGCACCATCAAAGTACAGGGTCCATCGGGATCCTTGTTCAGGTTCGTCATACGGTCTGTTTTCTTCAATGTTGCTCAAAGTCATGATATCCTCGTCGGGAAAGTCGAACCTCATGGATTGGTAATCTTCGACAGCTTGATGGGCCAGATGATCGGATAGCACACTCCCCTTTATGGATTTTTGGGTTGTGTACTAGATATCATACTCAATCAGGATCATCTGCCATCTAGCGATTCTTCCGGATAGAGCAGGCTTCTCGAAGATGTACTTGATCAGATCCATCTTAGAAATCAGCAGAGTGGTATGTGTCAACATATACTGCCTTAGCCGGCGAGCAGCCCATACCAAAGCGCAGCAAGTTTTCTCGAGCAGTGAGTAGCAAGTCTCATTGTCAGTAAACTTTTTGCTAAGGTAATAAATGGCATGCTCTTTTCGGCCAGACTCGTCATGTTGGCCAAATACGCACCCCATTGAATTCTCCAGGACAGTCAGATACATGATTAAAGGCCTTCCTTCGACGGGTGGCATCAAGATAGGAGGTTCCAGCAAATACTCCTTGATCTTATCGAAAGCAACTTTATAGTCATTATTCCATTTAACCACGTGATATTTCTTCAACAACTTGAAGATTGGTTCACAGGTAGATGTTAGGTGAGAGATGAACCTTGCAATGTAGTTTAGGCGTCCCAAGAAACCTCTGACCTCCTTCTCAGTGCGAGGGGCAGGCATTTCTTGTATAACTTTGACTTTGGCAGGATCAACCTCGATGCCTTTGTTACTGACGATGAATCCCAAAAGTTTACCAGACCTGACTCTGAAAGTGCACTTGTTAGGGTTCAGTCTGAGCTTGTACTCTTTCAATCTGACAAACAGCTTTTGCATATGGTCGAGGTGTTCTTCTTCTGTCTGTGAACGGACTATCATATCGTCTACGTAGACTTCAATCTCATGATGTATCATGTCATGAAACAAAGCTACCATGGCGAGCTGATAGGTTGCCCCGACATTCTTCAGTCCGAGTGGCATCACTTTATAGCAGAAGGTACCCCACTGCATAACAAAAGTAGTCTTCTCCATGTCTTCGGGGGCCATTTTGATCTGGTTATACCCTAAAAATCCATCCATGAAAGAGAATACCTTGTGTTGAGCTGTGTTGTCAACCAAAATGTCAATGTGTGGTAGTGGAAAGTCATCTTTAGGGCTAGCCCTGTTTAAGTCTCTGTAATCCACGCACATTTTGACTTTGTCGTCCTTCTTAGGCACGGGCACAATGTTAGCAACCCAATGTGGATAGGATGTAACAGTAAGAAAGCCAGCATTGAACTGCTTCATCACTTCAGCTTTGATCTTTTCAGACATGTCGGGCCTCATGCGGCAAACTTTCTGTTTGATTGGTGGACAGTCTTCTCTTGTAGGGAGACGATGAACCACAATGTCTGTATCCAGTCTCAGCATGTCTTCATAGGACCAGGCGAAGATCTCAACATATTCATTCAACAGATGAACTAAACGCTCTTTGACACTTGGCTCTAGGTTGGCACCCACTTTTACCTCTTTTCTGTCTTCCTCTGTTCCCAAGTTGATAGTCTCTAACAACTCCTCGTGAGGTAGAATATCCCTTTCTTCCTGTTGCAAAAGTCTGGCCAACTCTCCAGGCACTTCACAGTCTTCATCACCTTTATATTCGGCATGATTGACCAGATCTTCAGAGTCACTGAAGGCCATAGCAGAATTGTTACCCATGGAATCCGGAGTGGATGGGTACCTGCATTTTGTGAGTGTGGGTGTGTGTAAGGGATAGTCACCTTTAAACGAATAAAAATGTAACAAGAAAGAAAATGAACACAAAAGTTTATATATGAAAACGTCCATGATTCATTAAAAATGGCATATGAAAATGAAGAATCAAAACCCTTACAAATAGACCTATATGCCCCGGGTAAGGCATAAGGCGAAAAGAGTGTATGAATTGTTTAATAATTATTACAGACCAAACAGGAAATGTTCAAAAGATAAATTACTGATTGATGAAAGTAATGGGAACAAAGTCTTTCGCCTCCCAGTTGTTCAGTCCTCCTTCAATAGTTGGAAAGATCCAGTCTTCAAAATTGCTTTCTTCTTCATCCTTCTCTAAAGCATGAACTCCATGATGAGTGATTTTCAAAGGCGGTCCTCCAGCCCGGGAGCGACGCACAACTTTCTGACTAGCAGTAGTGAAACCCAAGCCGAACCTATCTGTCTTGTAAGGAAAATATGGCATTTGACCCCATACCGTGCTTCCTCCTTCCTTGATCGCAGCCTCTGCATCTTTAAGGGATGACATCCGAGACACAGGTTTGGTAATGATGGGCACAAAAGTTATTGTCTTGGCTATTGCAACCTCAGGAAAAACCTCTTCAAAGTGCTGAAAGGGGGTCTCGATGAATTCACCATCTAATTCAACATAGCGGAATGAATTTAGATGGCTTATCATATACTCCTCCTCGCCACGAATTGTTATAATTTTCCCTTGGACTAGGTACTTAAGCTTCTGATGCAAAGTGGACGTAACTGCCCCAGCATGATGAATCCATGATCTTCCTAACAAGCAAGAGTAGGAGGGACGGATATCCATGACATAAAATGTGGAGTGGAAAGTTTCAGTACCCACTTTAATTGGGATGTCCACCTCCCCGTGGACCATCCGCTTAGAACCGTCAAAGGATCTTACGATGATGTTGCTGGGCTTTAAGGTTAAACCTTCACAGTCCAATCTGTCCAGTGCTTTCTAAGGCAAGACATTTAGAGGCGACCCGATATCAACCAGAATGTGAGCAAGAGTGGTCCCTCTGCACTCCACCGAGACATGCAGCACATCATTATGCTTTCTCCCCTTAGATGTTAGATCGGCATCAGAGAAACCAAGACCATTGTCGGCGGTTAGGCTGGCTACACACTCCTGGAACTGGTCCGCAGATGATTCTTGAGGCACATGGGCCGTCTTTAGGAATTTGATCAAGGCTTTGGCATGAGCCTCGGAACAGAGCAATAGGGCCAGCATAGATATTTTTGAAGGGGTTTGCCCCAGTAGTTATATGACATCATAGTCGCTTTTCTTAATTATTTTTAAAATCTCCTCCATCTCCTTTTGAGTGGTCTCAGGGATAACCAAAGGCTGAGCCCTCGTCCTGACGGGCGCTTCTTGGATCCCCTTACCTTTATCAGTAATAACAGCAGAGGGTACAACTTCGGGAGTTATGATTTCTTCAATTACTGGAGTTCATACAGATGCGTTGACGGGCACCAGAATAACCTTAGAAGAACTTGAGGGTCCGAAGACTGCCCTTGGGGGAGCAATCTCCGGAGAGAAGATTCTTCCGCTGCGGGTGATCTTACTCGTCCCCGCAATATTTCCTACGTCAGGAGTCTCTTTATCGGATCTTTCTTTAACTAATTCGAACTGTTTAACCCCGTGGTAGAAGATCTCTCCTCCATAATTCCACAGTATTGTCTTGTTGGAGTTGTATGGGATAGGCCCCGGCATTGTTATCTTCAGAGGTACAAACTTTGGATCGGGTGTAATCTTAACAGGTCTTTTGGAGACCTTGGAAAGATTGTCGGAAATGGTGATTATAGCAACATCATTGATTGGAGTAACAGGAGTAACAGGAGTTTTCTTGAAGAGGATTTCTTGATTATCCATCAGGCGTTGGATGCCTGACTTCAATAGTGGACAGTCGGATTGCAAGGTCGAACAAAGGTAACAATCTTTTTCACAGCCCGGGAAAATCCCGGCTTTCAACAGATTTATCTTGATCATTGGCAATGGAGTCATTAAGTTATCAACAGCAGTAACATAAAGATCTTCTACAATAGCATGGACATTGTGACCGTGTTTTGGCATTGGAGTGGATATCACATTAGGCTTTTCGGGGGCATCAAACTCCACCTCCTTGGCATCTATTAAATCCTGGATCTTATTTTTTAGGGCCCAACAGTTGTTGGTGTCGTGCCCCACATTGTCCGAGTGATAGGCACACTTTGCATTTGAATGGTAATAGGGAGAAAAGGTATTTGGGTTCTTCGGCGCCTCTTTCAAGCTTGTAAGGTTTAACTTTAATAGATGAGGGAGAACCTGAGCAGGTGTCATATTGATCCGGGTGAATTGTCGTGCAGGCCTTTCCACCCTGGTTTGGTTAGCTCTGGGTTGACTGCTTCGAGGTTGATCGACTGCGGAGTTCTGAATCACCGCAGCCCCCACCGCTGGTCGGCGCTCCATTCTTCCTTGATTTCTCTGGGAGTAAACAGTTGAGACCTCTTTCTTGGCTGGAAAGGTCTTCTTGATAGCAGCGGAAGCAGATGCATCCTTCTGAATTTTATCGCTCTTAATGCCAGCTTTGACTCTTTCACCATTCAGAATTAATTCGGTGAACCCTGCAGATGAGCTCCCGATCAAGTGATTAAAGAATGGACCTTATAGGGTCCCCAAAAACATATCCACAAGCTCTCTCTCAGACAATGGTGGCTGCACCCTTCCAGCCAAGTCCCGCCACTTCTGGGCATACTCCTTAAAGCCTTCATTAGAGACCATACCCATACTCTGTAATTGAGTACGAGTAGGCGCTAAATCTGCATTATATTGATACTGTCGGTAGAAGGCAGCATCCAAATCCTCCCAGTTATGTACATCAGATCTTTCAAGCTGATATAACCAATCCAATTGCGTACCCGACTGTTGTACCCCAAAATTTGCCCTCCCATATTTCTCAAGATTTGTCAAGAATGGTCCTCAAATTGCTCAAAATTGTTCAAGGACTGTACAGTCAAACCACCTCCTAAGCCAGTTCAAAACTAGGGTTTTGGTTCTCTCAAGGAAGTTGGGGTTTTCAATGGTTCAATCAAGTCTCATATGCCCATATACATTCTCAAGCATCTACATGCCAAGTCTCAAGACTCACAATGTCAATTTGCACAGTCAAAAGCTCCATTTGATCTACAGTCAACTGCAAGGGCAAAATGGTCATTTTGCAGTCAAAGGTCAGAATTTTTGGTCAACATCTTATTTTGAGTTCACAATCATCATTTGATCAAGTCTTGATCATGATTCCACGAGGATAGCTCAAAAATCATCAAGATGCAAAAAGTTACTATTTTTGGATAGTTGAAAAGTCAACTGTATCTTGACCAGGGCATAACTTTTTCATGGTTTGTCAGAAAAATTCCATCCAATGCTCATTTTGAAGGGGATGACATTTCCTACAAACCATCTTCACATTCCAAGTTCAAGAAATGCTCTCACAAGAAGTTACCAATTTTTACATTATAGGTCAAATTCAAAAGTCAACAAAAGTGCACTTTGAGTCAAAGGCCATAACTTTAGATTGGTAAATCCAAATGACATGGTACCAAAGGCATTGGTTAGAGGACTTCAAGAGCTTTCCAAAATGTCCAAGAACATGGTCATATGATCAAAATTGAGCAAGTTGTGCATTGGAGAAGTTGGGAAATTTTCATGAATTTGCAAAAGTCAACTTTGCTCAAAACACCTTATTTTTGCTAATGGGCCTCAAATCTCTTCTTGAAACTTCATCTGTGGCCTATGCACGACCCATTAAGATTAATTGAATTTATTTTCTTATTTTTATTGATTAATTGGATTTTTAATTAATATTAATTCATTTAATTAATTTAAATTGTAGGAAAATAGAAGATTTGGTTTTTAAATCTTTTTGTGAAGCAAATAGGACCTAATCATGCTGGCAAATTCGTGCACAAGTCAAAGATATCAAAAATCTCCAAATTTGGCAACATTTTCCAATCATGAAAAATCAAAAATATTTGATTTTCAATCAAAGATTTAATCATCAATACTCATGGGTTGGATCCAATTTTTTGACCTAATTCAATTGCCTTATATGCAAGCAAGCTGACCAGACCTAAGGGACGTGAAAAAGCTGCAGAAAAAACCATAGCCAATTCAAGAAGTTTCCAAGAAAATTGAAAACTTATTTTTGCATTTTAGGTCGATTCAAGGCATTCTTTTCATTCAAATACATTGCAGGAGTTCCCAGGAACCTTTTGCAATTGAATTCACGCACCAAAGCTCAAAGAATCGTCCTTTACATAACCACGGTTTGCCTTTTCTATTCCAAATCGTAACTCTTAAATCATGCATATTTAACGTGTTTTCTTGATTGATTTGTGTTGCTAGGGACCATACGAAGCTAATGGTATAATTTAATTGAACTAAAATGCCATGAATCAAAAGATGCCATGAATGAATTTTTAGGGTTCTTGAGTTTTCAAAGAGGGCTTTCTAAACCAGGAACAATTGGGACCAGTGAGACACATGGTTGAGATCGTGAGAATAAGACGAACCTAACCCACCCATCGCGAAATATTTATATTCATCATGCTTTTATTCGCTATTTTTGGTTGCAGGAATTAGTGGGGGTTAAAAACCCCCGCTATCTAATATTATTTTTACAGGAACAATGAAGAAGATGATGAGGTGTTATCACATGGTTGGACAGTTTAAAAACAAGCGTGCGTTTTATTGTTTTACAGCATATTGATAAATTTCCCAATATAATAATCGCCACTTATTTCACTAACAATTGAAGCAGCGTAGTGCAGTGGTTAAGGCATTGGCATGTGAGCGCTGGGACTTGGGTTCGAATCCCAGGTCCCCCAAGACATTTATGTTATTTTGTTTCATATATTCACATGCAGGTTTCAGGAGATGGTCTACCATGTACCTCAAATACCCATGCGCCATGTGGCTTCAGGCATAAATCCAATGGCCTAGATGGAAGGACTATCCTAGTCCTCAGTCAACAAACGCATAGCCAATCCAGAAAAGTCAAACGTGGCTGGAATTGTCAATGGGCTTCAGATTTCCAAACACACCTCCTAACTTGGGCCAACACCCCCCTGGGTTATTCTTTTTTCTCTTTTTATATTTTCCATTTAACTATTTTTATTATTAATTATTATTGTTATTATTTAATTAACTAAATTAATTTTTTCATAATAAAATCAGAAAACTAAAAATAATATTATTTTTATTAGTTATTAAAATTAATTTCACCCTTTTATTATTTTTGTAAATAAATATAATTAACTCATTTAGTTTAATTAGGATAATTCTAACTTTTTGCAATAATTTAAAATCAACATAGAATTAGGGTTCTTGACAACTTTTAATCATGTTTTCTTTTTTTATTTATTTCCTTAAAACATTAAAAAACCAAAAAAATATTTCTTTCTTTTATTTAATTAATTAATTAGCTTAGGTTTAATTTAATTTAATGCAAAATAGCAAAAATTTCTTTCTTTCTCAAAAAAGGGTCATAACCCTAAGAACTTCTCCGATTCAATTTTTCTCGCGCGAATGTTTGTTTTATTCATGTTTTGACCATATTTATGTATTTGCTCAGAGGATGTAATAGCTTTAATTAGGATCTTTTTATCGCTTTTATTTATTTTCCCGCAATTTACTTTTCAAGGGTTTGTTTTTGGCGATGTAAATACCCGACGCCTTGTAATAGTTTAGCTTTATTTTCCGCAACTATTAACTGCTAGATGTATGCTAACTAGGCTATGCATGACAAGACTTATTCTCAAATTAAAATCAACCCGTAGCTCACCATAATATGTACAAAGATAACATTGATTGAAACCTGACACACGTGCACATGCCACTCTTAGGGTACGCCTCACTTGGTTGCCTCGACGTGGTCATTGAGTATAGGGTGTTTTAGAGGTCGCCCTCCTGTCTAAAGATCAAAGTTGCCTCAAAATGGTTGCCTTGATAAAAAATGATCTAAGACATTAGGGTTACCGCTAAGGCGTCCTACTATTGCTTTGGTGACCATATGTCCCTATAATCGAATTGACCCGAAAAACTCCAACGACGGTGTTACCTACTTCTCAATAGTGGGATAGTATTGTCTAAAGGATATTTACACAGCTTAATTTCTTTTGAGTAGGTAGAGGTTCTCAGGTACTTGCTCTTTCAAAACAAAAATACTTTTCGCACCTACACTTTTCTGACAAAAGTTTTCAAACAAACACTTCATACACTCTTGAGGACAGATACAAGAGTTAAATCGAAGTTTTCAAACAAAACCTTTTTTCAAAACCCACAAACACAAGAAAAGCAAAAACATTTTGAAAACATAGTGAGAAAGTACCTAAGAGCCCGTGGATAACCATGGATAGAAAGGGTGCTAACATCTTCCCTTTCTATAATCTACCTCCCGAACTGAGAAACATCTCGAAAAGGAATTTTGCTGTGCTTTTGTCCTTTCCTTGTTGGAGAAAATAAAAGACGGTGGCGACTCTTGCTTACCGCGACATTTTGCTAAACGCAAACGCGAACCAGCATTCCAAAACAGTCAGTTCTATTCCCACCGATCACGGAACTGGCGACTCTGCTGGGGAATCTAAATAAGTGAGGTGTACCTTAGGATTAGATCACTATGTTTTCAATTGTATGCCTTGAATGCTTTAATATTGTGGGCTTGTATCGGAGTTTTATAGATCCTAACCCGGATCTGGGGATACCCTTTAGAAGTAACAACAAACTGCGAGGGAACTGTGTGGGGTATACCGACATGGTTGAAGCAGTAGCTACGTTGATGTGGCACTTTGGTGAGTACCGGTAACCCTTGAGTCAAGTCAAGGAGAGTACGGGGCCTCCACGTGGTGTCATGAAGCATCAAGTTACCTTAGAACCTTACTTGACCATCTTGGCCTTTTTAGGGGTAGTGAGATGACCGACTTTGGTGCAGTCCGAAGTTGGTAGATACTCGATACTACACTCATTGAGGGTTGTTTTCTTGGAATATTTTGGTCGCCAGTTAAGTGGCTAAATCAAAACAATGAACATAGAAAACAATCCAATGATATTGAGCTCCTTAGAACCCGGTTACTATTCTTAGGACAGGTCTTAACCAACTGAAACTGAAAGAGGGTAGTACGTAAACTTCATGCCAGCCTGAAATCTAAGGGCTCTTTTGTATGACTTGTGTGCCTTACCATGTTTGCCTTTTGTGAATACTTGTGGTGTGCCTTTATCATAACATCATAACATTGCATACATCCTGCATAAGGACTAACCCATTTCAAGGATCTCAAGGGTTTGTGATGCAGGTCATGATGAACCAACTGTCTAGCAAGGGGCAAAGGGGATTTATTTTCCTCTAGCCAAGGTTGTTTGGAGATCAAAACATGATGACTTGAGTCAGGGGCTATGACCCATTCGATATGGTGAGCTTGACTCTTGAAGAAGGACTCTTAATAACATGAAGTTCCTTCAATCAAGCTACCAGATTAAAATTCTAACAAGTTTCTTTGTTTACCCTGCGAGGTCCTTGAAAACATTGCATACATATATCATACATATCATTGCATTACAGGTACCCCTTTTACATGTCACTTATCTTCTTCACTGTTTATTTCAGCAATCATCATGTCTACTGAACCTTCCACTGAACAAGCTATCAAGGCCCTCCAGGCCCAGAATACCCAGTTCCAAGAGTTGGTTATGAGCCTAGCCCAGGGTCAACAGGATTTAAAGACTCTGATTCTGAAAGAGAGGAGGAAGAAGAAGAAGAGGACCGTCTTGTTCAACACTAGACGCAGATTTGGGAATGGACTACAAAATGAGGTTGATCTGACTACTTCCTCTGTAGGGAAAGACAGCCCACAAGAGAGAAGGGTTCCTAGTCCCGTGGTCTCCGACAACGAGATAGATTATGATGAAGAACAGTATCCTCCTGCTGAGGATAGGTACAAACAGTTGGAGGACCGCTTAAGTGCCATGGAGATACAGAATGTGCCCGGGTTGGATTTTGGAGACCTAGGCTTATCCTCTGGGGTGGTGATTCCCCATAAGTTCAAGGCACCTGCTTTTGCCAAATACGACGGAGCCTCCTGCCCAAAGCTGCACTTCCGGTCGTATGTAAGGAAGATCCAGCCTTATACCGCTGACAAGAATTTGTGGATCCATTTCTTTCAGGATAGTCTTTCAGGGACTTAACTCGAGTGGTTCTATCAACTAGATGGAGCCAATATCCGTAACTGGGAGGACTTGGCTACTGCGTTCTATAAGCAGTATCAGTATAATTCCGACCTCGCTCCTATGCGTACCCAACTCCAGGGTATGTCACTAGGGGAGGGTGCAGGATTTAAGGAGTATGCTCAAAAATGGAGAGACCTTGCTGGAAGGGTGCAACCACCTTTAACTGATCGTGAACTCGTCGATATGTTTCTGGGGACCCTGTCTGGTCCATTCTTCAACCATTTGATTGGAAACTCTTCAGCCGGGTTCACAGACCTTATCTTGACCAGTGAAAGAATTGAAGTTGGCATCAAAAGCGGGAAGATTCAAGAAGCTACACCTTCCGATGCTCAGAAAAAGCCCTACAATGGGAAGAAAGAGTCTAATGTCGTGTATGGTAAAAAGAGTCGTCATGATCAACATGTAGGGGAAACCCAGATCTCTAATCCTATGCCTGCTCAACAAAGACAGGGGCATCAATGTAAGGAGGTCGCACCTAAAAGACAATTCACTAAGATCAACATGTCACTGACTCAAGCGCTACATCAAATGTTGAAGGCAGGGCTGATTACATTAAGGGCTCCTCTCCGGAATCCAAACACTTCCGCTCCTACCTATCATCCCAATGAAAGGTGTGCATATCACTCTGACAGTCCGGGACATGACACAAACAACTGTTGGGATCTAAAGAATAAGGTTTAAGACATGATTGATGTCAAAGAAATCCAGTTTGACCCACCAGAGACTCCAAACATAATCACTGCTCCTGTGCCAAATCATTGAAGGCTTTTGTTTTATTTGAATTTTCAAGTTGTATTTTTATTTGCTTATTCAAACAATTATTGTCATGGCAAACTTTTTATTTCATTAATGCATCGCATATGTCTGTTTTGAATCAATCCATTCGTATTCACTATATTCAAATTGCTTTCATTTTTTGTGATGTTCAACTTTCGATTAAAAAATTCTAAGCCTTTTGAGGGAGGATGACGAAAACGATACCACGATCTTTACAGTATGCTTTTGAACAGACCCCGCTGACGATGTACAGGCATTGTTTCAAATCCTAAACAGTGGAGTGATAAGGAAGATAATCCCTAGTCAACCCCTTTGAGCCAAAGAAGTTGGAGTTTTTCTTTTCACAAAAATTAAAACCCTTAATTATAACCTGGGGCAGGGTAGTTCTCTCAGTCGATCCAGGTGCACAAAGAACGGTATCAAAGGAGTCCTTCCAAAACAAAAGATGGCGATGGTTCCGTATAATCGTAAGGACAGGCAGTCATTATCTCTCAAAATAAAAGCCCAATAAGTCAAAACCTATGAAGGAGACTTACAAAACTGGGGCATCCCGCTGACTGTAAATACAAAAGAAACAGTTCAGGCAAAAGACGGGGATAACACAAATCAAAAGAACGAGGTCGCTAAAAATCCTCAACAACATGAAAAATGTTACAAAAATGACTGCCTCCAAAAATTCAACTTGTGTGAACCATCACCAAAAACATCGTTCAGGACTCAAACAAGATCTAATGCACGATTAGCTGAGTTTAGGATCGAAGAACATCACGAAGAACGGGTGAGTACAAATAAAATTTGAGCCTTTATCCTTTGTTTCTTAAACCGTGAACCAGGCCACGTTATAACCCTTAAAAGTCCTAGCTGAAGCATGGGTTAGTTCAAAAGCATACTGTTACCAAAGGTATCCTGACTCCTGTAGGGCTTGCTGTAAAATCTTGAGTTGACATCACATTTTGCAAAAATTCACTTGTTTTATTGAAAGGCATTTTCAAAAATTTCAAAACAGACATAAGCTTTGCATTCTTAAAATAATATTGTTTGCATATGACTATTTGTTCAACAGCAGAGAAATTCGCACGACGAATATCTAGTGGACAAAAAACCTTCTCAATAAAAGAGTCATCAAGTGGAAAAACACTTCCAATCCAGGGGCACGACATGAGCATTGTCCATCATCTGGGGCAGTCAAGTCAAGATTCAAGGAATCTCTCAAGATGCCAAATAGCCAGGGGCAAATCTCCGCCTGAGTCACTTGGGGCATTGGACATGAATTCCAGCAACGAATCTTGCATGATCAAACATCTTCTGGTGGTATGACAACACAACACTACTAACAGTGACAACTCCCTACACTCTGAAAACGTGGACATAGTCAAAAAAAGTACTACGCATAATCAAAGACCCGCTAGGTCGACTGGCCTAGGCAAAAATAAGGGCTTCCCGGCGAACCAAAAGGGTTCGGGCAAAAATAAGGGATAAAATGAAAAAATCTGTACACCCGGCAAGTCGAAAACCTGAAAAGGCGGCTTGGGCAAAAAGGGGTATCCCGATGGACTGAAAACCCGAAAGGGCGGTCCAGGCAAAAGTTAGGGATCAAAAGCGTATGACTATGTCCCGTCATCTCGTCACTTGCCTACCAAAAGAAGGTTAGTCAATCGGCAGTTACCAGGCACCTCCACAGGTACCTTCTCCCACAGAAACTGGGGCAATAAAAATTGTCCGAACTGTACGTGTTGCTCTGTCCACCAGGTACAAGGTAGATTCAGCTAAAGAATATGACCAAGATACCTTCACACCCCGTAGAGTAAGACAGTAATGGAAGCTCTCCCCACTGAGACTTGCAACTATGAACAAATCAGCAATACTTTCCCCAAGCAGAGTTAGTCTACCATCAGCCCTAACAAAGTTGGGTATCCCCAGCAAGTCTTAATATTCCCCAGCGGAGTATAAGGATATTCCTCAGCAAGCATCTCCGGCAGTCTTAATATTCCTCAACGAAATATAAGAATGTTCCCCGGCGGAATATCAGATACCCCAGTGGAGTCATTTCCCCAACGCGATCTAAAAAGCTTCCCCGACCAGAGTTGAATCATCTTCCCCAGTAGATTCTGGAAGCTTTGTCCCCTGCAGAGTACAAATGCATCTCCCCAACCATATTCAGAGGTTATCCCACCAGAGTCTAACTGGGTTATCCTCAGCAAGTTGCAACGGAAAGATCATCCCCAGTGAAGTTCTTTCTATCCCCAGCGGAGTTCATCATCGAAATCCCCAACAAAGCTTATCAACGGAATCCCCAGCGGAGTTATCGTTAAAAACTCAGCAGAACATCTCTCCCCCGCAGAGTATTTCCCCTCGGAGTAATCTCTTTCATCAAGTTTATTCCCCAACGGAGTCCTTTTCTCCTGCAGGTTTATTCTCACAATCATCTTCGTTCACCATCCCCAGCGGAAACGAAGAATTCAACTCTATTCTCCAGCAGCTCCGGGATTTACTTTCCCCCAACTGAAACATCACATCTTCATACATCATGATACATGCATATACGCATCATACGAGTAAAATCTAATTTATGTTGAGAATATCATTGCTTGATCCATCTCATGCATTGCATGTGACTGACCTTTACCTTTCAGGAAAGACGCAGTTAAGTTCTCAGCTTAGTCGAAGATCTGACCAGTTCTTAAATCTCAATCGGATTATCCTCGGTTGAAATTCAGATAAGATTCTCAATTTCGACAGTTTCTCCACATCATAGGGTGGACAAGTACTATAACCTCAACGGTATACTCCATTGAGCACGAGTCAGTTCCTAGATCTTGATGATTTCCTCTGTCATTGTACGGACCAGTTCTATAACCTCAGGGGTTTACTCCATTGAACAAGAGATAGTTCAGATGTGACCCAGATATGGCAACATTCCGATACTTATTCCAGATTTCCTTCTAGAGATAGTTCAGATGTGACCCAGATTTGGCGACATTCCGATACTTATTCCAGATTTCCTTCTAGAGATAGTTCAGATGTGACCCAGATTTGGCGACATTTCGATACTTATTCCAGATTTCCTTCTAGAGATAGTTCAGATGTGACCCAGGCATGGCGACATCCTGATACTTATTCCAGATTTCCTTCTAGAGATAGTTCAGATGTGACCCAGGCATGGCGACATCCTGATACTTATTCCAGATTTCCTTCTAGAGATAGTTCAGATGTGACCCAGGCATGGCGACATCCTGATACTTATTCCATATTTCCTTCTAGAGATAGTTCAGATGTGACCCAGGCATGGCGACATCCTGATACTTATTCCAGATTTCCTTCTAGAGATAGTTCAGATGTGACCCAGGCATGGCGACATCCTGATACTTATTCCAGATTTCCTTCTAGAGATAGTTCAGATGTGACCCAGGCATGGCGAAATCCTGATACTTATTCCAGATTTCCTTCTAGAGATGGTTCGGATGTGACCCAGACATGGCGACATTCCGATACTTATTCCAGATTTCCTTTCAGAGACAGCTTAGAGATGCTCCAGACCCGAATGCTATTCTATTGCTTATTCAGATTTCCTTTTAGAGACAACTTAGAGATGCTCTAGACCCGGATGCTATTCTATTTCTTATTCAGATTCAAACTTCTAAAGACAGTTTAGAGATGCTCCAGACCCGGATGCTATTCTATTGCTTATTCCAGATTCCTTCCAGAGACAGTTCAGATGCGACCCAGACATGGCGACATTCTGATACTTATTCCAGATTCAACTATCAACTTCAAGTGCAGATACGCTCCAGACACGGAAGTCATTCTGTCACTTATCCAGATCCCAGTTACAGCACAGATACGTTCCAGACACGGAAATCATTCTGCTACTCATACAGATCTCAATTTCAAATACAGTCCAGATACGATCCAGATTCGGATGTCATTCTGTCACTCTTCCAAATAAAGTCCAGATACGATCCAGATTCGGATGTCATTTTGTCACTCCTTCAAATACGTTTCAGATATGCTCCAGGTGCAGACACAATTCTGACAATCACCCAGTTCCAGCTTATAGATATAGTCCAACAATCTCCAGATGGCATCTATAAGCCCATTCTCCAACCAACAACCTCCAGGTGGCATCTATAAGCCCATCCTCCTATCCATCATCTTTCCGAATGGAATCTGTAAGCCCATTCCCGACATCACATTGCTGATACTACACCATGTGAGTGCAAATTTCTGGGCACTTTAGTGTTCAATCATCTTCCACCTTCGGATCACGAAAGACACGCAAGCCAATATACATCCTCAGGTTTAAGAAGATTGAACAGGGGCAACTGTTGTACCCCAAAATTTTCCCTCCCATATTTCTCAAGATTTTTCAAGAATGGTCCTCAAATTGCTCAAAATTATTCAAGGGTTGTACAGTCAAACCACCTCCTAAGCCAGTTCAAAACTAGGGTTTTGGTTCTCTCAAGGAAGTTGGGGTTTTCAATGGTTCAATCAAGTCTCATAGGCCCATATACATTCTCAAGCACCTACATGCCAAGTCTCAAGACTCACAGTGCCAATTTGCACAGTCAAAAGCTCCATTTGATCTACAGTCAACTGCAAGGGCAAAATGGTCATTTTGCAGTCAAAGGTCAGAATTTTTGGTCAAAATCTTATTTTGAGTTCACAATCATCATTTGATCAAGTCTTGATCATGATTCCACAAGGATAGCTCAAAAATCATCAAGATGCAAAAAGTTACTATTTTTGGACAGCAGAAAAGTCAATTGTATCTTGACCAGGGCATAACTTTTTCATGGTTTGTCAGAAAAATTCCATCCAATGCTCATTTTGAAGGGGATGACATTTCCTACAAACCATCTTCACATTCCAAGTTCAAGAAATGCTCTCACAAGAAGTTACCAATTTTTACATTATAGGTCAAATTCAAAAGTCAACAAAAGTGCACTTTGAGTCAAAGGCCATAACTTGAGATTGGTAAATCCAAATGACATGGGACCAAAGGCATTGGTTATAGGACTTCAAGAGCTTTCCAAAATGTCCAAGAACATGGTCATATAATCAAAATTGAGCAAGTTGTGCATTGGAGAAGTTGGGAAATTTTCATGAATTTGCAAAAGTCAACTTTGCTCAAAACACCTTATTTTTGCTAATGGGCCTCAAATCTCTTCTTGAAACTTCATCCATGGCCTATGCGCGACCCATTAATATTAATTGAATTTATTTTCTTATTTTTATTGATTAATTGGATTTTTAATTAATATTAATTCATTTAATTAATTTAAATTGTAGGAAAATAGAAGATTTGGTTTTTAAATCTTTTTGTGAAGCAAATAGGACCTAATCATGCTGGCAAATTCGTGCACAAGTCAAAGATATCAAAAATCTCCAAATTTGGCAACATTTTCCAATCATGAAAAATCAAAAATATTTGATTTTCAATCAAAGATTTAATCATCAATACTCATGGGTTGGATCCAATTTTTTGACCTAATTCAATTGCCTTATATGCAAGCAAGCTGACCAGACCTAAGGGACGTGAAAAATCTACAGAAAAAAACATAGCCAATTCAAGAAATTTCCAAGAAAATTGAAAACTTATTTTTGCATTTTAGGTCGATTTAAGGCATTCTTTTCATTCAAATACGTTGCAGGATTTCCCAGGAACCTTTTGCAATTGAATTCACCCACCAAAGCTCAAAGAATCGTCCTTTACAGAACCACGGTTTGCCTTTTCTATTCCAAATCGTAACTCTTAAAGCATGCATATTTAACATGTTTTCTTGATTGATTTGTGTTGCTATGGACCATACGAAGCTAATGGTATAATTTAATTGAACTAAAACGCCATGAATCAAAAGATGCCATGAATGAATTTTTAGGGTTCTTGAGTTTTCAAAGAGGGCTTTCTAAACCAGGAACAATTGGGACTAGTGAGACTGTGATCGGTGGATCTGGAACTGACTGTTTAATGCTGGATCGGGAAATGTCGCGGAAGCAAGAGTCGCCACCGTCTTTTATTTTCTCCAACATGGAAAGGACAAAAGCACAGCAAACATCCTTATTGAGAATGTTTCTCGGTTCGGGAGGTAGATTTATAGAAAGGGGAGGTGTTAGCACCCTTTCTATCCATGGTTATCCATGGGCTCTTAGATACTTGCTCATGGTGTTTTCAAAAGTGTTTGCTTTTTAATTGTGAGTGTGTTTGAAAAAGTTTCTTTGAAAGTTTCAGATCGACTCTTGTATCAGTCCTCAAGAGTATTTGAAAAATTGTTTTGAAAGCTTTTTGAAAGTGTCGGTGTGAAAAGAAGTTTTGATTTGTTTTGAATTAGAGCAAGTATCTATGAGTCATCTACCTACCCTAAGGAATTAGGCTGTGTAAATGTCCTTAAGGTAGTGCCATCCCACTATTGAGAGGTAGGTAGCACCACCGTTGGAGGTGTTCGGGTCAATTCGAGTGTAGGGACAGTGTGGTCATCGGAGCAACAGTAGGACACCTTAGAAGCTACCCTTATGCAATTGATCCTTTTTTAATTCGAGGCAACTTTTCCGAGGCAACTTGTTTTGAGGCATATGGATCAACGGACATAAGGACTTATTAAAACGTCCTATACTCGACGACTGCGTTTGTAGGGACAGTGTGGTCACCAGAGCATCAGTAGGATACCTTATAAGCTACCCTTATGCCATGTGTCATGGACATAAGGACTTACTAAAACGTCATGTACTCGACGACCACGTTTCGGGGGCAAGGCAACAGAGAGGCGTACCCTAGAAGTGGTGTGTGAATTGTGTGTTGTTTTCAGTTTATGTTATCTTTGATCAGGCATTGAAGTGAGCTACGCTTATTTTTAATTAGCATGCATTCTTTCATACAAGTTAACAGTTAAAAGGGGTGCGGAAAGTAAATTGCGGAAAACGTAAATCCTACGCTATTACAAGGCGCGGGTCTATACATCGCCAAATCTTTACAAAGACCCGTTTTGAGTAAATAAGTGCGGAAAATAAAAAACAGTAAAAGGTCCTATTTACTATTACATATCCGGAGCAATTACATAATAATCGAACAAATTAAATACGCGCGAATAAAGAAAAGGGAATTAATTTTTTTTGGTCTTTTTTATAATAAAATGAAATTAAAAACTGATTAATGACTAATTAATTATTTTAATTACAAGAAAATATTTTTTGTTTTTTTTTATATTTTTTATGAAATAAAATAGAAATAAAAAGAAACAAAGTTAAAGATTAACCTAAATCTAAATCTATTTTAATTATTAAAATGTTTAAATGGCCTAATTAAAAACTAATTCAATTATGATTTATTTACAAAATAAAAATAATAATAAAAGTGTTAATTATATTTTTTTGGTTTTTTGGGTCAATTTTGATAATTAAAAACAAAATAAAAGTCAAATTAATGATTATTTAACAATTAATTAAAATATGCATGCAAAAATATTATTTTTAATGTCAAAAATTAAATAAACATTTTTCTGATTAAAATGCAAAAAGAAAATATTTTTTGTGAATTTTTAAATGCATGAGAAAATTATTTGAATATAAATTAAATTAAGATTAAAAATATAAAACAAGGAAAAACAAAGAAAACAAGTTAATTATGGAAAAGGTGGAAAAAGGCCAGAACCAGGACTTGAACTCGTGCCCTTTGGAGGAATCCACTGATGCGTTGCCAGCTGAGCTGCATGTTTTAATTGAAACAATAATAACACGTATATATTATATTAGTAAATCAAGTATTCCCTGGAAAAAAAAGAAAAGCGCGCTGATATTCAAACGGACAAATGAGGAGGGGACGCGTCAGCGTCTTCTTCCTTGGACACTGGTTCTTTTACCTGCGGATTTCTATCCGCAGGAAAGTTCGCAGGCTTCTTCAAAAATGGTCCTCAGGCCATGAAAACACCACCTAAAGCCATGGATGATCTCGTCTTGGTCCCCTGATCACGTTCCTACTCATGGTTCGCCTTGATTTCTCCTGAAAACCAAACGCCTAAAAAACAAAATACACAAACCCTAGGCACGGATTTGGTCATACAAGGCATAAAAATGGAATTGAATAATGCTATTAGATCCAGAATCAAACAAACAACATGATTATACCAAAAAAATTGAGAAAAGATGCAAGAATAGGGAGTATGGATTTCGTGCACAGGGGAAAGTTTGAGACAACTTACAGCGTCGTATAGGTGATCTCAGGCTGTGTTTTTGGTCTCTTCAGCTTCAGGGCGTGGCAATGAAGAAGGCTATGTGCTTCTTTTGATCTCAAAGTGCATGTAACCTAGCTTTCAATCCCTCACTTTTTTGACAAATTTTTGTTTTGGTCCTGGCCATTTTTTAGCTTTCTAGGTCGTGAAAAAAATTGTGTTGGCTTGCATATCTCTTATGTAATGAGTTTTGATCAAAATTATGGCCAATAATGCAATGCATTCATGCTTAGGATTCTCCATAAACTCCATTGAAGCACTTTCCATCTTTGTACCAAAATTTGAATTCTTGCTTCTTTTAGGCCCTTGCACAAAATTGGAATGTTAATGATGATGTATCAAAGCAATTCAATACAAGAAATATCCCCTTAATTAATTTCTTTGATTTTATTTGATTTTAAATGATTTAAAATGAATTAAATCAAATAAAATTAAATAAAAATGAAAAAATTAATTTTAAATTTTGAAATAATTTGTGGGACACGTGGGAAGCATGGCCAAGCTGAATCAAGTGGAAAAAGTGGGCCCCTTTTGTCAAAAATGAAGTTTCAAAGATAATTGATTTTGGCCATTTCACAAAAATTTCCCAACTTCTCCAATGCATATCTTGCTCAATTTTGAAGTTATGAACATGTTCTTGGACATTTTGGAAAGGTATTGAAGTCCTCTAACCAATGTCTTTTTTCCCATGTCATTTTGATTTACCAATCTCAAGTTATGGTCTTTGACTTAAAGTCCCTTTTTGTTGACTTTTGAAAATGACCTATAATGTTGAAATTGATAACTTTTTGTGAGAGAATTTCTTGGACTTGGAGTGTGAGGATGCGTTGTAGGAAATGTCTTCCCCTTCAAGATGAGCATTGGATGGAATTTTTCTGATGAACCATGAAAAAGTTATGCCTTGGTCAAGGTACAGTTGACTTTTCAGCTGTCCAAAAAAGAAACTTTTGACACCTTGATGATTTTTGAGCCATTCTTGTGAAATCATGGTAAAGACTTGACCACATGATGATTGTGGCTTCAAAATGAGATGTTGACCAAAAATTTTGACTTTTGACTGCCAAATGACCATTTTGCCCCTGCAGTTGACTGTGGAGCAATTAGGGTTTTTGACTGTGCAACTTGACCTTGTGAGCCTTGAAACTTGACATGTAGGTGCTTGACAATGTGTATGAGCATATGGGACTTGATTGAGCCCTTGAAAACCTCAACCTCCTTGCAAGAACCAAAACCGTAATTTGCATGGCTTAGGAGAGTGGTTGACTGTGTAGCCCTTGAGTAGACTTTGAACCCTTTGAGGTGATGCTTGTCAAAACTTGAAGAATATGGGAGGGCAAATTTTGGGGTACAACAGAGACACATGGTTGAGATCGTGAGAATAAGACGAACCTAACCCACCCATCGCGAAATATTTATATTCATCATGCTTTTATTCGCTATTTTTGGTTGCAGGAATTAGTGGGGGTTAAAAACCCCCGCTATCTAATATTATTTTTGCAGGAACAATGAAGAAGATGATGAGGTGTTATCACATGGTTGGACAGTTTAAAAACAAGCGCGTGTTTTATTGTTTTACAACATATTGATAAATTTCCCAATATAATAATCGCCATTTATTTCACTAACAATTGAAGCAGCGTAGTGGAGTGGTTAAGGCATTGGCATGTGAGCGCTGGGACCTGGGTTCGAATCCCAGGTCCCCCAAGACATTTATGTTATTTTGTTTCATATATTCACATGCAGGTTTCAGGAGATGGTCTACCATGTACCTCAAATACCCATGCGCCATGTGGCTTCAGGCATAAATCCAATGGCCTAGATGGAAGGACTATCCTAGTCCTCAGTCAACAAACGCATAGCCAATCCAGAAAAGTCAAACGTGGCTGGAATTGTCAATGGGCTTCAGATTTCCAAACACACCTCCTAACTTGGGCCAACACCACCCTGGGTTATTCTTTTTTCTCTTTTTATATTTTCCATTTAACTATTTTTATTATTAATTATTATTATTATTATTTAATTAACTAAATTAATTTTTTCATAATAAAATCAGAAAACTAAAAATAATATTATTTTTATTAGTTATTAAAATTAATTTCACCCTTTTATTATTTTTGTAAATAAATATAATTAACTAATTTAGTTTAATTAGGATAATTCTAACTTTTTGCAATAATTTAAAATCAACATAGAATTAGGGTTCTTGACAACTTTTAATCATGTTTTCTTTTTTTTTATTTCCTTAAAACATTAAAAAACCAAAAAAAATATTTCTTTCTTTTATTTAATTAATTAATTAGCTTAGGTTTAATTTAATTTAATGCAAAATAGCAAAAATTTCTTTCTTTCTCAAAAAAGGGTCAAAACCCTAAGAACTTCTCCGATTCAATTTTTCTCGCGCGAATGTTTGTTTTATTCATGTTTTGACCATATTTATGTATTTGCTCCGAGGATGTAATAGCTTTAATTAGGATCTTTTTATCGCTTTTATTTATTTTCCCGCAATTTACTTTTCAAGGGTTTGTTTTTGGCGATGTAAATACCCGACGCCTTGTAATAGTTTAGCTTTATTTTCCGCAACTATTAACTGCTAGATGTATGCTAACTAGGCTATGCATGACAAGACTTATTCTCAAATTAAAATCAACCCGTAGCTCACCATAATATGTACAAAGATAACATTGATTGAAACCTGACACACGTGCACATGCCACTCTTAGGGTACGCCTCACTTGGTTGCCTCGACGTGGTCATTGAGTATAGGGTGTTTTAGAGGTCGCCCTCCTGTCTAAAGATCAAAGTTTCCTCGAAATGGTTGCCTCGATAAAAAACGATCTAAGACATTAGGGTTACCGCTAAGGCGTCCTACTATTGGTTTGGTGACCACATGTCCCTATAATCGAATTGACCCGAAAAACTCCAACGACGGTGTTACCTACTTCTCAATAGTGGGATAGTACTGTCTAAAGGACATTTACACAGCTTAATTTATTTTGAGTAGGTAGAGGTTCTCAGGTACTTGCTCTTTTAAAACAAAAATACTTTTCGCACCTACACCTTTCATACAAAAGTTTTCAAACAAACACTTCATACACTCTTGAGGACAGATACAAGAGTTAAATCGAAGTTTTCAAACAAAACCTTTTTTCAAAACCCACAAACACAAGAAAAGCAAAAACATTTTGAAAACATAGTGAGCAAGTACCTAAGAGCCTGTGGATAACCACAGATAGAAAGGGTGCTAACACCTTCCCTTTCTATAATCTACCTCCCGAACCGAGAAATATCTCGAAAAGGAATTTTGCTGTGCTTTTGTCCTTTCCTTGTTGGAGAAAATAAAAGACGGTGGCGACTCTTGCTTACCGCGACATTTTGCTAAACGCAAACGCGAACCAGCATTCCAAAATAGTCAGTTCTATTCCCACCGATCACACCGACAAACTATCTTGAAAAGAGTGGACCCATAGATCCTTATCAGAAGAGTGAGGTTTGATCTTTCTGACGTAAGACCATAGATGCATCTTCGGACAAGACAAACCATCGTATTTAGCAAATGGAGGCACCTTGAATTTAGGGGGAATCACAATTCCAGCAACCAACCCTAGTTCTTCAAAATCCAACCCAGGTACTCTTTGTACCTCCATGGCTGCCAGGCGCTCTTCCAGATTCTTGTACTTATCGTCCGCAGGAGGGTACTACTGCTCAGAGTAATCTTCATCCTCCTCTTCTTCTTCTTCTTCAGTCTCAGAATCGGAAGGTCCTGCAACTCCCTTTCCTTTGCCAACCCCTTCATCAGACGTCAAGGGGAAATCCAGGACTCTTCTAGCTTGGTTCTCAAATCTCCTTCCCATAGTGGCCACACCAACTCTTATCTTTTTCTTTTTATCCTTTTATTTTTCCTTCTCTAACAATACTTTAAGGTCCTCCTGACCCTTTGCCAAGGTCATGAGGAGTTGTTGGAACTGTGAATTTTGCGCCTGTAGATCTTTGACCGTCTGCTATATATCCATCTTGCTGAAATAAACAGTAGAGAGATATGGAAACCTGGTGTGAAGACCTGTTTATGCATATGATGAATGATATGTATTCATGTAATGCATTCAAGGATTCAGATATTCAAATTTGTTGTAAACAAAAAAGAACGCACGTCATATTAATAAGATAAAATTTGTTAGTACATAAGTTCCCCATGGGCAAAAATAATACAAAATTCTAATGTAAAAAGACATTGCGCATCCTTTTTGGTGCTATGTAGGTGTTAAGAGCCTGCTCTTAATGGGGTCGACGAGTAAGTTCCAAAACCTTCTTCTCACTGGCGTAGAAGCTGGCTTCAAAAGTATTTCGTTCTTCCTTGAGATGTATCCAACTCAGTTGCAAATCTTCCAATGATGTTGGCATGTCAGGATGTAGGAGGGTGTATGGAACCTCTCCTTCCATAACAGGCTCTTTGATCATAGGCAGAATGTAGGGGTAAGGCATCATAAGACTCTGGGCGCGGGTCCATACCCACTTGAGGTAAGGCTCGAGGGGGATGGAATTCTTGTACCCCAATGTCTTATTGTCTACCTTATTGGGCATCCTCCAAGCTCGGATAAACCTTTGTCGAAGTCCTTGAGCGTCGTTGTCGAAATCAAAAACCAAGTCTGGAATCAGCATGTCATGAGGGCCATCCCTTCGGGCATATCCAAATTGTCTCAAAGCCAAACAGGGGTTGTAGGTAATGCCTCCTCTAATACCTAGTAGTGGGACATTAGGGAATTCCCCACAACGATCAATGATGATGACATTTTCTCTGGACCGAGAACACCAATGAACATCGGAATATGTAAGAGTCATCAATCATTGTGACCACCTCAAGCCTTGTTCATTCTTCAAGACTGACTGGGGAGGGTGTGAAATAAACCACCTTGCTAGAAGAGGAGTACAACACATGAGAACACCTCTTTTCCTCATTGTTCGTGTGTGAAATGAGTGGAGTATATCCCCAAGCAATATAGGCACAGGATTCCGAGATATGAAAATTTTGACAGCATTCACATCTATAAGCTGATCAGGGTTTGGGAACAAGACCAACCCATAGATGAGAAGTGCTACAATCTCCTCAAAAGCTTGCAGATCTAGAGAATTCCAGCAGTCTTGTGCCTTCTCAAACAGAAACTTTGCCAAGAAACCCTTGACACCACTTCTTGTTTCCCAATAACCTTTGATATCAGATGGTTGCAAGTGTAAGGCTTGAGCAACATCTTCAGGCTTTGGTTCTTTTTCCGTACCGTTGTATGGTAGTTGATGGAGAATAGGAATCCTAAGGAGTTGATAAAATTCCTCCAAAGTAGGCACTAGTTGGTAATCAAGAAATGTAAAGCAATGGTGTAGGGGGTCAAAGAACTGGAAGAGAACTTTCACCATGTCTTCTTAAATATTGGAGTTGACCAAGTTGAGAAGTCTACCATGTCTTTCGCTGAAAGGAGAATTCTATGGAATCTTGGAAGCAAGCTCCTTGAGTTGAGGAGGGATTCTCACAAGGTTGACTTGAATTGTTTTCCTGCGAAGAGATTCCATAACCTACAAAACAGGAACAAAGATGAAGATCCAAACCCTTGAAATGGTTAGTGGATGCATATGATGCTTTATTATGTTCATGATGTATGCATAAGTATATGTACAAGCAAGTCACACAAGTTCCTAGTTTCAGGCTTGCATGGGGTTTCACAGGTAAGTACCCTCTTGAAGTTAGTTGGCTCAACATGTCCTATAAATAGTAATCGGGTTCTAAGGAGCTCAATATCACTGGATTATTTTCCGTGTTCATTGTTTCAGTTTAGCCACTTAACTGGCGACCGAAATATTCCAAGAAAATAACCCTCAATGAGTGTAGTATCGAGTATCTACCAACTTCGGACTGCACCAAATCTGGACATCTCACTACCCCTAATAAGGCCAAGATGGTCAAGTAAAGGTTCTAAAAGTTCATTAGTGCTTCATGACATCACTCAGCGGCCCCGTATTCTCTTTGATTGACTCAAAGGCTACCGGTACCCACAAATATGTCGCACTAATATAGCTATTGCTTCAACCATGTCGGTATACCCCGCACAGTTTCCACAATGTATTGCTATTTACCTATGAATGTTTCCCAAATCCGGGTAGAGGATTTCAAACCCAAACAATAGAACCGAGTATAAAGCAATCAAAGCAAACAAAGTTAGCATGTAAAGGTGATCTAAACCCTAAGGTAACCCCAATTTTAGATTATCCCCAGCAGAGTCGCTAGTTCTGTGATATGGTGGGAGAACTGACTTGAGGTTTTGCGTTTATGTTCGCAAATGTTTTAGTTTAGCAAGAGTCGCCACTGACTTTTTATTTTATCCAAAGAAAAGGTCAAAAATCACAGGAAAGACCTTTGAGATGTTTTCTTGGGTTTGGGGGGTAGATTATGAAAAGGGAAGGTGCAAGCACCCTTTTCATCCATGGTTATCCATGGGCTCTTAGTTACTTGTTTAGATCACTTGCTTTGCTTTTCCAATTGTTTGAAATGGTGCTTTGTGTGTGGTTTTGAAAATATTTTGAAAAGAGGCCATCATTGTGGCAACCGTTGTAATGATTCTTGTTTGAATGTATACAAAGGTGTATTGTCTTTTGAAAAGATTTTTCAATGTTTGAAAGTTTGTTTTGGGAAATGTTTTGAAATTGTGTTGTGAGGTGTGTGTGAAAATAGCAAGGATGTTTTTGCAAACTTTGATCAAGTAACTAAGAGTTGTCTACCCTATCTACTCAAAGATCTTTCCTACACATTTTTAACCCTTTTGACAGTGTTGTTTTACCATTGTATTTGGTAAACAACCTTGTATTAGGATGTTAAACGGGACAGGCGCAGGTCATCGTATTGACCATGATAGCAATTGTGCTAAGTATCTTTAGCAAATTTTTGAGGGACTAGATCATTTATGTATAAGCAACCAAGATAGTGTCATCGAGGGACTATGATCTTTTGTTTTGTTTTTGTTTTGCCAAAGTACTCAACATGCATAACATGGCCATTTTAAAGGCAACAAGTGGATGAAACCCTAGGGGTACATGTGTGCATTGTGTTTGTCATTTTCATGCATTTAAGTCTTGTATTAGGTCAAACTATTTGTTTTGATTTTGGAATATTGCATACAAACCCTAATCTCTATCATGGCATATTTGAAAGTATAAGTGCGTAAAATTAATCTAGGCTATTACAACATTGATATGGGGAGGGGGATACAATTTTTGAATGGGGGGTATTTGCAAGAAAATAAAACCCTAATATTTACTATTACATCCAAATTGAATTCTTTGCATTAAATAATAAATAAGCAATATTTAAATAAGCAATAAAATATAAATATGCAAAATATTATGAATATGCAAAAAAAAAATTTGTTTATTTTTATATGTGTGAAAATAAAATATTTAATGTATTAAAAAGGAAAATAAAAAGTTATTTTTGTTAAGGGAAAATCCCTAAATTTTGTTTTAAGAAAATATATTTATTAATATTATTTATTTATGTACAATAAAAAATTAAAATATATACAAGTGTCAAGAAATAAAAATATACTAGAAAATATTATTTTTAATAAGAGTGGAAACCCTAGCTTTTTTTGTTTTAAGATAATATATATTATATTATTTATTTTATGTACAAGAATAAATATAAACATATATACAAGGATATTAAAAAATAAAACATATGAAAAAATATTATTTTATATGTATGAATAATAAAAATAAAATATATAATATTTCTATAATGTTTATAAGTTTTTATTAAAGAAAATAAAGGTATATACCAATTAATAGTTATTTTTATGTCTAAAAAATAATAAAAAATAATAAAATAAAATGTGAAAATTTATGAAAATATTTTTAGTATTTTTTTTTATGTTTAGAAAAAATATAATAAAATCAGAAATGAAAAATAAATAGAAAAATACAAAAATATAAAGAAATGGGCCAGGGGGTGCAATCAGTAAAGAGGGGGTGTCAAAAACAATGCCAGAACCAAGCCCAGTCCACTGAACTTCATCTTCAACCTTTGTCAAAAACACGCGCGCCTGACTCAAATATGGAAAACCTGCATACGTGCTCTAATACAAAAACTCATAACACCAAAGTTGTAGCATTTGTCAAGACGATTTCAACCATATAAAGAACTTAATCTAACTCTCAAAGACCAGAGAGAATTTCTCTGGCCCTAATTTCTAACCTAACTTTTTCAGGAAGTTCATGAATCAAATTCTCTTAACACGTTTAACTTAAATGAAATCTACGCATATGTACAGCTTCAGGGCTATGAGTACTACATTTTTTATTCACAAACCTAAGCCTAATGATTCCTAAATAGAGAGATAGAAAGTTGACAAATACCTGTTTCAGATGAACTCGTGTATGGCAATGTTGAGATTTTCAGTGAGACCTGAGGTGCTTGGGAGCTTTCTTGAACTTCCTCTGACCTTCCCTAATGCCTAGTTTGCTTTGGATTTTCTTGAACAAGCTTGTAGAACTCAACCTGCACAAGCTGAAAACAGAAATGGTGAAGCTTGCAAATGGAGTTACAGTCATTGGCCAATGATTAGGATAGCTTGGATAGGTTATATGGAATGTATTGGAACAAGTTTGGGGCAAAACGCACGAGTAACTTGTGAGATGGAAGTGAAACTGCAGGGAGTGCCCTGTTTTGCAAAAGGAAGGTGATTTAGTGTTTTGGAAGGCTTAAGGGTTCAACAATTCGTGTTTCTGGATAAAGACAATGTGCAAAACTTGTCTCCAATGCTTGCAAGAGTTGGTTATAACAGATATGCAAGTTGTGGCTCTTTGGCAAGTTTTCTTGTATTTTAAGCAAAAGTAACAAGTGATGCAAGATAGGCCTGTACAGGCTATCTACCAGCTTGCACTTTATGATCTTAGCCCCCTCAGTTTGTAGATATTGTTTGTTGTATAAGATTTTGTTCAAGGCTCAAGAATGCAATTTGACATAAAGCAAATTTGACAAAAATGGCAATGTTGCCTTTTTGCTATTTTTGGATTAATCTCTTGTGTAATCCTCCCATGATCAGAATAATGCCTCAAACCAATGGATTTGCATTTAATTATTGAGTATGAAAAGGGTTTAGGGACCTGTAATCAAGTACAAACAATGCTGGATGGAAGTTGCAACTTGTATCAACATGAAAATGCCATGGATTAAAAGTGAGTTTTTGCCAAATTCAAACCTTCGATTCTCCCTAACCACAAATGATTTTGGAGAGTTCTTGGACATTTTGGAAATATTGTAACATGCTCTACAATCCATCTTTGAAATGAATTTTGGTATTCCAAGTGGAACTATGTGAAAAATGGTCATGAAGATAGGCCAAAATCCTACCTAAACTAGGGCAAAATTTCACAAGTTAAAAGTTTCATAGACCCTTGTTCCAAAAATCATAACTTGAGATCCAAGCTTCTTTTGGGAAAACTTTGTGAATCAAAGTTGTAGAATTTGTGGAGGACTATAACTTTCATTTTAGAAGTTTTATTTGAATCCAATTGCATCATGATGAAAATGTTGGGCAAAATTGGGAAAAAATAAGAAAATTTCATAACTTAGAAAAATTCTAAGTTATGAAAATTTTCAATTTTAAACCCTAATTTGCAAAATTAGGTTTCTTGATGAACAAGTTTCATGTTTTGACATATATTTATGAAAAATGACCCTTGGCACTTGATTTTGACCAAAAAGTCAAAGTTTGACTTTTCAGTGTACAGTCAAATTTTGATCAGTTGACTGAAAAATTCATCGGTCAATCCAATGCATTTGAGATCTTTTGAACCTTGTGAATAGGTCAAGATGATTCCATTGAGTCCTTGAATCCATTCTTGAACCCAATTTTCCATTGGCTAGGTGAAAAATCAGAAATTGCCCTTATACAGTCAAAACCCGAAAAATGACCATTTTACCCTTTTGATGATCTGATCAAATTTCTTGAGGAGTTGTGGTCCAAACTTGATCAAATGGTTCATATGAGCCTATATTGTTGATGTGGATCAAAAATTGTGAGGTTTGACTGTAAATTGGCCACAGTTGACTTTTTCCTCAGTACAGCTAATTTTTAGGTCAACTGTCCAATTGACTGGGCAAAAATTTGATTCAAAGCTTGAAACTTGGTAGAGGCAATATTATAAGTCCAACATGAAGTATGAAGGTCACCTTGATCATTGGAAGTCCAAAAATCCCTGTGCAAACTCAAACCCTAATTTAGGTCATCAGTGCAAGGAGATGTCTTGAGCAGAGCAAAACCCTAATCCTGTCTGGAGTTCAAAGAGTCTTGTGAGGGGAAATCTTGATAAAATGAGAGGGCAAGTTTTGGGGTATAACACATCCAACTTCTGATATTTGTATCTCCTTGCTCAGCATGTTTTGAAGGAGCTCTCAGACTTTCCAGGAAGCTTGCAGCACGCTTTGTAACCTTCTTTGAGTTACCCTTGAAAACTCTGACTGAACCTTTGTGAAAATTGGCCCAGAAGTTCTGACCAAACTTTGTCTTGAAGGTGTCCAGAATTTGCTGAGTGCTTTAGTTTCATGGACGTTTCTTTGAACATTTATAACTTGAAATTCCAGCATCTCCAGGATAAGTTATGTTCTGTAATGTTTTAGATCTTATTGAAATCTAAAACTCTTGAGTTAGAAATTATTCCAGAATCAGCTTGCATCATGGTGATAATCTGATCAGAAGTTCTGAGCTTGTCATATTTCTTAAACACTTAGAAAAATTCTAAGTATTTAGAAATTTGACTTTTCCAAAGTAACCTTTGACTTTTGAATTTCTAGATGAAACGAACTTCATATCTCAACATGTCTTCATGAAATATGACTCTTGAAACTTGATTTTGATCAAAAGTCAAGGTTTGACTTTTCAATACGCAAATGACCATTTTACCCCCGTGAATGATTTTCTTGGAAAATTTGTAGATCCAGGCTTAAAATTGGAGGGGAGCAAACCTGAGGATTCAGGGTGATCCTTTGAGAAATGAGAGGGTAAATTTTTGGGTACAACAACTGCCCCTGTTCAATCTTCTTTAACCTGAAGAGTTAGATTGGCGGATTTGCCATTCGTGACTTGAAGGTGGAAGATGATTGAACACTAGAGTGCCCAGAAATTTGCACTCGAAGATATGTTAGTTGATTATATAGGGAATGGGCTTAAAGATGTCATTTGGAGAGATGATGGATAGATACTGGAAGAAGTATCAACACAGATTTCTTATTGATTTATGCTAAACTTGATGTTTTACCTGTGAGAAAAGGAATTAGTAAAATGCAGATGCTTGCATGATGTTCACCAGATGTGGTATCATGTTAAACGTATATGGTATGTACATGATATGATGTATGAATGTGAGATGTATGTTTTTGTCCGAGAAAATAAATCCCTGACTACTGCTGAGGAAATTCTAGGAGATTGAATCCCTGATTGCCATTGGAGATGAAAATATGCATATCTTCAATTTTGTTGAAAGGATGCTTTCGCTGGGGAATATCGCTTGAATGTCAGCTGTTATCTGGTCGGATCCAGGCTTCACAATTGCTAAGGATGAAGTAGTAGACTGCTATCTGGTCAGATCCAGGCTTCACGGCAACTTACTGGAGGAAGAGATAAAATAACCGTTATCTGGTCGGATTCCAGCCTTTGTAGAAAATTTCTTGAAATTGAATAGTCATCTGGTCAGATCCAGGCTTCTCCACAATTTTCTAGGGATACAGAAGTTAACTGTTATCTGGTCGGATCCAGGCTCCGCAGTAAACTTGAAGTGATAACTACTATTTGGTCAGGTACAGGTTTCATGGTTTTTGGAAAGTTGTGCTATTATCTGGTCGGGTCTAGGATTTATAGTGCATCTCTGGGGATTACAGTTAATTGTTATCTGGTCGGGCTCCAGGATTCATAATAAACTGTTTGAAAAACTGTTATCTGGTCGGGTCTAGGCTTTGCATATTTCTGAGGTTGATGAGGTCAATTACTATCTGGTCGGGTCCAGGCTTCACAATAAACTGTTTGGGGATTTAGTTGTTATCTGGTCGGATCCAGGCTTCGCAGTAAACTTGAAGTGATAACTATTATCTGGTCGGGTCCAGGTTTCATGGTTTTTTGGAAAGTTGTGCTATTATCTGGTCGGGTCCAGGCTTTATAGTGCATCTCTGGGGATTACAGTTAATTGTTATCTGATCGGGCTCCAGGCTTCATGATAAACTGTTTGAAAAACCGTTATCTGGTCGGGTCCAGGCTTTGTAGATTTCTGAGGTTGATGAGGTTAATTGCTATCTGGTCGGGTCCAGGCTTCACAAAAAACTTTTTGGGGATTTAGTTGTTATCTGGTCAGATCTAGGCTTCACAACAACTTGCTTGAAAAGATGAAGTTGAGAACTATTATCTGGTCGGATCCATGTTTCACAGTAATTTGTTGGGGCAGAGGCAAACTCTACCGGGGAAAAGAAGTTAAACATTAGTCAAATTGAGTCCAGGTTCTTCTATATCTTTGAATATTTAGGATACTGTCTGGTTGGGTCCAAGTTTCATAGCATCTTGAAATTGAGATCAACTGTTATCTGGTCGGGTCTAGGTTTCAGATACTCAAACTGTTATCTGGTCGAGTCTAGGTTTCAGCAACTTGAAGAAGTCAAACTAATATCTGGTCGGGTCCAGGCTTCATTAATAACTTGAAAATTGTGCTAATATCTAGTCGGATCCAGGCTTCATAGTATTTTTTTTGGAAATAGTAGAGGCTTTGCTGACGACTTTACTGGGGATCAGGGGTTGTGGCCCTATGATTCGCAATAATCTAAAAGGAAAATTCAAACTGGAGAGTGTAGACTCAGTCGAGTAGGACAGACTCGGCTGGGGATAACAGGCTCACTAGGGATAACAGGCTCAGTTGGGGAAGATAGGCTATGCCGAGGGAATACAAACTCAGTTGGGGAGGATGTACTCGGCTGGGTGTGTGCTCCTGAATTTGACACCTACTATATATTGGTCTTTTAGACCAAAAATGGAATAAATAAAACCAAGCTGGAGAATATTTTGATGGGTGAAATAACTTAGAGGAAATATCTAAGTTACATATTGGTCTTCGACCAGGAATCACTATCAAGATTTCGACTGAGAAGGTCTGATGACCTTCGACTAGGAGAACATATCTTCGTCTCGACACCAAAAGCGAGGGACATTTGAATTTGAATTGTTGGAGGGAAAGACGGTTTCGCCAGCAGTTAAAGGAAAGCAACGTGGCTGGAAGCTAGAGGTCGAGGGACATGCAGAGGACACTTGTCTTCATCTTAGAGCAAAGCTAGCCCTCGACGGTTACATAGTTTTAGTATAAAATAGGAAGTCTGTGTAGTTTTTTCCGGGTGTTCAACCTATTGTGCTAGTTACTCAAATATTGTCCAAGTACCCGCTGTGTGTGAAAGGATAAACTGATAAATGTACGTTGGAAACACCACTTTTCATTAATAAAGTCTTTTTACACTGCTCTGATCTTATTTTGCAAAGTTACTTTTCATGCACTTTTACCTTTTTACCTGCATTTCTATTAACTTTTTTTCTCTATAAAACCACAAGCATCTTATCTTTTGGTCGAACGTGCGTTCTTCCTATACATCTATTTTTCACATCAAACCAACATAAAAATTAGCATATGTTCTGGGATCAATCTGATCGGTCCCACGAGTAACCAAAAGGACTTTCCTTTTGGGAGGATCAGGGGTTGTTTACCAAAAACCACGGTAAACAAATTGGCACACCTGGTGGGACGTTGCTAGTTTTTATCATCTATTTGTTCATGTTATTGCTTTCCTTTTATAAGTATACAATATTGTATGTTATTAAGAAGTGGTAGAATAACCAACGAGTGTACTGTTAGGAAGAGAAATAGCGAAAGTAGAATGGCTAATGAGCCAAATCATGGAGAAATACCTCCACCAAATACTACTGGAACAACGGTTATTACCACCGTTGGAGAAAATATCCCAACTTCTGTTGGTTCAATACCAACGTTGACCACAAATCAAGCAGGACCCTTACTAACGTATGTGGTTCCTAGAGGTCCTTTAGGAACTCCCCCACCAAGGGCAAATCCAGGATCTCGACCATACATTCCCCCCAGGATTCTCGACAGCCTGGATGGGTCGAGAACAGCCATATGGCATGCCAACCACTGAAATGGCTAGCCTTATGAATGTTGCGTCTACTTTTTCAGAACCATTGGTAAGTGCATCATCGCCATTACAGGGATCTGGAGCCAGTATGGAAAATTTGGGTAGAAACCAGATTTTAGAAGGACCATCGAATGCAATACCAAGCCTCACAAATGCTTCTACAGCAATTTTGAGGCAACAGATGGACGAAAGCAACCATGATATAGTGCAAATATTAGCACAAACTTTAAGTACAGTGCTGAACCCCCTAATTTAAAACACTATCCAGTCATATCAGCAAATGGCAGCGCAAATGACGCGCATGGCTGAATTCTTTAGGGTACCCCAAACCGTTCGATAACTCAAAAAAATACCAATGAGAGTAAACCAAGGGGTAATCATAGAAAAGGATTTGACTGTTAATCAAAATCCTCAGATCCCTAGAGTAGAAATAGAGCAACCTAGGGTGGAAATACCCAGAAATCCCCCACCAATCCCTAGAGAAATCGATCAAGGAGTGATTATGGTGAATAGGAACCAAAATGTTGATGAATTGATACAGCAAGTTCGACACCAAAATTATGGAACAAACAATAATTTGACTGCCATGATCGAAAAGATTATGATTCAGAATGGGATGAATGTTGGTTTTCACAGACCAAACTTCACATCCCCATTGTCAGAATATGTTCTACAAATAGACTTACCTTCTAGGGGAAAAGTCCCTAAGTTTACCAAATTTTCAGGGGATACGACAGAATCTACTATCGAACACGTGGTGAGATATTTGATAGAGGCTAGGGAGATAGCAAACAATGAAAACCTTAGGATTAAATATTTCCCAAGTTCTCTAACAAAGAACGTTTTTACTTGGTTCACCACCCTCCCAGCCAATTCGATCCACAACTGGAATCAATTGGAAAGATTGTTCCATGAACAATTTTACATGGGACAAACCAAATAAGTCTAAAGAAATTGGCTAGTGTGAAGAGAAGATTCACCGAACCAATAGATGAGTATCTAAATAGGTTTCGATTACTTAAAGCCAGATGCTTTACCCAAGTGCCTGAACATGAATTGGTCGAAATGGAAGCAGGGGGCCTGGATTATTCAATTAGGAAAAAGTTAGATACCCAGTACTTGAGAGACGTGGCCCAACTGGCCGATAGAGTTCGACAAGTAGAACGCCTTAAAGCCGAAAAGGCTAAAGCCACCAAAACTCATCGAAGAGAAAGAGTAGCCTATGTCGAAATGGACGATGATGATCCAGAGACATCTAGTGATCCTATAGATGTCGAAGAAGGCGAGATAGACTTAGCAAAATTGAAACAAGGACCGCCATATTCTTGTAAATTGCTAGTGCCATCAAATGGGAAAAATCATGTAGAGTCTGAAAGAAACAGCGACAAATTCCCTAAGAAAACATATAGTTTTGACATATCCAAATGTGACGAAATATTAGATTTATTAGTTAAAGATGGCCAAATGATAGTGCCCCCAGGGGCAAAGTTGCCTCCTTTAGAACAAAGAAAGAAAAGAGGTTTTTGTAAATACCATAATTTTTTGGGCCATAAAACCTCACAATGTTTCCTTTTCAGGGATCTTGTTCAACAAGCACTTAAAGAAGGAAGGCTAAAATTTGTTGATAAGCCAGCGATGAAAATTGACGTAAACCCGTTACAGATGGAGGCACATTATGCTGAGCCAATCGGCATTCATATGGTGGAAGTTTCCGAAGATTTCATTAACAAGCCCATCTTCGGTGGCTTTACTGGAAACATATCCAGAAAGACTATCGAAGGAGTGAGGAAGGCCACTGAAGGCCTAAACCTGAACAAAGGAGCTGCCCAAGGCTCAAACAAAAAGGCCATTGAAGGCCTGAAACTGAATAAAGGAACTGCTGAAGGTTCGAGCAAAAGGGTTACTGAAGGTCCACATAGAAACAAGGGATTTGATGAAAGCTCTGACAAAAGAACCACCGCAAGATCTTACTTGGCTGCCGTGAAAGGCTCGACAGAGAACTTGGAGGCCAAAATGCAGAAAATGAATCTCGTTGCCAAGAGCAACATGGATGTCAACATGGTCGAAATCTCTGATGCTAAGGCTTCAGAAGAGGCTATTCGACAGGAGGAAGTGAACAAAACCGCATTTTCTAAAGAAGATGAAGATCTGGCAGACTTTTTACACAGATGCCAGAAGAAGAAATTGGAAGTAATGATGTGTCCCAGATGCAGCTCTATTTTTGACAAGAAAGCCGCAGAACACATACAAGGTATGAGGGCTGTAAAAGCAAAGTGGGGCAGCAATGTTCAACCAAAAATGGGTCTAGAAGAAAGATACAATCCCAGGAGAGGGCATCAAAGAGGACCCATGAACCAAGTAAAGAGGCCACCAACTTATAGGCCTCTAACTAATGTGCCTATAGATACTTGGCTTAACACTATGGGCAGAAAAACGCCCAATGAAGGAAAATGGCAGACGTTCGACGTGCCAAGGGGTTCCTCTTTGGACTACAGAAAATAGTACCATGCTTCTACATCAAAAATGGCTCACATATCAAGAAATTACAGGGGGAAGAACCCCATGTCTCGTTCAGAATGGCGGAGATTCCAAAGACGGCAAAAAGTCGAGAAGGAAGTTGTAGCAGAGCCTCACCCAGAGGCTATCACCAATGTGCAAAGAAAGCAAAGAAAACCTCTGGAGAGGAAACCTCTGGCATGGCCAGAAGAATGTGGGTCGAATGAAGAAGGTGACTCTGACTCTGACGATACTCTAGACATCATGGTGAACATCATATCGGTGCTGCCTAGGGAATATAACTGTCAAGTCGAAGTTGAGGAAACTGACTTGATGGTCGAACAAGAGATGGCCATACATAGGTTAATGTGTTACTATGTAATGAATAATGGCTGCATGGAAGAACAGAACACTTTCTTCGAGCCACCAACTGAGGCGATGAAAAATCACCTCAAGCCCCTGTTCATCAGAGCGAAGATAGGGGAAGTGACTGTAAACAAAATCCTGGTTGATTGTGGAGCGACCATAAACATAATTCCGCAATCTATGCTGAAAAAACTAGGAAAAAGAGATGCTGACATCAAGCCTCATAACATGGTCCTCTCCAATTATGAAGGAGGCATTGGAACCACAATGGGAGTCATACAACTAGATCTTAAGGTGGGATCAATCCTTCGACCCACCATGTTTATGGTGATCTCAGCAAAGCCAAACTATAATCTGCTCTTGGGTCGAGAGTGGATACATGGCATTGGCACAGTGCCATCCTCAATGCATCAAAGGGTTACGGTTTGGCATCTCGATGGCATTGTGGAAAACATTGAGGCAGATCAAAGCTATTACCTAGGCGAAGTTAACAGTGTCGGGAAGAATAGTTTCGACAGGAATTTGGCTCATATAGGGCCATGTAATCCTCCTGAATTCGATCTAACTCCAACACCCTACGCCTTCTGCTCTCTATACCTCCAATCTGACTATGGGTTTCAATGGGATAGAGAAGAGTTGTCCAACATCGACTACGGAGGGGTTGATGATATACGGCCAATAGGCTGGGGAAGTGAGTTTGATGATTATGACTGAGTCACAAGCTCTTCAAAAGATTTCGGAATATGTAGCCGAAAATAGAATGATATCGGCCTTAGAGGCTGAGGTCAAGTACATGGCTCATGAAGCCAATGAGCAGGTATCTCCAGAAGAAGGCCCTAGGAAAGATTTCTACCCAGAACCTCCTGACTTAGAAGATAAAGAAGTGTGAAATCAGAGGTTAGATGCCATTTATGATGATGAACCTCTGGGTTTCGAAAAGGATCCGTTGGCAGATGGTGTTAGGATGCTAGCACAGGACCCCTTAGAAGAAGTAAATCTAGGTGAAGGTCCGGTAAAAAAGCCAACATATATCAGCGCAAAGTTAGATCCAGAGCTCTAGGTCGAAGTGATCCATTTGTTAAAAGAGTTCAAGGATTGCTTTTCATGGGATTATAACAAAATGCATGGCCTCGACAGAAGCTTGGTGGAACTTCAGCTACCAAAAAAACCTAGAAAGAAGCTTGTCAAGCAAACTCCAAGGCGCTTTGCACCGGAGATTCTGTCGAAGATCAAAACGAAAGTCGAAAGACTTATGAAATGCAAGTTCATCTGAACAACCAGGTATGTCGAATGGATTCCAAATATTGTACCTGTTATAAATAAAAATGGTACTTTGAGGGTGTGCATTGACTTCAGAGATCTGAATGCTGCAACACCCAAAGATGAATATCCAGTGCCTGTGGCAGAAATGCTTGTCAATTATGCCGCTGGTTTTGAGTACACGAGTATGCTTGACGAATACTCTGAATATAACCAGATTTTTATTGCTGAAGAAGATGTGTCGAAAACAGCTTTTCGTTGCCCTGGTGCCTTAGGTACCTACGAATGGGTAGTGATGCCTTTTGGCCTAAAAAACGCAGGGGCAACATATCAAAGAGAAATGAACTCTATCTTCCATGATTTCATTGAAACTTTTATGCAGATTTACATTGATGATATTGTTGTCAAATCTATTTCAGGGCAGGCTCACATCAACCATCTTCGACAGTCCTTTGAAAGGATGAGGCGCTATGGTCTAAAAATGAATCCTATGAAGTGCGCTTTTGGTGTCAAAGCGGGGGATTTCTTAGGTTTTGTGGTCCATAAAAAGGGAGCATGTTAGCTCAAGAGGATGAGAATGGTGTCGAAAGACCCATTTATTACCTTAGTAGAGTTTTAAATGATGCGGAAACTAGATATAATGAAGTTGAAAAACTATGTTTATGTCTTTACTTTTCATGTACAAAACTCAAGCAATATATTAAACAAGTTAATGTTTATATTTCGTCTCATCTTGATGTTTTCAAATATATGTTATCGAAACCCATTTTGCACAGTAGAATTGGCAAATGGGCGCTTGCATTAATTGAGTATTCGTTAACCTTCATGCCTCTCAAGGTTGTGAAAGGTCAAGTGGTAGCAGACTTTATAGTTGACAACTCAATAACAGAAGAACCAATGAACTATTTGGAGATTGAACCTTGGAAGTTATACTTCGACGGTTCTAGTCATAAAGACGGAACTGGAGTAGGGGTTCTCATTATTTCTCCAAACAAAATTCCAACAACATTTAAGTACAAGATTGAAGGAGACTGTTCAAATAATGAGGCTGAATATGAAGCTTTAATTGTAGGTCTTGAAATCTTGTTAGAATTGGGGGCAACTCGAGTCGAAATAATGGGAGACTCAGAATTAGTCCTAAAACAAGTTACAAAAGAATATAAATGCATAAGAGAAAATCTTATCATGTATTTCGTAATAACTATGCGTTTGTTGAAGAATTTCGAAGTGGTTAACATTTGACATATACCCAGATTGGAAAATTAAGTGGCTAACGATTTAGCACAGATCGCTTCCGGGTATAACGTTTCGAAAGAGAAACTACAACAAGCAATCAAAGTTAGAGGAAGAATAGAATCCACTAAGCTGTCTCCAATAGATTTGGAAACAACAACGTTGGGATACATTGATCACGAAAACTTCGAGATTTCGTTCATAGACAATCTAACAGAACAAGATTGGAGAAAGCCTATAGTGGATTATTTACAAAATCCAGGGGTTTCGACAGAGTGAAAGATAAAGTATAGGGCACTAAGCTATATACTAATGGGAAGTGAATTGTTCAAGAAAATGCTTGAAGGTGTGCTGCTAAAATGCTTAAGCGAAACAGAAGCATACATAGCTCTTTCGACTACACACTCCGAGGAATGTGGAGCACATCAAGTAGGCCATAAGATGGAATGGTTGTTGTTTCGACAAGGACTATATTGGCCAACTATGTTAAAAGAATTTATTGAGTTTGCAAAAGGGTGTCAAGAATGTCAGGTGCACACAGGCATCCAGCATGTACCAGCAAGTGAACTTCATTCGATTGTGAAGCCTTGGCCTTTTAGAGGTTGGGCTTTAGATCTTATTGGAGAGATTCAACCAGCATCCTCTAAAAGCCAAAAATACATATTGGTGGGCATTGGTTATTTTACTAAATGGATCGAAGCAATTCCTTTAGTCAATGTAGACCAAGAAAATGTCATTGAATTTATTCAAAAGCACATTATATATATAGATTTGGAACCCCTGAGACAATAACGACAGATCAAGGATCAGTCTTTACTGGTCGAAAAATGCAAGAATTTGCTACAGAAATGGGATTCAAACTATTAACATCTACGCCTTATTATGCACAAGCTAACGGCCAAGTCGAAGCAGCAAACAAGGTAGTAATCAGTTTAATAAAGAAACGTGTGGGAAAGAAACCAAGGAATTGGCATAAGACGTTGGATCAAGTTCTATGGGCTTGTCGAACCTCGCCTAAAGAGGTCAAAGGAACAACACCATTTCGCCTAACTTACGGTCATGATGCAGTTTTGCCTGTAGAAATTTTTCTGCAGTCGACGAGGGTTCAAAAGCATCAGGATATTCCTTCTGAAGTTTATTGGAATATGATGTTAGACGAATTAGTGGATTTGGATGAGGAAATATTGAAAGCCTTAGACCTCTTAAGGTTACAAAATAAGCGGATCGAGAAATCTTATAATCGAAAAGTAAAGCCTAAGGCATTTTTGCCTAAAGATTTAGTTTGGAAAGAAATTCTCCCAATGGATAGAAAAGATAGAACTATGGTAAAATGGTCCCCTAAGTGGGAAGGACCTTTCAGAATTATTCAAACTTTCTCTGGTGGAGCTTATGAGATCGAAGAGTTAGGTGAAGATCAAAGACTTCTGAGAGTAAATGGTAAATACTTAAAAATGTATAGACCTACTCTTCAAGAGGTTAAAATACCCAATGTATAGTCACAGTCGAATTAAGAAAATGCCAAAATGGAAATTTAAATTTCATTAAAAATAGCCAAGATGGCCTTAACATCATTACAATGAGTAATTATACAAACATAGAAACAGGATTCAAAAGGGGAGATTAGCCTTGATCTGGAGATATTTAATCCTTTGCAATTCCAGACGCTGTTCACAAAGAGCCTTCGACTGATGAAGGGTTTCAAGTTTAGCATCAAGCGTTTGAGCTCGATCAGCATGCTTCAACCCTTCAGCAAGTTCCTCCTGGATTTCAGACTCGGTATTTGTGGCAAGAAGTTCTTCCTTCCTTTTATCATTGGCGGCAATTTTATCCTCCAATTCTCTGATATGCGCCTTCATTTTAGCCGTGTCTCGATCGATCTCCTCAGCTTCTTTATGCATAGCTTCTTGAGCCCTCGACAGTTCTTTTACTTTTGAAGTTGATTTGGTAGCAGCAAGCCAAGCGGCAGCTACATGGCCGTTGGCCTCTTCGATCTCGCGAATAAGGGTCCTTCGACGATTGTAGTCCGCTGATACTTGGTCAATAATGGAAGTTAAATCCATAATGACGTTGGCTACATCTGGAGAAGCAATGAGGTGATCAACAACCCTCAAGGTAGTCTTCAGAAAGGAATGAGCAGTAGGTTCTCCTTCCAAGGTTAGCATTAAGTCTCTTTTGAAAAAAATTTCTTTAACCTTCGGAAGTGCCTCATCAAGAGGGTAGGTCGAAGTAGACTTTCTGGATGATGTCGAGACACTATGGTAGGAAGAACTTGCTCGCCCTTCGATAATGGCAGTCAGATAGCCTAGAGGATTTTGCTGTTTCACCAAGGCCAAAGCCTCTTTGGTTCGGGACCCTGTCGAAGGGGCACCCTCATTATTGGCAACAGCCACATTAACCACCTGTGTGGGAATATGGGCAGTTTCAGCGTTTGCCAGGTTTTGGGCCCCTTCAATAAAGCCTTCGATGCCATCAGCATCTGGAATTTTTTCACCTTGTTCTTCCCCCTCCAGCATATTCTCCCGTTCTGTTACAGCTACGGTATCAGTGGCCACCTCCTCTTCTTTGACTTCTTGTACGTCAACCAGTGGAGCCCTATTTTCCTTCTGATCTCCTAGAGGGCCTTCTTCATTGACTTCCTCTATGGTCTCATACTGAGGTTCATAAACTTGGTTCACCTCATCAGCTGAGCTCACAAAAGAGCCTTTTGTTGAAGAAGGCCTATAGGTAGGATCTCCCTCACTATTTAATAGAGTGGCAGATCCTTCAGCAGCAGTAGGAACTTGTTTAGAGGTGCCAGCAGTGTCCTGAAAATTAAAAGAGGTTTTAATCTCAGGATTTTTATAGAGAAAAGATTTATTTCAATAAGTAAGCAATTGACCGTCGAAGCAAATACCAAAATTGGAACTTCGACGCCATGGCTAGAATTATCGCTCTCACTGGGATTATTTAGCTTGGCAGCTACTTCTTGCTCAGTAGGCTCTCTAATAACTATAGGAGGAGGCCTTGACTTGGTGGTCGTAATTTTAATTTTGGTCTTGGGATGAGGCTCAGGCGCGGGAATTGCTTTCTTCAATTTTTGTCTCTTCAGAGGAACAAGAGGAGACTCCTCTTCTTCATCACTAGAGATTTCTATTTCCTGAACCTTCCTTTTCTTGGGAGTGGTTTTCTGAAACATACAGAAAGATAAGAGTCGAAGAAATCAGCATCTGTATCAGAAAATATAAAGAGGGAAAGGTACAGTAGAAAGTAAATACCTTTGGCGAATGATCAATAGAAGGTTCTCCACCTTTGGCGCTTTCAGCAGCCTTCTTTGTACTGGTCCTCTTGACAGCTGTACAGAAAACAAAGATAAATCGAGCGTCGAATGATTAAATCTAAGACAAAGAGAAAAAGGAAAGAACATAATACCTTTCTTAATCTTGTCAAGGACCAATTTAAACACCTCGCAAAGATGGTGGGCGAAGTCCTTCTCATCGAAGAACTCCTCAGTATAATACTGCCTCCACCACCCTTCAAAATTGCTAGAGCACAAAAAATTGAGATTGAAGTCGAACATGGTTAGTACGGTCCGACCAACGTACCTACCAATATGCTTGGTAACAGCATCTTCTGAGTAATCTACGTTGTAAAATAACAGCAGTTTCTCTCGAGGATAGATGGGTGATGGGAGTGATTGGACAATGTCGAATTGTCGGGAAACAAGATTTGGTTAGTAGGCAATCAAACTTAATCGATTCTTTGAGCTCTTGAATCTTAGTGGCATGATTCTGGGTTGAAGAAACGACTCCTATATGCCAACGTATTCGTCCTCCAAGTGCTCATCATCATCCGAAGGAAATGGTCTAGTAAACCATTATGGGCCGACTTTTCGACTGGCAAAAGGAGCCATGGTCGAAACAAAATGTTTGCATTCTGCAAACATCATCATAAAGCTTGTGAAAGCCTTTTGAAATTGTTGACCCTCGTCAGTCGGAGTCAGCAAAGCAAGTCTGGTACCTTCGACCCTCCTGTTTAGAATTTCTGGGGCCACTTTGTTGATCTTGTTCTTCTGAGGAAGAAAAGATTCAAAGGTGGCGTTGAGCCAAAGTAGAAGAAGCCAGAAAGGTCCAGAAAGAAGCAAGCTTGCCCTATCTCCTATGACCTTGATGAAGCTGTGATGAAGCTGCGTCGCGAGCGTGAGCATATTCTTAGTCACTTGAAGCGACTTGGTGCAAAAGATGAAACGGGATAACCACATAGCTAGAAAAGATATATGTTCCACCTCCGACACAGTGCTGGAGGATTTGTCATGGAAGTGGTTGATGAAGGTGGTGTATGTGGGTTTGGTAGCTGAAAACCCAATGACATCTTCAGACAGATCCTCTGGGTCGAAATAATCGCCAGTCGGTCGAAGATCGGTGATCATTGCTATGTCGAAGAGGGTTGGGGTTACCATTCCAAAGGGAAGATGAAATGTGAAGTGGGCGTTATCCCAGAAGTATAGTTGTCGTACCCCAAAATTTTCCCTCCCATATTTCTCAAGATATTGCAAGAAAAATCTCCAAGTGGCTCAAGGTTGCTCAAGAGTTGGTCAGACAAGCTATCTCCTAAGGCAGTCAACCCCAAATTAGGGTTTTGTGTTGCATCAAGATACTTGAATACAAATGGACTCAAGTGCTCCCCAATGTCCTAATATGTTCTCAAGATAATCCATGTCAAGTTTCAATTCTTGCAAAGGAAGTTTGCTCAGTTAATTGCTCAAAGGGCCCAAAAATCGATTGTGCTAGGGCAAAAGTCAATTGTGACCTACAAACAGTCAAACCTCAAGATTTTTTGTCAACATTATCATTTTGAAGGATATTTCATCATTTTATCAAGGGTTGATCATGATTCATCAAGGATTGCTCAAAATTCATCAAGACTCAAAAGTTGCTAAATTAGGGTTTTGTAGGAAAAGTCAACTCAATTTTGACCAAGCATAACTTTCCCATACTTTATGAGAAATGACCCATCAAAATCTCATTTTGAAGAGGATGCAATTTCCTACAATCCATATTCATACCCCAAGTTCGAAAATTCACTCACAAGAAGTTATAAATTTGGACATTATAGGTCATTTTTGAAAGTCAACAAAAACACCTTTTTTGCCAAAGCTTATAACTTGAGCATGGAATATCAAAATGAGATGAGACCAAAAGGGTTGGTTAGAGGACATCTCAAGCTTTCTAAAAAAGTCCAATAACACTTCCAAAAGTTCAAAATTGAAGAAGTTATGTATTGTTGAAGTTGGACATTTTTGCAAAATTGCCAAAAATCAACTATCCCTAAAACTTCAAATTTGTCAAATGGGCCCATTCTTTTCCACTTGATTTGAGCTTGCATAGTTTCCCACGTGTCCTAGCTTCATCCATGAGCCCATATTCTATTTTTCTTATTGTATTTGATTTTTATTTGAATTTATTCACTTTAAATCAAATTAAATCATATAAAATCCAAAACTTTGATTACATGAGATCTTTTTGCTATTTCAGGTCTTGATTATCATCATTAACATCATCAAAATTCATATCAAGCAATCCATGTACAAAAAGATTTAAAATTGGAAAATTTGGAAGGTTTAGTAATGGAGAATCAAATCAAATTGGCAATCATTATTGGAGCAAAATTTGAATCAAGTTTGTTACCCTAATACATTCCACACTACATAAACAAGCCAAAGGGACGTGAATAAGGGTTGGAGGCTGCAAGAAGAGGCAGAACAAAGTTTGAAAAAAGTGGTAAAAAGCTTGAAATCGAATCCATAGCTAGAGACATTTTCAGAAGCTGAGACCGGTCCCAAACGCTTCCTGGGTATTCACTCAGTCTACCTGGATCAAGAGCAAGCATTCTCAGACCATCTAACGCGCTGTAAGTCCCTCTTTACCTAGCTCTGTTCTTGGATTCGGTTTGGCTCATTCTTGCATCATTTGAAAAAATCATTGAGATATTTGTGATTCTCGTAACATTTCCAAGCTTTTGGCATTATTTAATTTTGTTTATCTGACCTGTTTTCCAAGATGCCATAGCTAGGGTTTCTTGGATATTTTTGGGTGTTTTGTTTCAGGGATAATTGGCCACCAAGAAGGGCATGGTTAGGACCGGGAGGTTAAGACGAGCATGCCCATGCCCTTGAAATGCATTTTTGTGGCTCGTAGAAAATTTTGGAGATGGCCTGGCTTATAGCTACGGACTTCTGTCCGTTGGTATAGGTCTGAATTGTTTTAGCCATGGATGGAAGGTAGAAGATGAAGGCGTGTCACGCCATCATTGGCCCTTTCAAAACCACGCGCGCATTTTTGTTTTTGTTCTGACCATTGACTTGTTTTATTACATAATATATTCTTTTCATATTATTAACAAACAAAGCAAATCAGCCTAGTGGCAAGCGTGCATTGGCAATCACCCTCAGGACCTGGGTTCGAATCCCAGGTCCTCCACTTTCTCAATATGTTTTTTCTTCAGGTACTCCTATGCGTGCTTAGGCTTGCAGAACACCATGCACTCTCATTCATCCAGTTTCCAGATGGCCAAAGGCCAGATCTGGTGGCCAAGATCTGAAGGACCACCATAGGCAAAGTCAACGCACACGCACCAAATCCAGGAAAGGTCAATAAGGCCAACGTGTTTTGGGCCTTCAGCTTGCTTCTCAAACTCCCAGTTTCAGGCCCATACCCCCTTTCTCTTAAATATTTTGCTTATTTATTTTGTTTATTTTAATTGTTTTATTATTTTTATTATTTACTAACCAATTACAAAATTCTTTTCTTTATAAAATAAAAACCACAAAAATATTTTCTTTTTCAAATCAAATTTTTATTTTTATTTTATTAATAAATACTAATTAAATTAATTTAGGTTTAATTAGAATAACTTTAACATATTTTTGTAAATAATTAAAATTAAATTAAATTTTATTAGGTTTTTACTAATTCAATTAAAATTTTGTATTTCTTTCTTAAAATACCAAAAAACCATAAATAATTTATTTTTACTAATTAATTTATTTAATGCAATTTAGTAATTAATTTAGAATTTGATTCTTTCTTAAAATAAAAAAACAACAAAAAAGATATTTTCTTTCAAAAAAGGGTCAAAACCCTAATTTGCGCTCGATTTAATTTCCCGCACGCGATTTATTTTCTTTCACCTATTTATGTATCTGATTCCGGATTGTAATAGCTTAATAGGACTTTTATTTATTTATCGCTTTATTTATTTTTTAAAGGGTTTGTCTTTGGCGATGTAAATACCCGACGCCTTGTAATTTAAATTCCGCATTTTATTTCCTGCAAAATATAACTGTTAGATGTTTGATAATAGGGATGCATGACAAGACTGAATGTTTTAACCTAAAATCAACTTAGATCACCATTACCATGTACAAAGATAAAAATAAATGAAAATGACACACTCGCACATGCGCACTCCTAGGGTACACCCCACTTGGTTGCCTTCGTACACGGTCATTGAGTATAGGTCATTTTAGAAGTCGTCCTCTTGTCTAAAGATCATAGTCGCCTCGAAACGGTTGCCTCGGATATTGTTGCCTCAAAAAAATGATCTAAGACATTAGGGTTACCGCTAAAAGCGTCCTAACATTGCTTTGGTGACCGTAAGTCCCGCATTCGAATTGACCCTTAAAACTCCAACGACGATGCTACCTACTCATCAATAGTGGGATAGCATTGTCTAAAGGAAGATAGCATAGAACAATTCCTTTTTCGAGTAGGTAGATGGTTCTTAAGTACTTGCTCTTTCAAAAAACAAAATCTTTTTCACACTTACACTTTTTCGAACAAAGTTTTCAAAAACACTTCATACACTCTTGAGGACAGAAGCAAGAGTTAAATCGAAGTTTTCAAAAAAAAAACTTTTTCAAACCCACAAGCACAAAGAAAGCAATTTTTTGAAAACAATTAAGCAAGTACCTAAGAGCCCGTAGATAACTACGGATAGAAAGGGTGAAAACACCTTCTCTTTCTATAATCTACCCCCCGAACCCGAGAAATATCTCAAAAAGGAATTTTTCTGTGCTTTTTCCCTTTCCTTGTTGGATAAAATAAAAGTCGGTGGAGACTCTTGCTTACTGCGACATTTTGCGAAAACAAACGCAAAACGCAAACCAGCATTCCAACTTTGCAAAGGCAGGTGCCTTGAATTTGTGCGGGATTACTACCCCAGAAGACAGACCTAGATCCTCGAAGTCCAGGTCGGGCACTTTTTGTATCTCCATGGCACTTAGCCGGTCTTCCAACTGTTTATACCTGTCCTCAGCTTGAGGGTACTGCTCATCATTGTAATCGGTCTCGTTGTCGGAGACCACTGGACTAGGAACCTCCCTTTCTTGGGGACTGTCTTTCCCAACAGATGGGGTAGTCTGCTCAACTTCATTTCGTGATCCATTCCCAGATTTGCGTCTAGGGTTGAACATCACCGTCCTCTTCTTCTTCTTTTTCAAAAGCAGGGTCTTCAGATCTTGTTGCCCCTGGGCCAAACTCATGATCAACTCTTGGAACTAGGCGTTCTGAGCCTGGAGAGCCTTGATGGATTGCTCAGTAGATGATTCAGGATTCATGACGATCGGCTGAAATAGACAGCGAAGAAAGTAAGCAACCTGTAAAAAGGGATACCTGTAATGCAATTATATGTATATATGCATGCAATGTTTTCAAGGATCTCACGGGGTAGACAAGAAAATTGTTAGAGTTGGGATCCAGTAGTTTGATTGAAGGAACTGCATGTTGTTGAGAGTCCTTCTTCAAGAGTCAAGGCTCACCATATCGAGTGGGTCATAGCCCCTGACTCAAGTTATTATGTTTTGGCTAGAGGAAAATAAATCCCCTTTGCCCCTTGCTAGACATTTGGTCCATCATGACCTGCATCACAAGCCCTTGAGATCCTTGAAATGGATTAGTTCTTTATGCAGGATGCATGCAATGGTATGATGGTATGCTATGCATGGGGTAATGTAGGTAAACCCCATTATGAGTCCCAGATAAGGACTGTAAACAAAACCTGCAAGGAACTCGTGTTGTTAGATAACAAGCATGCAAGTAGTCAAGTTTTAAGGCACACAAGTCACACAGAGAGCCCTTAGAGTTTAGGCCAGCATAGGGTCTAGGTATTACCCTCTTTCAGTTTGTTGGTTAAGACCTGTCCTATTAGAAGTAACCGGGTTCTAGAGGATCCCAATATCACCGACTACCCTCAATCGGTCATAACTCCAGCATCGCAATCTTTTCTTGCGGCCAGAACCATCGCGAGAGTTTAGCCTCAATGGGCGTAGCATACTGCTACTGTTCTATTGGCCAAGTTGGGTCATTTAAGGTTCTAAGGTCGGTTGGTGCTTAATGACCCCTCAGAAGACCCATATTCTCCTCGTTGCGACACAAGGGATATCGGTATAGACCAAGGCGCCACACCAACGTAGCCACTGCTTCACCCATGTCGGTCTACGCCGGACAGGTCCCTCACAGCTTATGCTACCTAACAGGGTATCCCCAGATCCGGGTTAGGATCTATGTAACTCCAATGCAGCCCATAATAATAAAGAAAACAAGCACAACAATTGAAAACACAAGTGATCTTAGTCCTAAGGTACACCTCACTTTAAGTTTATCCCCAGCAGAGTCGCCAGTTCTGTGATCGGTGGATTTGGAACTGACTGTTTAACGCTGGTTCGCGAAATGTCGCGGAAGCAAGAGTCGCCACCGTCTTTTATTTTCTCCAACATGGACAGGACAAAAGCACAGCAAAATTCCTTATGAGATAGTTTCTCGGTTCGGGAGGTAGATTTATAGAAAGGGAAGGTGTTAGCACCCTTTCTATCCATGGTTATCCATGGGCTCTTAGATACTTGCTCATTGTGTTTTCAAGATGTTTGCTTTTCAATTGTGAGTGGGTTTGAAAAAGTTTTCTTTGAAAGATTTCAGATCGACTCTTGTATCAGTCCTCAAGAGTGTTTGAAAAATTGTTTTGAAAGCCTTTTGAAAGTGTCGGTCTGAAAAGAGTTTTGATTTGTTTTTGAATAGAGCAAGTATCCATGAGTCATCTACCTACCCTAAGGAATTAGGCTGTGTAAATGTCCTTAAGGTAGTGCCATCCCACCATTGAGAGGTAGGTAGCACCACCGTTGGAGGTGTTCGGGTCAATTCGTTTGTAGGGACAATGTGGTCACCAGAGCAACAGTAGGACACCTTAGAAGCTACCCTTATGCCATTGATCCTTTTTTATTCCGAGGCAACCGTTTCGAGGCAACTGGATCATGTCATGGACATAAGGACTTACTAAAACGTCCTATACTCGACGACCACGTTTCGAAGGTAAGGCAACAGTGAGGCGTACCCTAGAAGGGGTGTGTGTATTTGTGTGTTGTTTTCATGTTAAGTTTATCTTTGATCATGGCACGGTGAGCTACGCTTGTTTTTAATTAGCATGCATTCTTTCATACAAGTTAACAGTTAAGGGGGGTGCGGAAAGTAAATTGCATAAACGTAAATCCTACGCTATTACAAGGCGCGGGTCTATACATCACCAAAAATTACAAAGACCCGTTTTAGTGAATGAATACGGAAAGTAAATAAAAACAGTAAAGGTCCTAATTATTATTACATATCCGGAGCAATTACATAATAATCAAATAAAGTAAATGCGCGCGAAAGAAGAATCGGGAATGTCTAAAGGTGTTGACCCTTTTTAGAAAAGAAAATTGATTTTTCTGGTCTTTTTTGTAATTAAAATGAAATGGAAACTAATTAATAACTAATTAATTTAATTTAATTAAAAGAAAATATTTTTTTGTTTTTTATGTTTTTTTTATGAAATAAAATAGAAAAAAAGAAATAAAATTCTAGGTTAACCTAAATCTAAGCTATTTTAGTTATTAAAAAGAATGTTAAAATGGCCTAATTAAAAAAAACTAATTCAATTATGGTTTATTTACAAAATAAAAATAATAATAATAAAAATGTTAATTCTATTTTTTTTGGTTTTTTTATGAAAATGATTAATTGATTAATTACTAATAATAAATAAAATAAAAAAAGGGTTAGAAATTAAATTGAAAAATAAAATGAAAAGAAACTAATAAACCAAATGGAGGGGGTGCTGGGCCAGAAATGGGGGTGTGATGTTGAATCTTAGCCCATGAGCAGGAAGCCTCGTTTGACTTTTTTAATCACCTATGCGCACGTTGACTCCAGAGTATGATGTGCTGGCCTTCTGGACCTTTGGATCTGCATGGAAAGACACATGGCTGCTTGGATCTTGGAGTCACATGGTGGCCTGTTTTGACTATGCTGCATGGAATCAAGTTGAACAAAATAATAGAAATTATTTGGGGGGACCTGGGATTCGAACCCAGGTCCCAAGGATGGCATGACACGTTCCCAACCACTGAAGCACTTTGTTGCATTTGTTAATAACATGAAAAACAAATATGATATAAAACAAAAGCCAGTAATGCTGAAAAAACAAAAAAATATGCGCGTGGATTTGAATGTACCAACGCCTGCTTGCCACGCATGTCATCTTCTACCTTTTCTGCAAAATATCAAACATATAGCGGGGGTTTTAAACCCCCACAAAATGCAGTCAAAATAAAAATAGTGATTAGCTCCTCACACCATATAAAAAGGGCGCGAATAGTTCATTGGATTCGTCTTGTCCTTCTCAATTCAACCATGGTTGTCTGGGGTTCCAATTTTACAGTATGGGGAAATCCCCAACTTGAAGCTTGAAAAAACCTAAAATGCTTCAATGGTGAATCATGATTTAACGCGTTAGAATGCAATTGGATTATCCTATTAGCTTCAGAAAGCCCCTAGCAATACAAAACAATAAAGAAAATGGATCAAATGCTTATGAAATGTGATATACAGTTTTGAAAAATGAAGCAAACCGAATGAGTTATATGGCGCGATTTCTTGAGGTTCTTGACTCGTTTCTGATTGCTAAAGCTTCCTAGGGATACCAGGAATGTGTTTTGATTGAAATGGAGGCTTAAAACGTGCTGCAAGGTGGTTTTCAGATTTTCTTTTTTCTCTTCAAAATTTGAAATGTGTTTGGCCGTTTCTCAGCTTTTCAGGTCGTGAATCCTCTTGTGATAGCTTGCACATATGTTATGTAAAGAGTTTCAATCAGAATTAAGAGCCTTGAAGCCTTGCATTCATGTTTGAGATTATGCCATGAACTCCATTGAAACACTTTCCATTTTTGTGTCAAAATTTGAATTCTTGCTTGGAATAGCCCCTTGCACGAATTTGGAATGTGCATGATGGTGTATCAAAGCATTTCAATACAAAATATATCCTTTAATTAATTTCTTTGATTTTTATTTGATTTTAAAAGATTTAAAATGAATTAAATCAAATAAAATTAAATAAAAATGGAAAAATTAATTTTAAATCTTGAAATAATTTTTGGGACACGTGGGAAGCATGGCCAAGCTGAAACAAGTGGAAAAAGTGGGCCCCTTTTGTCAAAAATGAAGTTTCAAGGATAATTGACTTTGGCCCTTTCACAAAAATTTCCCAACTTCTCCAATGCATATCTTGCTCAATTTTGAAGCTATGAACATGTTCTTGGACATTTTGGAAAGGTCTTGAAGTCCTCTAACCAATGTCTTTGGTCCCATGTCATTTTGATTTACCAATCTCAAGTTATGGTCTTTGACTTAAAGTCCCTTTTTGTTGACTTTTGAAAATGACCTATAATGTTGAAATTGATAACTTTTTGTGAGAGCATTTCTTGGACTTGGAATGTGAAGATGAGTTGTAGGAAATGTCTTCCCATTAAAGATGAGCATTGGATGGGATTTTTCTAATAAACCATGAAAAATTTATGCCTTGGTCAAGTTACAGTTGACTTTTCAACTGTCCAAAAATAGAAACTTTTGACACCTTGATGATTTTTGAGCCATTCTTGTGAAATCATGACCAAGAATTGATCAAATGATGATTGTGGCTTCAAAATAAGATGTTGACCAAAAATTTTGACTTTTGACTGCCAAATGACCATTTTGCCCCTGTAGTTGACTGTGGGGCAATTAGGGTTTTTGACTGTGCAACTTGACCTTGTGAGCCTTGAAACTTGACATGTAGGTGCTTGACAATGTATATGAGCATATGGGACTTGATTGAGCCCTTGAAAACTTCAACTTCCTTGTAAGAACCAAAACCCTAGTTTGACTGGCTTAGGAGGATGGTTGACTGTGTAGCCCTTGAATAGATTTTGAGCCATTTGGGGTGATGCTTGTCAAATCTTGAAGAATATGGGAGGGCAAATTTTGGGGTACAATAGTTGCCCCTATTCAATCTTCTTAGACCTGAGGATGTAGATTGGTTTGTGTGCCTTTCGTGATCCGAAGGTGGAAGATGATTGAACACTAGAGTGCCTAGAAATTTGCACTCACATAGTAGAGTATCAGCAGTGTGATAGCGGGAATGGGCTTACAGATGCCATTTGGAGGGATGGTGGGTAGGAGGATGGGCTTATAGATGCCATCTGGAGATGTGACAGAACCTTGTCGGGAATGGGCTTATAGATGCCATTTGGAACTGTAATGGGAGGATGGGCTTATAGATGCCATCTAGGTGTCGATCGCGTAAGAGATTCCTTAGCGAGAAACTTGCGTACCTGAGAAAGAAAGATAATTACCTGGCCTGTTACCGGTGTTGATCTTCAAACTCTTCAGACGTGCCCTGGCTGGATACAGGAATCGAATCTGGAAATAGTCGTCAACAGATACGCCCTGGCTGGATACAGGAATCGGATCTTCAAACTCTTCAGACGTGCCCTGGCAGGATACAGGAATCGAGTCCGTAAAATAGTCGTCAACAGATACGCCCTGGCTGGATACAGGAATCGGATCTTCAAACTCTTCAGACGTGCCCTGGCAGGATACAGGAATCGAGTCCGGAAAATAGTCGTCAACAGATACACCCTGGCAGGATACAGGAATCGGATCTTCAAACTCTTCAGACGTGCCCTGGCAGGATACAGGAATCGAGTCCGGAAATAGTCATCAACAGATACGCCCTGGAAGGATACAGGAATCGGATCTTCAAACTCTTCAGATGTGCCCTGGCAGGATACAGGAATCGAGTCCGGAAAATAGTCGTCAACAGATACACCCTGGTAGGATATAGAAATCGGATCTTCAAACTCTTCAGACGTGCCCTGGCAGGATACAGGAATCGAGTCCGGAAAATAGTCGTCAACAGATACACCCTGGCAGGATACAGGAATCGGATCTTCAAACTCTTCAGACGTGCCCTGGCAGGATACAGGAATCAAGTATGGAATTAGTCGTCAACAGATACACCCTGGTAAGATACAGGAATCGAATCTTCAAACTCTTCAGACGTGCCCTGGCAGGATACAGGAATCGAGTCTGGAATTAGTCGTCAACAGATACACCCTGGCAAGATACAGGAATCGGATCTTCAAACTCTTCAGACGTGCCCTGGAAAGATACAGGAATCGAGTCTGGAATATAGTCGTCAACAGATACACCCTGGCAGGATACAGGAATCGGATCTTTAGTTGTGACCGTTGATAGCAATTATCTTTGTATTAACCTTTGTCCTGAAAAGACAAAACGTTAGTTGTGTGTAATGTCATGATGTATGACATGCGAGATGTTCTCAGAATAAGTGAGATTGTATGTTCATGATGCATATATGCATGCTATAATGTATGAAGATGTGATGTTTATGGATGTATGTTTTTTTCTAGGAAAGTAAATCCTTGACGGGTGCCGGGAAGTTAACTCCTGGGCTGAATTTGAAGAGTAGAGCCTTTTGTTTCCGCTGGGGATGATGGCTGCAAGAATAAACCAGTAGGAGAAGATGACTCCGTTGGGGTAATAAAATTGGCGAATAGATTACTCTGCAGGGAGATACTCTGTGGGGAAAGAGAGGTACTTTGCTGAGGTTGATGATAACTCCGCTGGGGATACCATTGTTAAGTTCTGTTGGAAGATTGGATGAACTCCGTTGGGGATGGGGAGACTTCGCCGGGGACGATCTTTCCGTGGTTTTTAGCTGAGGATAACCCAGTTATACCCTGGTGGGGAAATAACCTTCTGAATAAAATCGGGGAGACACGTTCGCTCTGCAGGGAATAAGCTTCCAGAATCTACTGGGGATAAGCTTCCTACTGGGGAGATGGATTCCCCTTTCCTGGGGAAACTTTTCAGATTGCACTGGGGAAGTGGCTCCGCTGGAGTGTTTGGTAAACCTCCGAGGAACAATCTTGGATCAAGACTGCCGGGGATGCTTGTTAAGAATGTTTGTATACTCCGCTGAGGAATGTTGAGATCTGCTGGGGATACCCAATTTCCATAAGGCTGACTGAATAGGCTAACTCTGCTTGGGGAGAGTGTTGACTTGCTGGAGATACTGTGCCTTATCAGGGCTAATGGGAGACCAGCTGCTTGGGAGAGAATTGTTGAATCTTGGCTCACTCTCTGGGGAAATAAGATATCTTGATTACGTTCTTCAGCCGAACCTCCCTTGGTACCTTGGTGGACAGAGCAGCTTGTACAATTTGGACTATTCTGATTGCCCCAGCTTCTGTGGGAGAGGAAGACCTGTGAGGTAGTTGATGATGGACAAACCTTCTTCTGGTAGGCAGGTGACAAGATGACAGGACATAGTCGTACGCTTTTGATCCCTAACTTTTGCCTGGACCGCCCTTTCAGGTTTTCAGTCCACCGGGATACCCATTTTTGCCCAAGCCGCCTTTTCAGGTTTTCGGCTTGCCGGGTGTACCGATTTTTTCATATTCATCCCTTATTTTTGCCCGAACCCTTTTGGTTCGCCGGGAAGCCCTTATTTTTGCCTAGGTGTGTCAACCTAGCGGGTCTTTGATTATGCGCAGTATTTTTTCGACTATGTCTGTGCTCTCAGGATGTAGGGAGGTTGTCACTGTCAGTAGTATTGTGTTGTCATACCACCAGAAGATGTCTGATCAGGCAAGATTCATAGCTGGAATTCATGTCCAATTCCCCCAAGTGACTCAGGCGGAGATTTGCCCCTGGTTATTTTGGCATTTGAGAGATTCTCTGAATCTTGACTTGACTGCCCCAGATTATGGACAATGCTCATGCCATGCCCCTTGGTTCGAAGTGTTTTTGTTCATTAGACATTCGTCGTGCGAACTTCTATGTTGTTCAAACAAATAGTCATATGCAAGCAATGTTATATTAAAAATGCAAAGCTTATGTCTGTTTTGAAGTTTTTGAAAATGCATTTTTCAGTAAAACAAGCGAATTTTTTGTAAAATGTGACGTCAACTCAAGATTTTACAGTGAGCCTTAAGGAGTCAGGATACCTTTGGTAACAGTATGCTTTCGAACTAACCCATGCTTCAGCTAGGACTTTTAAGGGTTGTAATGTGGCCTGGTTCACGGTTTAAGAAACAAAGGAAAAGGCTCAAATTTTATTTGTACCCACCCGCTCTTCATGATGTTCTTCAAACCTAAACTCAGCTGATCATGCGTTAGACCTTGTTTGAGTCTTTGCCCTGATATTCTGGTGATGGTTCGGATATTAACAATTTATTTTGGATAGGCAGTCATTCCTTTTTGGTTGAGGGTTTGTAGGACCTCTTTCTTTTTTTGATTTTGTTATCCCTATATTTTGCCTGAACTGTTCCTTTTGTGATTACAGTCAGCGGGATGCCCCAGTTTTGGTAAGTCTCCTTCATAGGTTTTGACTTATTGGGCTTTTATTTCTGAGAGATAATGACTGCCTGTCTTTATGATTATTCGGAACCATCACTGTCTTTTGTTTTGGAAGGACTCCTTTGATGTCATCCATTATGCACCTGTGTTGTACCCCAAAATTTGCCCTCCCATATTCTTCAAGAAATTTCCAAGTCATGCTTCAAAATTCCCCAAGGGTTGCACAGTTCAAAGGCCTCCTAAGCAGTCAAAATTAGGGTTTTGGTTCTGATCAAGAAAAGGAAGTTTCCAAGGGTCCAATCAAGTCCCACATGCCAATAAACATGGTCAAGCATCCTCATACAAAGTTTCAAGACTTTCAGCACAAAATTGCACAGTCAGAAACCCTAATTGCACTACAGTCAACTGTAGGGGCAAAATGGTCATTTGACAGTCAAAAGTTCAAATTTTTGGTCAACATCTCATTTTGAAGCCACAAACATCATTTGATCAATGCTTGATCATGATTCTCAAAGCTTGGCTCAAAAATCATCAAGATGCAAAAGTTTCCTTATTTGGACAGTTGAAAAAGTCAACTGTAAATTGACCAGGGCATAACTTTCACATGGATTATCAGAAAAATTCTATCCAAAGCTCATTTTGAAGAGAAAGACATTTCCTACAACTCATCTTCATACTTCAAGTCCAAGAAATGCTCTCACAAAAAGTTATCAATTTCAACATTATAGGTCATTTTCAAAAGTCAACAAAAATGGACTTTAAGTCAAAGGCCATAACTTGAGATTGGTAAATCAAAATGACATGGGACTAAATAAATTGGTTAGAGGACTCAAAGACCTTTCCAAAATGTCCAAGAACATGAGCAAATCTTAAAAATTGAGCAAGTTATGCCTTGTGGAAGTTGGGAAATTTTTGGATATTTTGAAAAGTCAACATTGGTTCAAATGACCAAAAATTGCTAATGGGCCCATTTTTCTTCCACAATTCATCATCCAAGGCATGTGCACGACCACTTGGCCCAAAGTGAAGTTTTTCTTCATTTTTTATTTATTTATTTGAATTTTTATTAATAATAATTCATTTAAATCAATTAAATATATGAAAAATACTTAACCTACTATTTCAAATCTTTTTATGCATATAATATCTTCAAAAATTCGTGCATGATCAGATATGGAAGAATTTGAATTGATTGGATATGATTGATACAAAAATAGCATGAAAAAAATATTGAAAAAAGATCTTGAAAAATCAAATCTCACAAACCATCAATGCATGGATTTTGATCAAATTTCTTGACCTAATTCACTCATACATAAGTTCAGAATGCAACCCTAGCAAGAAAAACCCCGGAAGCTGCGCAAAAACCCCATTATCAAATTCAAGCTTTTTTTGCAAAAAATTCCAATTCTGAAAACCTAGTTCTAGGGCGATTCAAGGCAAGATTTTGATCTCATTAGCTTGCCAAGGCTTCATAGAAGGGATTTGCATCACAAACTTCAAGCTTTCGTGCCCATAAACGTGAGAACGATCTCACCTGTACACAAAAAAGTTCATAGTCGTGCATCTCAATTCATGCATTTTTTGTGAATTTTAACGCTTGATTCATGTTTATCGTTTGATTCTAATGCTAACCCAATGGTTTAATTTTGTTTTCGTGCCCCATATGAAGATTCACCATTAGTGACATCTAGGGTTCTCAGGTTTTCAATTTGGGCATTTTCCATCCCTGTAAAATTGAGACACATCAATGCCATGAACAAAACCAGCTCGCTTAGACGAAAAGAATGGCATGCTCGCGCTTAATTTACATGCCAAGGGGGCCTAATCGCTATTATCCAAATAAGCATGTTTTGAGGGGGTTCAAAACCCCCGTTAAATGTTTGTTATTTTTTTCAGGAAAACAAATCAACGAGGAAGATGACTCGGTGGCATAAGCTGATTGGTTAATTCAAAATTTCGCGCGGAAAACCAAGCATTAACGCGTTTTGTTTTATTATATTTATTCGTTATATTACTTACAGATAAGCAAGACAGTAGGGTTGGCAAGCGCGTTGGCTGGTAATCTCTAGGACCTGGGTTCGAGCCCCAGGTCCTCACCCCTTTCCATATATTTTTCCAATTGATATTCACATGCAGTTTCATATACTGAAGACCATCATACATCCCTCCATCAAACCGTCCACGCGTCCGGCTTCATCAATCCAAAGGCAAAGATTTGGAGAACATGATGCACGCTAGTCAATGCTCTCACACGTTGCATGGAAAAGTCAAAGGGGCCAGGAATTTAAATGGGCCAGATTATTACAAAACACCTCCAAATAAGGGGCAGACCCCCTAGGTTTGCAATCTTTTTATTTCTTTCTTTTTTATTATTTCTATCTTCTTTTAATTATTGTTTTGTTTAATTAATTTCATATTTTCATAAAAACACAAAAAACACATAAAAAATCAGAAAAGAGAAAAAATAATAATAATAATAAATATTTTTATTTCAGTATTTCTTTTGTAAATAAATTCATAAGTTAACTAGTTTTAAATTAGGTTTTAATTTTAACTCTTTTAATAAAAATCTAAAAAATATAGAATTAGGGTTTATGATAATTTTTATTCCTTTTTATTTTTCTTTCATAATAATTAAAATATTAAATATTTATTTTTGTAATTAAATTGCATGTAAATTAATTAGGGTTAATTTTAGGTTAAAATTTAATCTTCTTTTTTTAATAAATTAAAAACAATTAGAATTAGGGTTAGCATTTATTTTAATTAACTTTTTTTCCCATTAAACATAAAATACCAAAAATACCAAAAACAATTTCTTTTCTTTTTTAATTAATTAATTCCATCATTTAATTTAATTTAGTTAAAAAGGGTCCAACGCCCTCGTTTCGATTTAAATTTCCATTCGCATATTTATTTCTTCTCTCGTATAATATTTATGTATCTCTCCCAAGGCCTTGTAAATTAATTTCTCGCGCTTTTAATTCTTTACTTTTCATTAATTCTTTATTTTTTCTGTCAAATCGGGTTCAAGAAATTTTGGCGATGTGGACCCGCGCCGTTGTAATAGCTTTAGGACTTTACTCTTCTCGCATCTTTTAACTGTTAATCAAGGCATGAAAGAATGTATGGACAAATAAAAACAAACGCATAGATCACCTTGACATGAATAAGATAAAATAACTGAACATGACACACGAATCACACACCACCCCTAGGGTACGCCTCACTGTTGCCTTGCCTCGAAAGGTGATCGTCGAGTAGAGGATGTCTTAGTAAGTCCTCATGATCCGGGAACCTGGCATGAGGGTAGCTTCTAAGGTGTCTTCCCATTGCTCTGGTGATCACCATGTCCCGAACCTTCGAATTGACCCGAATACCTCCAACGGTGGTGCTACCTACCTCTCAATGGTGGGATGGCACTACTTTAAAGGACATTTACACAGACGAATTCCTTAGAGTAGGTAGATTCTCGTAGATACTTGCTCAAATTTCAAAAAAAATCAAAAATACTTTTCACACCGACACCTTTTCAAAAAGCTTTCGAAAGCAATTTTTCAAACACTCTTGAGGACTGATACAAGAGTCGAACTGGAATTTTCAAAGAAACTTTTTTTAAAACCCACAGTTGAAAAGCAAACAAACCAATTTTGAAAACACAAATGAGCAAGTATCTAAGAGCCCATGGATAACCATGGATAGAAAGGGTGCTAACACCTTCCCTTTCTATAACCTACCTCCCGAACCGAGAGCAATCTCTATAAGGAATTTTTCTGTGCTTTTGTCCTTTCCATTTGGAGAAAATAAAAGACGGTGGCGACTCTTGCTTCCGCGACATTTCACGAACCAGCGTTAAACAGTCAGTTCCAGATCCACCGATCACAACCTGGATCAACTGAGAGAACTACCCTGCCCCAGGTTATGATTAAGGGTTTTAATTTTCGAAAAGAAAAACTCCTACTTCTTTGGCTCGAAGGGGTTGACGAGGGATTATCTTCCTTATAACTCCAGTGTTTAGGAATTGAAACAATGCCTGTACCTCATCAGCGGGGTCTATTCAAAAGCATACTGTAGAGATCGTGGTATCGTTTTCGTCATCCTCCCTCAAGAGGCTTAGAATTGTTAATTGAGAGTTGACATCAAAAAATGAAAGCAGTTTTAAGCATAATAAACATAATTACTTCAAAACAGACATGTGTAATGCATTAATGAAACAACCAAGTTTGACATGAAACAAAGTGTTTGAACAATCAAAGAAAAATTACAATTTGAACATTCGAATGAACAAAAGTTTTTCCATCCTAGCCATGTTTTGGCAGGGGAGCAGTGATCACATTCGGAGTCTCTGGAGAGTCGAACTGGACTTCCCTCGCGTCGATCAGATCCTGAACCTTGTTTCTCAAAGTCCAACAGTCATCTGTAGCATGCCCCGGGCTGTCAGAATGATAAGCGCAGCGAACGTTGGGGTTGTACCTTGAAGGTGTCCTGTTAGGATTCTTTGGAGGGTCCATGAGAGTTACCAACTTGGTTTCCAGTAGCTGTGGCAATATCTGTGACAAAGTCATGCCGAGGGGAGTGAATTGCCTTTTAGGTCTCTCCTCCCTTTGTTGATTGTGACGCTGAGGAGCACCGACCGGCTTTGCAATAGCTACCGCGTTGACAGCACTAGATTCTCTCTTGGATGGTTTCTTCTTAATGTTTGAGGAATCACCATTATGTATTTTCCCCGACTTGATGCCAGCTTCTATTCTTTCCCCGGTCAAGATCAGATCTGTAAACCCAGCAGCAGAATTCCCAATCAGGTGGTTGAAAAATGGACCAGACAGGGTCCCCAAGAACATGTCGACGAGCTCGCCGTTAGTCAGAGGTGGTTGTACCCTTCCAGCAAGGTCCCTCCATTTTTGAGCATATTCTTTGAAACCTTCACTTGCACCCATAGACATTCCCTGAAGCTGAGTGCGCGTGGGAGCAAGGTCGGCATTGTACTGGTACTGCTTGTAGAATGCAGTGGCCAAATCCTCCCAGCTGCGGATGTTAGCTCCATTCAGTTGATAGAACCAGTCGAGTTGGGTTCCAGACAGACTATCCTGAAAGAAGTGAATCCATAAATTCTTGTCAGCCGTGTAGGGCTGGATCCTCCTTGTGTAAGACCTGAGATGCAGCTTAGGACAGGATGCCCCGTCGTACTTTGCAAAGGCAGGTGCCTTGAATTTGTGCGGGATTACTACCCCAGAAGACAGACCTAGATCCTCGAATTCCAGGCCGGGCACTTTTTGTATCTCCATGGCACTTAGTCGGTCTTCCAACTGTTTATACCTGTCCTCAGCTTGAGGGTACTGCTCATCATTGTAATCGGTCTCGTTGTCGGAGACCACTGGACTAGGAACCTCCCTTTCTTGGGGACTGTCTTTCCCAACAGATGGGGTAGTCTGCTCAACTTCATTTCGTGATCCATTCCCAGATTTGCGTCTAGGGTTAAACAGCACCGTCCTCTTCTTCTTCTTTTTCAAAAGCAGGGTCTTCAGATCTTGTTTCCCCTGGGCCAAACTCATGATCAACTCTTGGAACTGGGCGTTCTGAGCCTGGAGAGCCTTGATGGATTGCTCAGTAGATGATTCAGGATTCATGACGATCGGTTGAAATAGACAGCGAAGAAAGTAAGCAACCTGTAAAAAGGGATACCTGTAATGCAATGATATGTATATATGCATGCAATGTTTTCAAGGATCTCGCGGGGTAGACAAGAAAATTGTTAGAGTTGGGATCCAGTAGTTTGATTGAAGGAACTGCATGTTGTTGAGAGTCCTTCTTCAAGAGTCAAGGCTCACCATATCGAGTGGGTCATAGCCCCTGACTCAAGTTATTATGTTTTGGCTAGAGGAAAATAAATCCCCTTTGCCCCTTGCTAGACATTTGGTCCATCATGACCTGCATCACAAGCCCTTGAGATCCTTGAAATGGATTAGTTCTTTATGCAGGATGCATGCAATGGTATGATGGTATGCTATGCATGGGGTAATGTAGGTAAACCCTGTTATGAGTCCCAGATAAGGACTGTAAACAAAACCTACAAGGAACTCGTGTTGTTAGATAACAAGCATGCAAGTAGTCAAGTTTTAAGGCACACAAGTCACACAGAGAGCCCTTAGAGTTTAGGCCAGCATGGGGTCTAGGTATTACCCTCTTTCAGTTTGTTGGTTAAGACCTGTCCTATCAGAAGTAACCGGGTTCTAGAGGATCCCAATATCACCGACTACCCTCAATCGGTCATAACTCCAGCATCGCAATCTTTTCTTGCGGCCAGAACCATCGCGAGAGTTTAGCCTCAATGGGCGTAGCATACTGCTACTGTTCTATTGGCCAAGTTGGGTCATTTAAGGTTCTAAGGTCGGTTGGTGCTTAATGACCCCTCAGAAGACCCATATTCTCCTCGTTGCGACACAAGGGATATCGGTACAGACCAAGGCGCCACACCAACGTAGCCACTGCTTCACCCATGTCGGTCTACGCCGGACAGGTCCCTCACAGCTTATGCTACCTAACAGGGTATCCCCAGATCCGGGTTAGGATCTATGTAACTCCAATGCAGCCCATAATAATAAAGCAAACAAGCACAACAATTGAAAACACAAGTGATCTTAGTCCTAAGGTACACCTCACTTTAAGTTTATCCCCAGCAGAGTCGCCAGTTCTGTGATCGGTGGATTTGGAACTGACTGTTTAACGCTGGTTCGCGAAATGTCGCGGAAGCAAGAGTCGCCACCGTCTTTTATTTTCTCCAACATGGACAGGACAAAAGCACAGCAAAATTCCTTATGAGATAGTTTCTCGGTTCGGGAGGTAGATTTATAGAAAGGGAAGGTGTTAGCACCCTTTCTATCCATGGTTATCCATGGGCTCTTAGATACTTGCTCATTGTGTTTTCAAGATGTTTACTTTTCAATTGTGAGTGGGTTTGAAAAAGTTTTCTTTGAAAGATTTCAGATCGACTCTTGTATCAGTCCTCAAGAGTGTTTGAAAAATTGTTTTGAAAGCCTTTTGAAAGTGTCGGTGTGAAAAGAGTTTTGATTTGTTTTTTAATAGAGCAAGTATCCATGAGTCATCTACCTACCCTAAGGAATTAGGCTGTGTAAATGTCCTTAAGGTAGTGCCATCCCACCATTGAGAGGTAGGTAGCACCACCGTTGGAGGTGTTTGGGTCAATTCGTTTGTAGGGACAGTGTGGTCACCAGAGCAACAGTAGGACACCTTAGAAGCTACCCTTATGCCATTGATCCTTTTTTATTCTGAGGCAACTGGATCATGTCTTGGACATAAGGACTTACTAAAACGTCATATACTCGACGACCACGTTTCGAAGGTAAGGCAACAGTGAGGCGTACCCTAGAAGGGGTGTGTGTATTTGTGTGTTGTTTTCATGTTAAGTTTATCTTTGATCATGGCACGGTGAGCTATGCTTGTTTTTAATTAGCATGCATTCTTTCATACAAGTTAACAATTAAGGGGGGTGCGGAAAGTAAATTGCGGAAACGTAAATCCTACGCTATTACAAGGCGCGGGTCTATACATCGCCAAAAATTACAAAGACCCGTTTTAGTGAATGAATACGGAAAGTAAATAAAAACAGTAAAGGTCCTAATTACTATTACATATCCGGAGAAATTACATAATAATCAAATAAAGTAAATGCGCGCGAAAGAAGAATCGGGAATGTCTAAAGGTGTTGACCCTTTTTAGAAAAGAAAATTGATTTTTTTGGTCTTTTTTGTAATTAAAATGAAATGGAAACTAATTAATAACTAATTAATTTAATTTAATTAAAAGAAAATATTTTTTTGTTTTTTATGTTTTTTTTATGAAATAAAATAGAAAAAAAGAAATAAAATTCTAGGTTAACCTAAATCTAAGCTATTTTAGTTATTAAAAAGAATGTTAAAATGGCCTAATTAAAAAAAAACTAATTCAATTATGGTTTATTTACAAAATAAAAATAATAATAATAAAAATGTTAATTCTATTTTTTTTGGTTTTTTATGAAAATGATTAATTGATTAATTACTAATAATAAATAAAATAAAAAAAGGGTTAGAAATTAAATTGAAAAATAAAATGAAAAGAAACTAATAAACCAAATGGAGAGGGTGCTGGGCCAGAAATGGGGGTGTGATGTTGAATCTTGGCCCATGAGCAGGAAGCCTCGTTTGACTTTTTTAATCACCTATGCCCACGTTGACTCCAGAGTATGATGTGCTGGCCTTCTGGACCTTTGGATCTGCATGGAAAGACACATGGCTGCTTGGATCTTGGAGTCACATGGTGGCCTGTTTTGACTATGCTGCATGGAATCAAGTTGAACAAAATAATAGAAATTATTTGGGGGGACCTGGGATTCGAACCCAGGTCCCAAGGATGGCATGACACGTTCCCAACCACTGAAGCACTTTGTTGCATTTGTTAATAACATGAAAAACAAATATGATATAAAACAAAAGCCAGTAATGCTGAAAAAACAAAAAAATGTGCGCGTGGATTTGAATGTACCAACGCCTGCTTGCCACGCATGTCATCTTCTACCTTTTTTGCAAAATATCAAACATATAGCGGGGGTTTTAAACCCCCACAAAATGCAGTCAAAATAAAAATAGTGATTAGCTCCTCACACCATATAAAAAGGGCGCGAATAGTTCATTGGATTCGTCTTGTCCTTCTCAATTCAACCATGGTTGTCTGGGGTTCCAATTTTACAGTATGGGGAAATCCCCAACTTGAAGCTTGAAAAAACCTAAAATGCTTCAATGGTGAATCATGATTTAACGCGTTAGAATGCAATTGGATTATCCTATTAGCTTCAGAAAGCCCCTAGCAATACAAAACAATAAAGAAAATGGATCAAATGCTTATGAAATGTGATATACAGTTTTGAAAAATGAAGCAAACCGAGTGAGTTATATGGCGTGATTTCTTGAGGTTCTTGACTCGTTTCTGATTGCTAAAGCTTCCTAGGGATACCAGGAATGTGTTTTGATTGAAATGGAGGTTTAAAACGTGCTGCAAGGTGGTTTTCAGATTTGCTTTTTTCTCTTCAAAATTTGAAATGTGTTTGGCCGTTTCTCAACTTTTCAGGTCGTGAATCCTCTTGTGATAGCTTGCACATATGTTATGTAAAGAGTTTCAATCAGAATTAAGAGCCTTGAAGCCTTGCATTCATGTTTGAGATTATGCCATGAACTCCATTGAAACACTTTCCATTTTTGTGTCAAAATTTGAATTCTTGCTTGGAATAGCCCCTTGCACGAATTTGGAATGTGCATGATGGTGTATCAAAGCATTTAAATACAAAATATATCCTTTAATTAATTTCTTTGATTTTTATTTGATTTTAAAAGATTTAAAATGAATTAAATCAAATAAAATTAAATAAAAATGGAAAAATTAATTTTAAATCTTGAAATAATTTGTGGGACACGTAGGAAGCATGGCCAAGCTGAAACAAGTGGAAAAAGTGGGCCCCTTTTGTCAAAAATGAAGTTTCAAGGATAATTGACTTTGGCCCTTTCACAAAAATTTCCCAACTTCTCCAATGCATATCTTGCTCAATTTTGAAACTATGAACATGTTCTTGGACATTTTGGAAAGGTCTTGAAGTCCTCTAATCAATGTCTTTGGTCCCATGTCATTTTGATTTACCAATCTCAAGTTATGGTCTTTGACTTAAAGTCCCTTTTTGTTGACTTTTGAAAATGACCTATAATGTTGAAATTGATAACTTTTTGTGAGAGCATTTCTTGGACTTGGAATGTGAAGATGAGTTGTAGGAAATGTCTTCCCCTTCAAGATGAGCATTGGATGAGATTTTTCTGATGAACCATGAAAAAGTTATGCCTTGGTCAAGTTACAGTTGACTTTTCAGCTGTCCAAAAATAGAAACTTTTGACACCTTGATGATTTTTGAGCCATTCTTGTGAAATCATGATCAAGAATTGATCAAATGATGATTGTGGCTTCAAAATAAGATGTTGACCAAAAAATTTGACTTTTGACTGCCAAATGACCATTTTGCCCCTGTAGTTGACTGTGGGGAAATTAGGGTTTTTGACTGTGCAACTTGACCTTGTGAGCCTTGAAACTTGACATGTAGGTGCTTGACAATGTATATGAGCATATGGGACTTGATTGAGCCCTTGAAAACTTCAACTTCCTTGTAAGAACCAAAACCCTAGTTTGACTGGCTTAGGAGGATGGTTGACTGTGTAGCCCTTGAATAGATTTTGAGCCATTTGGGGTGATGCTTGTCAAATCTTGAAGAATATGGGAGGGCAAATTTTGGGGTACAACACCCATTTCCTTCCAGACGGAGGTTTGTGCCTTCTCCATCTTATTTAACCAATCTGAATACTCTGAAGAGAGATTAGGGCACGATCGAAAGATCCTATTCCCTTTGTTCATGAATTGAAGGTTGATGTCCTCCTTGGTCTAAGCGTGTTGCTGGTTAGCTGGAGTCGCATCCTCAGGATCGTCCCTGGGCTTTTTCGCACATCCTATAGGTATGAGTCTTGGGGGAGTGGGGAAGAAAGCACGATTCTTCATAGGATTCTCGACACATGTGGACAGAGGACCAGACATAGTGTATATGTCTTCAGATTACCTAATAGGAATGAGAAGTTGGGAATCATATACCTCTCGTCTTTCGCTAGTTATGGGTTCAGAAACGAACCGTGGCCCATCAGTCGAAGCAGGAGAAGGTTGGTAGGAAAGATTTCTGGTTCGCATTGTATATCAGCAACATTCTTAGTTTTGGGGTTGTTGGGTGCGTTAGAAAGGAAAGCCATTGTTGCAAGGTTGGTAAGGAGCGAAAATGACAATATAAGGTGTTTTATGCAGAAGAGTTGAAAATACTTAGTGTCGTGAAAGTTCCAAATGAAGAGGCCCAAGACTATTTATAGTGTCCAAAAGGAAATGTGTCTCGTCCAAGCCATTTAATGATGTGAACATAGTGGGGCACGTGGCACGCTGCAAGGCAATAGTCGTGTAGATGATGGGAAATGTTTGACATGCTTGCCTAGGTTCTAGGAATAATGGTCATCATGGCAGCGTGGTAACGGCAGTTTGAAAAGACGTCTTGAAAAAAAGAGTAATGATGGGTTCCAAAAGTGGCATTTGTTGGAAGACGAAAAGCGCACATCAGGCCTTTGTGGACAACAAGAGAGACAGGTGTCGAACAGAAAGATCAAAGAATGACTATTTCTTTTGGCGTCGAAATAGACATTCTTGGGGGACAATTTGTTGGCTCCTGAATTCGACACCTACTATATATTGGTCTTTTAGACCAAAAATGGAACAAATAAAACCAAGCTGGATAATGTTTCGATGGTTGAAATAACTTAGAGGAAATATCTAAGTTACATATTGGTCTTTGACCAGGAATCACTATCAAGATTTCGACTGAGAAGGTCTAATGACCTTCTACTAGGAGAACATATCTTCGTGTCGACACCAAAAGCGAGGGACATTTGAATTTGAATTGTTGGAGGGAAAGACGGTTTCGCTAGCAGTTAAAGGAAAGCAACGTGGCTGGAAGCTAGAGGTCGAGGGACATGCAGATGACACTTGTCTTCATCTTAGAGTAAAGCTACCCCTCGACGGTTACATAGTTTTAGTATAAAATAGGAAGCCTATGTAGTTTTTTCCGGGTGTTCAACCTATTGTGCTAGTTACTCAAATATTGTCTAAGTACCTGCTGTGTGTGAAAGGATAAACTGAGAAATGTACGTTGGAAACACCAATTTTCATTAATAAAGTCTTTTTACATTGCTTTGATCTTATTTTGCAAAGTTACTTTTCCTTCACTTTTACCTTTTTACCTGCATTTCTATTAACTTTCTTGCTCTCTAAAACCACAAGCATCTTATCTTTTGGTCAAACGTGCGTTCTTCCTAGACATCTATTTTTCACATCAAACCAACATAAAAATCAGCATATGTTCTGGGATCAATCTGATCGATCCCGCGAGTAACCAAAAGGACTTTCCTTTTTGGAGGATCAGCGGTTGTTTACCAAAAACCACAGTAAACATTGGGGAATTTAGGTTCCTCGATTGTTGTTGGGGAAATTTGAACTCGGCTGGGGAGTTTTTGTGGTTCCTCGATTATTATTTGGGAAGTAAAACCTGTTGGGGAAAGGTTTATTGCAGCCGTCCTCATGGGGATAATGATAATGAGATAACTATGTGGGGGTATTTCATATACATTAAAGATATGCTTACTGCTGATTAGCAGGACACATGTGCCAAATAGTTTTTAATTATGTTCATATGCATATGTTCATTCAATTTTAGTCATTGGAAAAATTTGCATTCAAAACAAAGACAGAAATTTTGCACTTCAAAGTACATTTGTATTGATATTTTGCCCATGAGTAGGCGTTTTTGTACAGAGAGATGGAGATCCTAGTAAGAGGAAATCGTCGAAAGAAAAACAAAATTGATAATGAAAAACAAATAGCCATGTGAAAATGATCTCATTGCCTTCCAACTCTACTATTTCCCCAATGTCTTCGAATGTCCTTTGTCGTTGATCGAAGTTGATTGGATTGATCTTAGACTGTTTGGACTTGGACCTTGATGATAAAATTGACTGTATTGATTCCACGAGACATAGTCATACGCTTTTAATCCTTAACTTTTTCCTGAACTGCCATTTCGGGTTTTCAGCCCACCAGGATACCCTTTTTTGCCCAAGTCGCCCTTTCGGGTTTTCAACTTGTCGGGTGTACAATCTTTTCCATATATCCCTAATTTTTTTCCCAAACCTTTTGGCTTGTCGGGATGCCCTTATTTTGCTTAGGTGTGTCAACCTAACGGGTCTCTTATGCGTAGTATTTTTTAACTATGTCTTCGTTTATAGGATGTGGGAAATCTTCACCATCCATGGTAGTCAGCATCATGGCACCTCCAGAGAAAACTCTCTTGACAACAAATGGCCCTTCATAGGTGGGAGTACATTTTCCTCTGGGGTCGCCTTGTGGTAAAATGATGCGCTTTATCACCAAGTCTCCAACTTGATATACTCGAGGCTTGACCTTTTTGTTGAAAGTCTTGATCATCCATTTTTGATACGTCTGGCCATGGCAAATAGCAGCTAATCATTTTTTGTCAATCAAGTTCAGCTGATCCAATCTCGTTTGAATCCACTCGTATTCGCCTAGGCCTACCTCATTCATAATCCTTAGCGAGGGGATCTGAACTTTTACTGGCAAAACAGCTTTCATGCCATAACCTAAGGAAAAGGGAGTTGCCCCAGTTGAGGTGCTAGCTGTAGTACGGTAGCCATGTAGAGCAAACGGAAACATCTCATGCCAATCCTTATAGGTTACTACCATCTTCTGCATAATCTTCTTGATATTTTTGTTGGCCGCTTCGACTGCGCCATTCATTTTTGGTCTATATGGAGAAGAATTGTGATGCTTGATCTTAAACTGAGTGCAAAGCTCAGTAATCATAGCATTATTGAGGTTAGTCCCATTATCGGTGATGATCCTTTCGGGGATACCATAATGGCAGATGAGGTTGTGTCTGATGAATCTGGCTACCACATTATTGGTAAAATAGTCGATAACGACAAGAATGAAGCGATGTCCATTGGAAGCTGCGGGCTTGATCTCTCCAATCATGTCAATGCCCCACATTGCAAATGGCCACGGAGCGGTCATGACATTCAGAGGGATAAGAGGCACATGAACCTTGTCAGTGTAGATTTGGCATTTGTGACGGGTTCTTGAATGTTGATGGCAATCAGTCTCCATTGTTGACCAATAGTAACCTGCTCTTAAGATTTTCTTAGCCATCGTATGCCCACTTGAGTGAGTACCGAAGAAACCATCGTGCATGTCTTCCGTAATTTTCTCTTCCTCCTTCTTGTTCACACATCGGAGTAGAGTCGAATCATGGTTGTGTTTGTACAATATCCCATTACTTAGAAAGAAATTGGCTGCAAATCTTCGCAAGAACTTTCTGTCATTGATAGACGCCCCCTCTAGATACTCTTGTGCTTCAAGGTATCTCATCACCTCATGGTACCATGGCTTTTCTGCATCGGTGTCAACCTCATAGCAATGTGCAGGTTCATCGAATCTTTCAATTGTTATCATAGGGGCTTTGTTGTCCCATCTGACTTTGAACATTGAAGACATGGTTGCCAAAGCGTCAGCCAATTGGTTTTATTCCCTAGGGAAGTGCTCGAATGTGATCTCTTCGAAGTAAGGAATTAGGGATAGCACAAGTTCCTTGTAAGGGATAAGATTATGGTGTTTAGTGTCCCAAACTCCTTTTACTTGGCTGATCACCAAGGCGGAATTTCCAAACACATCCAAATGCTTGATCCTTAAGTCAATAGCAGCTTTCATACCTAAGATGCATGCGTCATACTTAGCCATATTGTTTGTGCATTCGAAGCATAGTCTGGCAGTGAAAAGAGTGTGGAAACCTTCAGGAGAGATGATCAAAACACCAATTCCGTTACCTAAGGTGTTGGAAGCCCCATCGAATACCATAGTCCATCGAGATCCTTATTCAGGTCCGTCATATGGTCCACGTTTCGCACAGTTGGTTACCAACATGATGTTCTCATCAGAGAAGTCGAAATGCATTGACTGATAATCATCCACAGCATGATGGGGAAAATGATCTGCTAGTACACTCCCTTTGATGGATTTTTGAGTTGTGTATTGAATGTCGTACTCAATCAAGATCATTTTCCATATGGCTATCGGTCCGGAAAGGGCAGGTTTCTCAAAGATGTACTTGATTGGGTCCATCTTAGAAATCAACAAAGTAGTATGAGTCAACATATACTGTCTTAGCCGGCGAGCAGCCCATGCCAGAGCGCAGTAAGTTTTCTCGAGCAGTGAATATCTGGTTTCATAGTCGGTAAACTTTTTGCTCAGGTAATAAATAGCATGCTCTTTTCGGGCAGACTCGTCATGTTGGCCCAGAACACACCCCATAGAATTCTCTAATACTGTCAAGTACATGATCAAGGGTCTTCCTTCAACTGGAGGCATGAGAATAGGAGGTTCTTGTAGGTATTCTTTGATTTTGTCAAAGGAAATCTGGCAATCATCGTTCCATTTGACTACCTAATATTTCTTCAAGAGTTTGAAGAGTGGTTCACAAGTAGCAGTCAAGTGAGATATGAAACGGGCAATGTAATTGAGACGCCCAAGAATCCTCTGACTTCTTTTTCAATGAGGGACTGGCATATCTTGGATGGCCTTTACCTTGGCAGGATCAACTTTAATGCCTTTATTGCTGACGATAAAACCTAGAAGCTTTTCAGATCGTACTCCAAACGTGCACTTATTAGGGTTTAACCTCAGCTTGTACTTCTTCAGCCTCTCGAACAATTTGTGTAGGTGATCGAGATGTTCTTCTTTGGTTTGTGATATGGCAATCATATCATCCACATATACCTCTATCTCATGATGAATCGTGTCATGAAATAAAGCTACCATAGCCCTTTGATATGTTGCCCATGCACTCTTTAGTCCGAACGATATGACCTTGTAGCAGAAGGTGCCCCATTGCGTAACGAAAGTAGTCTTCTCCATGTCTTCGAGAGCCATCCTTATTTGATTATAGCCTGAGAAGCCATCCATGAAAGAGAAGACTTTATGTTGAGCAGTATTATCAACTAAGACGTCAATGTGTGGTAGAGGGAAATCGTCTTTGGGGCTTGCCCTATTCAGATCCCTATAGTCTACGCACATGCGAACTTTCCCGTCTTTCTTTGGCACTGGCACCACATTGGCAACCCATTGAGGATAGGATTTCACAGCTAAGAACCATGCATCAAATTGTTTCATCACTTCAGCTTTGATCTTTTCAGACATATCAGGCCTCATGTGGCGAACCTTTTGCTTGACAGGCGAACAATCTTCTCTTGTCGGCAGACGATGAACTACGATGTCGGTATCCAACCCAGGCATATTGTGATCGGTGGATCTAGAACTGACTGTTTAACGCTGGTTCGCGAAATGTCGCGGAAGTAAGAGTCGCCACCGTCTTTTATTTTCTCCAAATGGAAAGGACAAAAGCACAGAAAAATTCCTTATAGAGATTGCTCTCGGTTCGGGAGGTAGATTATAGAAAGGGAAGGTGTTAGCACCCTTTCTATCCATGGTTATCCATGGGCTCTTAGATACTTGCTCACTTGTGTTTTCAAAAATGGTTTGTTTACTTTTCAACTGTGGGTTTTAAAAAAGTTTCTTTGAAAATTCCAGTTCGACTCTTGTATCGGTCCTCAAGAGTGTTTGAAAAATTGCTTTCGAAAGCTTTTGAAAAGGTGTCGGTGTGAAAAGTATTTTTTTGATTTGTTTTGAAATTAGAGCAAGTATCTAGAGTCGTCTACCTACCCTAAGGAATTCGTCTGTGTAGATGTCCTTAAAGTAGTGCCATCCCACCATTGAGAGGTAGGTAGCACCACCGTTGGAGGTATTCGGGTCAATTCGAGGGTTCGGGACGTGGTGATCACCAGAGCAATAGGAAGATACCTTAGAAGCTACCCTCATGCCAGGTTCCCGGATCATGAGGACTTACTAAGACATCCTCTACTCGACGATCACCTTTCGAGGGGCAAGGCAACAGTGAGGCGTACCCTAGGGGTGGTGTGTGATTTGTGTGTCATGTTCATTTATTTTGTCTTGTTCATGTAATTGGTGATCTACGCGTTTCTTTTATTTTGACATTCATTCTTGCATGCAATTTATTAGCAGTTGAAAAGTTGCGAGAAATATAAAGTTCCTAAGCTATTACAAAGGCGCGGGTCCACATCGCCAAATTAAATCCAGGACCCGATTTGACATAAAATAAAGATGCGAGAAATATAAAATGTCCAATTTACACGGCTTTGGGAGAATTACATGAATATTTAAAAGAAGGAAATAAAAATGTGCGAAACAAATTAATAATCGAAAGCGAGGGCGTTGGACCCTTTTTAATGAAATTAAATTATGAACAAATTAATTAAAATAAAATAAAAAGAAATTATTTTTGAGGTTTTTTGTATTTATGGTTTTTTATGAGAAGATTAAATGAAATTAACCTAGTTCTAGCTATTTTTAGTTTATTAAAAAAAAAAACATGTTAAAGTTAAACCTAAAATTAACCTAATTAATTAATGGCAAGTTTTATTTACAAAAATAATATTTAATTATTAATTATGGTGAGAGAAAAAGAAAAAGAATAAAAAAATATTTAAAACCCTAATTCTACACCTTTTGATTTATTAAGAAAAATATTTGAATTAAACCTAAATTTAAACAAAGCTAAATTAATTAATGAGATTTATTTACAAAAAATAACATTTAAATAAAATATATTTTTATTTTTGGTCTTTTCTGATTTTTATATTATTTTTTATATTAAGAAAATGTTAATTTAAAGAATTAAATAAGAATTAAACAAAACAAATAAAAATAGAAAAAGAGAATAGAAAGGAGCAAACCAAGGGGGTGCTGACCCCAATTTGGAGGTCATATTGTGGCAATTAGGCCCAGTGATTTAAGGCCCTTTCTGACTTTTCATGGGAGCATGTGTATGCGTTGACTGCAGCGTTCCATAGACCTCAGATCTTGGCCATTGGATGGAGGTTATGAGACAAGTGGCGTGCTAGAGCATGAAGTATATGATGCACTTCTGGAGTGTGCGCTGCAGGTTAGCATAGAAAGAAAAATAATAGGGAGAAAGTGAGGGGACCTTGGATTCGAACCCAGGTCCCAGGGGTTACCTAACGCCTTGTCCACCAACGGAGCTCTTCACGCGCGTTGTGTATAAAATAGCAAATAAAAACTATAAGGGAAAAATGGTCAGTGGCCTAGAAACAACAAAAAACGCGCGTTAATTCAAATTGCTCAATCAGATGATGCCACATAGTCTTCTTCTTCGTTGTTTGCCTTTTTCTTGAAACATAAAAAGAATTAGCGGGGGTTTTGAACCCCCTCAAAATACAGCCTTTTCCAAAATAGCGATTAGCATATGAGGCTATATAAATTAGGCGCGACTGGTGTATTAGAATCGTCCAAGCTTCCTGAATTTAACCATGGTACTGGGAAGTTTTAATTTTACAGCATACAAAAATGCCCAATTTCACAGCTTTGTAACCCTAACCATCTTCCATGGTGATTCTTTATACGATGCGTGAAAACTCAATTAAAACCTACAGTTAGCTTTAGAATAGTCCAATGAACATAAATCAAATATTAGAAACTACAAAAAACGCATGAATCATGATGCAAGCATATGGAAAAAATCCTGTACAGGACACGATCATTCTACCGTTTCTTTGCGTTAGAATGGATGGTTTTGATCTGAAAACCTTCCTTGAAGTCTCAGGAAGGCAATGGAATGATTATTTGATCTTGAAAAGCCTTGGAACCACGTTTTCAGTTTTAGAATTTTTTTACAAAAAGTGCCAACTTGTTCTTGAGAATAGGCGCAGCTTAGAGGTTCCTCGCTCTAGGGTTAGGTTTGCACTTGTATAAGGAATGAATTCAGTCAATAATCCAAGCCCATAGCCTTGTTTTTAATGGTTTTCAAGATTTGATTTTGATGAATCTTTTTCAATATTTTTTCATGAAGAATCATGCCAATTTGCACCAATTCTTTCCTCTTTTGATATGCACGAAATCCTTAGGCCTTGATGAGAGTTTATCTTGCACAAAAAGATTTGAAAACCTTGTTTTGGTATTTTTCACATATTTTAATTAATTAAATGAATTATTAGCAATTAAAAATTCAAATAAATAAATAAAAATGATGAATAAATTCCCTTTGGGCCAAATGGTCGTGCACATGCTTTGGATGATGAATTTTGGAAGAAAATGTGGCCCATTAGCAATTTTAAGGCATTTGAAGCAAAGTTGACTTTTCAAAATACCCAAAAATTTCCCAACTTCCACAAGGCATATCTTGCTCAATTTTTAAGCTTTGCTCATGTTCTTGGACATTTTGGAAAGGTATTGAAGTCCTCTAACCAATTCCTTTGGTCCCATGTCATTTTGATTTACCAATATCAAGTTATGGTTTTTGACTTAAAGTCCCTTTTTGTTGACTTTTGAAAATGACCTATAATGTTGAAATTGATAACTTTTTGTGAGAGCATGGCTTGGACTTGAAGTGTGAAGAGGAGTTGTAGGAAATTTCTTTCTCTTCAAAATGAGCTTTGGATGAAATTTTTCTGATAAACCATGTGGAAGTTATGCCTTGGTCAAGTTACAGTTGACTTTTTCAACTGTCCAAATATGGAAACTTTTGCATCTTGAGACTTTTTGAGCCAAGATTTGAGAATCATGATCAAGAATTGATCAAATGATATTTGTGGCCTCAAAATGAGATGTTGACCAACAATTTGAACTTTTGACTGTCAAATGACCATTTTACCCCTACAGTTGACTGCTGAGCAATTAGGGTTTTTGACTGTTAGGAGGCCCTTGAACTGTGCAACCCTTGGGGAGATTTTGAAGCATGCTTTTGGAAAATCTTGAAGAATATGGGAGGGCAAATTTTGGGGTACAACAGTTGCCCCTGTTCAATCTTCTTAGACTTGAGGATGCAGATTGGCTGACGTGCCTTTCGTAATCCGAAGGTGGAAGATGATTGAACACTAGAGTGCCCAGAAATTTGCGCTCACATAGTAGTGTGATGTGGGGAATGGGCTTATAGATGCCATTTGGAGATTGATGGATAGGACGATGGGCTTATAGATGCCATGCTAAGAGATGATGGGTAGGCTGATGGGCTTATAGATGCCATCTGGATGTCGATCGCGTAAGAGATTCCTTAGCGAGAGCTTGCGTACCTGAAAAAGAAAAATGATTACCTGGCCTGTTACAGGAGCTGGTCTTCAAATTCTTTGTATAGATGTGTCCTGACTGGTTACAGGAGCTGGATCTGGAGCTTCAAAAGATGATGAATGAACCAGGGATGGTTACTACCTCAACAGGAACGGTGAGAGAACCTTGGATGACTACTACCTCAACAGTAATGCTGAGAGAATCTTGGGCGACTTCAACCTCAACAGTAACGCTGAGAGAATCTTGGGTGACTTCTACCTCAACAGTAACGCTGAGAGAATCTTGGATATCTTCTACTGAGTCTTTATCAGGAAAACCTGTTAGGGGTCGATTTAGCTGGACTAGAGAAGGCCTTGGACTGGATAAGAAACAGAAAAATCTTAGGGTCGATTTAACTGAACCGGTCTAGGTCTTGAAATCTTCAACTGGATAAGAAACAGGGAGATCCTAGGGTCGATCTGACTGAACCAGAGAAGGCCTTTGACTGGATAAGAAATAGAAAAATCTTAGGGTCGATTTAACTGAACCGGTCTAGGTCTTGAAATCTTCAACTGGGTAAGAAACAGGGAGATCTTAGGGTCGATCTGACTGAACCAGAGAAGGCCTTTGACTGGATAAGAAACAGAAAAATCTTAGGGTCGATTTAACTGAACCGGTCTAGGTCTTGAAATCTTCAACTGGGTAAGAAACAGGGAGATCTTAGGGTCGATCTGACTGAACCAGAGAAGGCCTTGGACTGGATAAGAAACAGAAAAATCTTAGGGTCGATTTAACTGAACCGGTCTAGGTCTTGAAATCTTCAACTGGATAAGAAACAGGGAGATCCTAGGGTCGATCTGACTGAACCAGAGAAGGCCTTTGACTGGATAAGAAACAGAAAAATCTTAGGGTTGATTTAACTGAACCGGTCTAGGTCTTGAAATCTTCAACTGGGTAAGAAACAGGGAGATCTTAGGGTCGATCTGACTGAACCAGAGAAGGCCTTGGACTGGATAAGAAACAGAAAAATCTTAGGGTCGATTTAACTGAACCGGTCTAGGTCTTGAAATCTTCAACTGGATAAGAAACAGGGAGATCCTAGGGTCGATCTGACTGAACCAGAGAAGGCCTTTGACTGGATAAGAAACAGAAAAATCTTAGGGTCGATTTAACTGAACCGGTCTAGGTCTTGAAATCTTCAACTGGGTAAGAAACAGGGAGATCTTAGGGTTGATCTGACTGAACCAGAGAAGGCCTTTGACTGGATAAGAAACAGAAAAATCTTAGGGTCGATTTAACTGAACCGGTCTAGGTCTTGAAATCTTCAACTGGGTAAGAAACAGGGAGATCTTAGGGTCGATCTGACTGAACCAGAGAAGGCCTTGGACTGGATAAGAAACAGAAAAATCTTAGGGTCGATTTAACTGAACCGGTCTAGGTCTTGAAATCTTCAACTGGATAAGAAACAGGGAGATCTTAGGGTCGATCTGACTGAACCAGAGAAGGCCTTTGACTAGATAAGAAACAGAAAAATCTTAGGGTCGATTTAACTGAACCGGTCAAGGTCTTGAAATGTCTTCAACTGGATAAGAAACATGGAGATCTTAGGGTCGATCTGACTGAACCAGAGAAGGCCTTTGACTGGATAAGAAACAGAAAAATCTTAGGGTCGATTTAACTGAACCGGTCTAGGTCTTGAATATGGCTGAGAACTTAACTGAATTCTTCCTGAAAGGTAAAGGTCAGTCATATGCAATGCATGATATGGATCAAGCAATGATGTTCTCAACATAAGTGAGATTTGTAAGATATGATGCGTATATGCATGCTATGATGTATGGAAGTGCGATGAATGTATATTTTCGTCTTAGGAAAATAAATCCTTGACGGGTGCCGGGAAGTCACTCCTGGGCTGATGTTGAAGAATAGATTTTTGCCTCCGCTGGGGATGTTAGTTGCAAGAATACCGGTAGGAGAAGATAACTCCGTTGGGGGATAAACTTGGCGAATGGATTATTCTGCGGGGAGAAAAGTACTCTAACGATCTTGCTGGGGAGCAATACTTTGTGGAGAGAGAGGTACTTTGTTGAGTTGTTGATAATAACTTGCTGGGGATACCCTTGTTGTATTGGAAGTGTTAATAGACTCCGCTGGGGATAAGGAGACTTCTCCGAGGACGATCTTCTCATGGCTTTTGGCTGAGGATAAACCAGTTATATCCTGGTAGGGAAATAACTCTTTGAATAAAGCCAGGAGACGCGTTCGTGCTCTGCGAGGATAAGCTTCCAGAATCTACTGGGGATAAGCTTACCGCTTGGGGAGATGAATTCCAACTTTCTTGGGGAACTAGATTGGACTCTCCTGGGGAAGTTTTGAACTGTATCGGGGAAGTGACTTCGTTGAATGTTTGATATACCGCCGGGGAACAATCTTTAGGCCAAGACTGCCGGGGATGCTTGTTAGGAATGTATGTATATTGCTGGGGAATGTTGAGATCTGCTGGAGGATACCCAACTTCCTTAAGGCTGATATTATAGCTTTGCTTGGGGAGAATGCATTGATTTGCTGACTCACTCTCTGGGGAGTTAAGGTGTATTGGTTATGTTCTTCAGCTGAACTTACCTTGATATCCCGGCGGACAGAGCAATTAGATTGCTTGGACAACTCATCCTTGCCCCTGTTTCTGAGGTGGGAGAGGAAGACCTGTGAGGTGCTGATAGTTGTTGAGGGTCAAACCTTCTTCAGGTAGGCAGGTGACAAGATGACAGGACATAGTCGTACGCTTTGATCCCTAACTTTTGCCTGGACCTCCCTTTCGGGTTTTCGGTCCACCGGGATACCCATTTTTGCCCAAGCCGCCTTTTCAGGTTTTCGACTTGCCGGGTGTACAGATTTTTTCATTTCATCCCTCATTTTGCCCGAACCCTTTTGGTTCGCCGGGAAGCCCTTATTTTTGCCTAGGCGTGTCAACCTAGCGGGTCTTTGATTTTGCGTAGTATTTTTTTTCGACTATGTTCACGCTCTCAGGATATAGGGAGTTGCCCCTGTCAGAAGTGTTTTGTCATACAAGATTTGTTGCTGGAATTCCCAAAATGATTCAGGCGGAGATTTGCCCCAGGCTGGTTGGCCTTTTGAGAGATTCTCCGAATCTTGACTTAATTGCCCCAGATGATGGACAATAGTCATGCCATGCCCCTTGATTGGAAGTGCTTTTGTTCACTAGGTATTCATCGTGCAAATTTCCCTGCTGTTCAAACAAATAGTCATATGCAAACAATGTTATATCAAAAATGCAAAGCTTATGTCTGTCTTGAAGATTTTGAAAATGCATTCTTTTTCATAAAACAAGTGAATGTTTGTAAAATGTGATGTCAACTCGTTATTTTATCGCGAGCCTTAAGGAGTCAGGATACCTTTCGTAACAGTATGCTTTCGAACTAACCCATGCTTCAGCTAGGACTTTTAAGGGTTATAACGTGGCCTGGTTCACGGTTTAAGAAACAAAGGATAAAGGCTCAAATTTTATTTGTACCCACCCGCTCTTCGTGATGTTCTCCAAACCTAAACTCAGTTGATCATACGTTAGACCTTGTTTGAGTCTTTGTCCTGATATTCCAATGATGGTTCGAATTTTGGCAATTTATTTGAATAGGCAGTCATTTCCCCCTTTTTTGTTGTTGAGGGTTTGTAGGACCTCTTTTTTTTTATTTCATTATCCCTTTCTTTTTGCCTGAGCTGTTCTTTTGGATTTACAGTCAGCGGGATGCCCCAGTTTTGTAAGTCTCCTTTCTAGGTTTTGACTTAATGGGTTCTTATTTTGAAAGATAATGACTGTCTTTCTTTATTGATGATTCGGAACCATCACTGTCTTTCTTTTTTTTTTGTAAGGACCTCTTTGGTGCCATTTGTTATGCACTTGGATCAACTGAGAGAAACTACCCTATCCCAGGTTATGATTAATGGTTTCAATTTTCGAAAAGAAAAACTCCTACTTCTTTGGCTCATAGGGGTTGACGAGGGATTATCTTCCTTATAACTCCAGTGTTTAGGGATTGAAACAATGCATGTACCTCATCAGCGGGGTCTATTCAAAAGCATACTGTAAAGATCATGGTATCATTTTCGTCATCCTCCCTCAAGAGGCTTAGAATTATTAATCGAGCGTTGATCATCAGAAAAAATATGAAAATAATTTGCATTTAGTGAATACGAATATATTGCTTCAAAACAGACATAGGCGATGCATTAATGAAATAACAACGTTTAACATGAATAAATGTTTGAACAATCAAAGAACAACACAACTTGAACATTCGAATGAACAAAAGTTTTCTAGTCTCAGGGCTTGTCACTTCAAATGGTGAGCCTTGGAGGGATGGTAGAAAAACTCAGCCTGACCATCTTGTGTGAACTCCAATGCTCCTTCATCAATCAGGTCCTGGATCTTATTCTTCAGAGCCCAACACTCATTTGTATCATGCCCCGGACTGGCAGAGTGGTAGGCACACCTTTTATTGGGATGATAGGTAGGAGCTGCTGTATTGGGGTTTCGGGGATGAGCCTTTAATGTGATCAGATTCAATCTCAACAGGCATTGTAGAGCTTGAAACAACGACATATTGAGCTGGGTGAATTGCCTCCTGGGCTTGTCTGGCTGAAGCTGGTGAGGTTGATGCTGAATTTGTGACACTGGAGCCATTTGAGGAGCTCTCCCCTTATCTCCTTGTCTCAAAGATGGTTGAATGATGACTGACTCTTTACCCCTAGACGTTTGCCCCAGTTGGTTACCCCGAAGCAGTTGGTTGACGAGAACCCCGAGCTCATCTTGTCTTTGAGCTAAGTCCTGAATGATGGTCACCTGCCCCAGCATCTGGGCTCTCATTGCATCCACCTCAGCTTGCAGATGTTTCAGCCGTTCGTCCTTATCATCCTCAGCATTGTTCCTGACCAAGGTTCCCATGAGAAGTGCTCTCAGCTCCTCCTGCCCCTTGGATAGATTCAGGAGGATTTCCCCGAACCGAGTCTCTTGAGCAAGAAGGTCCTGGTTATCTTGTTGGGAAGCCATTGCTGAAATAAACAGCGCAGATGGTAAGTGACCTGTAACAAGGGTACCTGTTATGCAATGATGTGTATGACATGCATGTAATGTTTTCAAGGACCTCGCGGGATAAACAAGAAAATTTGTTAGAATTGGGATCTGGTAGCTTGGTTGAAGGAATTGCATGTTGTTGAGAATCCTTCTTCAAGGGTCAAAAGCTCACCATATCGAGTGGGTCATAGCCCTTGACAACCTGGGCTAGAGGAAAATAAATCCTCTTTGCCCCTTGCTAGACAATTGGTTCATCATGACCTGCATCACAAGCCCCTTGAGATCCTTGAAATGGGTTAGTCCTTATGTAGGATGTATGCAATGGTATGATGTTATGTTATGCATGGGGTAATGTAAGTAACCCTGTTATGAGTCCCAATTAAGGACTGCAAACCAAAACCTGCAAGAAACTTAGTAAACCCTGTTATGAGTCCCAATTAAGGACTATAAACAAAACCTGCAGGGAACACAAGTGTCAGATAACAAGCATGCAAGTAGTCAAGTATGAAGGCACACAAGTCGCACAAGACAAGCCCTTAGGGTTTAGACTAGCATGGGGTCTGGGTATTACCCTCTTGAAGTTGGTGGGCTCAACCTGTCCTATCAAAAGTAACCGGGTTCTTAGAGGATCCCAATATCATTGACTACCCTCAATCGGTCATAACTCCAGCATCGCAATCTTTTCTTGCGGCCAGAACCATCACGAGAGTTTAGCCTCAATGGGCGTAGCATACTGCTACTGTTCTATTGGCCAAGTTGTGTCATTTAAGGTTCTAAGGTCTGTTGGTGCTTAATGACTCCTCAGAAGACCCATATTCTCCTCGTTGCAACACAAGGGATATCGGTACAGACTAAGGTGCCACACCAACGTAGCCACTGCTTCACCCATGTCGGTCTACGCTGGACAGGTCTCTCACAGCTTATGCTACCTAAACAGGGTATCCCCAGATCCGGGTTAGGATCTATGTAACTCCCAATACAGTCCCACAATTTAAAGCAAACAAGTCAAAGCAATTGAAAACACAGTGATCTTAGTCCTAAGGTACACCTCACTTTAAGTTAAGTCCCCAGCAGAGTCACCAGTTCTGTGATCCGTGGATCTGGAACTGACTGTTTAACGCTGGTTCGCGAAATGTCGCGGAAGCAAGAGTCGCCACTGTCTTTTATTTTCTCCAAATGGAAAGGACAAAAGCACAGAAAAATTCCTTATAGAGATTGCTCTCGGTTCGGGAGGTAGATTATAGAAAGGGAAGGTGTTAGCACCCTTTCTATCCATGGTTATCCATGGGCTCTTAGATACTTGCTCACTTGTGTTTTCAAAAATGGTTTGTTTACTTTTCAACTGTGGGTTTTAAAAAAGTTTCTTTGAAAATTCCAGTTCGACTCTTGTATCGGTCCTCAAGAGTGTTTGAAAAATTGCTTTCGAAAGCTTTTGAAAAGGTGTCGGTGTGAAAAGTATTTTTTTGATTTGTTTTGAAATTAGAGCAAGTATCTAGAGTCGTCTACCTACCCTAAGGAATTCGTCTGTGTAGATGTCCTTAAAGTAGTACCATCCCACCATTGAGAGGTAGGTAGCACCACCGTTGGAGGTATTCGGGTCAATTCGAGGGTTCGGGACGTGGTGATCACCAGAGCAATAGGAAGATACCTTAGAAGCTACCCTCATGCCAGGTTCCCGGATCATGAGGACTTACTAAGACATCCTCTACTCGACGATCACCTTTCGAGGGGCAAGGCAACAGTGAGGCGTACCCTAGGGGTGGTGTGTGATTTGTGTGTCATGTTCATTTATTTTGTCTTGTTCATGTAATTGGTGATCTACGCGTTTCTTTTATTTTGACATTCATTCTTGCATGCAATTTATTAGCAGTTGAAAAGTTGCGAGAAATATAAAGTTCCTAAGCTATTACAAAGGCGCGAGTCCACATCGCCAAATTAAATCCAGGACCCGATTTGACATAAAATAAAGATGCGAGAAATATAAAATGTCTAATTTACACGGCTTTGGGAGAATTACATTAATATTTAAAAGAAGGAAATAAAAATGTGCGAAACAAATTAATAATCGAAAGCGAGGGCGTTGGACCCTTTTTAATGAAATTAAATTATGAACAAATTAATTAAAATAAAATAAAAAGAAATTATTTTTGAGGTTTTTTGTATTTATGGTTTTTTATGAGAAGATTAAATGAAATTAACCTAGTTCTAGCTATTTTTAGTTTATTAAAAAAAAACATGTTAAAGTTAAACCTAAAATTAACCTAATTAATTAATGGCAAGTTTTATTTACAAAAATAATATTTAATTATTAATTATGGTGAGAGAAAAATAAAAAGAATAAAAAAATATTTAAAACCCTAATTCTACACCTTTTGATTTATTAAGAAAAATATTTGAATTAAACCTAAATTTAAACAAAGCTAAATTAATTAATGAGATTTATTTACAAAAAATAACATTTAAATAAAATATATTTTTATTTTTTGTCTTTTCTGATTTTTATATTATTTTTTATATTAAGAAAATGTTAATTTAAAGAATTAAATAAGAATTAAACAAAACAAATAAAAATAGAAAAAGAGAATAGAAAGGAGCAAACCAAGGGGGTGCTGACCCCAGTTTGGAGGTCATATTGTGGCAATTAGGCCCAGTGATTTAAGGCCCTTTCTGACTTTTCATGGGAGCATGTGTATCCGTTGACTGCAGCGTTCCATAGACCTCAGATCTTGGCCATTGGATGGAGGTTATGAGACAAGTGGCGTGCTAGAGCATGAAGTATATGATGCACTTCTGGAGTGTGCGCTGCAGGTTAGCATAGAAAGAAAAATAATAGGGAGAAAGTGAGGGGACCTGGGATTCGAACCCAGGTCCCAGGGGTTACCTAACGCCTTGTCCACCAACGGAGCTCTTCACGCGCGTTGTGTATAAAATAGCAAATAAAAACTATAAGGGAAAAATGGTCAGTGGCCTAGAAACAACAAAAAACGCGCGTTAATTCAAATTGCTCAATCAGATGATGCCACATAGTCTTCTTCTTCGTTGTTTGCCTTTTTCCTGAAACATAAAAAGAATTAGCGGGGGTTTTGAACCCCCTCAAAATACAGCCTTTTCCAAAATAGCGATTAGCATATGAGGCTATATAAATTAGGCGCGACTGGTGTATTAGAATCGTCCAAGCTTCCTGAATTTAACCATGGTACTGGGAAGTTCTAATTTTACAGCATACAAAAATGCCCAATTTCACAGCTTTGTAACCCTAACCATCTTCCATGGTGATTCTTCATACGATGCGTGAAAACTCAATTAAAACCTACAGTTAGCTTTAGAATAGTCCAATGAACATAAATCAAATATTAGAAACTACAAAAAACGCATGAATCATGATGCAGGCATATGGAAAAAATCCTGTACAGGACACGATCATTCTACCGTTTCTTTGCGTTAGAATGGATGGTTTTGATCTGAAAACCTTCCTTGAAGTCTCAGGAAGGCAATGGAATGATTATTTGATCTTGAAAAGCCTTGGAACCACGTTTTCAGTTTTAGAATTTTTTTACAAAAAGTGCCAACTTGTTCTTGAGAATAGGCGCAGCTTAGAGGTTCCTCGCTCTAGGGTTAGGTTTGCACTTGTATAAGGAATGAATTCAGTCAATAATCCAAGCCCATAGCCTTGTTTTTAATGGTTTTCAAGATTTGATTTTGATTAATCTTTTTCAATATTTTTTCATGAAGAATCATGCCAATTTGCACCAATTCTTTCCTCTTTTGATATGCACGAAATCCTTAGGCCTTGATGAGAGTTTATCTTGCACAAAAAGATTTGAAAACCTTGTTTTGGTATTTTTCACATATTTTAATTAATTAAATGAATTATTAGCAATTAAAAATTCAAATAAATAAATAAAAATGATGAATAAATTCCCTTTGGGCCAAATGGTCGTGCACATGCTTTGGATGATGAATTTTGGAAGAAAATGTGGCCCATTAGCAATTTTAAGGCATTTGAAGCAAAGTTGACTTTTCAAAATACCCAAAATTTCCCAACTTCCACAAGGCATATCTTGCTCAATTTTTAAGCTTTGCTCATGTTCTTGGACATTTTGGAAAGGTATTGAAGTCCTATAACCAATGCCTTTGGTCCCATGTAATTTTGATTTACCAATCTCAAGTTATGGTTTTTGACTTAAAGTCCCTTTTTGTTGACTTTTGAAAATGACCTATAATGTTGAAATTGATAACTTTTTGTGAGAGCATTTCTTGGACTTGAAGTGTGAAGAGGAGTTGTAGGAAATGTCTTTCTCTTCAAAATGAGCTTTGGATGGAATTTTTCTGATAAACCATGTGGAAGTTATGCCTTGGTCAAGTTACAGTTGACTTTTTCAACTGTCCAAATATGGAAACTTTTGCATCTTGAGACTTTTTGAGCCAAGCTTTGAGAATCATGATCAAGAATTGATCAAATGATATTTGTGGCCTCAAAATGAGATGTTGACCAAAAATTTGAACTTTTGACTGTCAAATGACCATTTTACCCCTACAGTTGACTGCTGAGCAATTAGGGTTTTTGATTGTTAGGAGGCCCTTGAACTGTGCAACCCTTGGGGAGATTTTGAAGCATGCTTTTCGCAAATCTTGAAGAATATGGGAGGGCAAATTTTGGGGTACAACACATATCTTCATAAGACCAAGCAAAAACTTCCACATAATCATGCAACAATTGAACCAACCTGCTCTTGACACTGCTTTCCAAGTTAGCTCCGATCTTGGTTTCCTTCTTATCTGCCTTAGTACCCAGGTTGATAACTTCAACTGACTCCTCGTGCGGCTAAATAGCTTTTTCCTATTGTAATAGAAGTTTGGCTAGTTCTCCTGGTATGTCACAATCTTCCTCGACTTCGTCTTCGGCTTGGTTGATGGGACATTCAAAGTCATAGTCAGCAATAGTAGAGTTATTGGCAATAGGATCCAGAGTGGATGTGGACCTGCAAGAGTGTGTGTGTGCATGTAAGATACATGACTGTTTTTAAAAAAAAATGTATTTGAAAGAAAGGAAAGACATGAACACAAATATTTGAATGCAAAAGAGTCTAATGTACTTAATGATCATATTATTATATGAACATAAATAAACCCTTGACAAATGGACCAAAATGCCCCGAGCCAGACACATGGCTTAAAAGTTATTGTTTTGAACATTACATACAACAAGTTCTTGGATTGAAAGAAAAGCATAAACAAGTAGATTACTCCTCAACAAAGGAGACTGGTACAAAGTCCTTTGTATGTCAATTATTCATATCCGTAGTAGTTGGATACACCCACTCCTCAAATTCAGTCTCTTCATCAGAATCACCCACGGCGTTGACTCCATGACTTCCAATGTGGAGAGGTGGCTTTCCAGCACGAGCACGCCTCATTTCCTTCTGAGTTTTGATGGTGAATCCCAAACCAAACTTTTATGCTTTAAATGGGATATCGAGGAGTTTCCCCCAAGTATCACAGTTTCCTTCTTCTATTGTCGCACAGGGCATCCTCGACTGAAACAATCTTTGGCATGGCCTTGACAGCTTTGGACTCATCAGAAGAACATTTAGTAGCAGCAATCATCGGTGGTAAAACCTCAAAGGCTTGACATGGGGTTTCAATGAATTCTCCGTCCATCTCTACATACTTGAAAGAGTTAAGGTGGTTCACCATAAACTCTTCTTCCCCGCAGACGGTGACTATTCTGCCCTTGACTGGATATTTGAGTTTCTGATGGAGGGTTGAGGTCACTGCCCCAGCTTTATGAATCCAAGGGCGACCTAATAGATAAGAATAGGCAGGGCGAATATCCATAATATAGAAGGTGGAGTTGAAGATTTGGGAGCCCACTTTGATTGGAAGATCTACTTCCCCATGAACAGTCCTCTTTGATCCATCAAACGCCCTTACGATGATATCACTTGGCTTCAAGATTAAATCTTCACAGTCAAGACGGTCTAATTCCCCCTTGGGTAACACATTCAGAGAAGAATCAGTGTCGACTAGCACATGTGCTAAGGTAGTCCCTTTGCACTCGATAGAAACATGTAAAGCTTTATTGTGATTCTTTCCGAGAGGTGTTAAGTTAGCATCTGAAAACCCCAAGCCATTATCAGTTGTCAGGCTAGCCACGCAATTCTCAAATTGGTCCGTTGTTGTCTCATGGGGGACATGAGCCCTTTTCAGGAACTTGATTAATGTCCGAGCATGGGCATCAGAGCAAAGCAACAATGATAACATTGAAATCTTAGAGGGGGTTTGCCCCAACTGTTCTACAATCTTGAAGTCGCTTCTTTTTATGATTTTTAAAATCTCGTCCATCTCGCGAGCGGAAGGTTCTTCATTAGTTACGTCCTTGGAGGGTACTTCAATTACATCAGGCTCAACAACCTTCTCTTTTCCTTTTGTCTCGGTACTTGGCTTGGCGGCAATAATGCGGATGGGCGTCTTTGTAACTACTGGAGGTGAGATATTGGGTGAGAATATTTTCCCAGTTCTAGTTACTTTGCTTGAGCCAGCTATGTTTCCGACACCGTCATCTTTTACTTATCCGATCTAGGCATCTTGTTTAATCCCATGATAGAACACCTCAGCACCGTAATTCCATGGTACCGCTTTATTTGAAGAGTAAGGAATCGGTCAGGGATTGGTAATGATTAAGGGAGCAACAGTTGGTTAATTTGAAATCCTAATAGGACCTTTGGAGGTGATCCTAATAGGTTTGTTTGAGATGGTAATAATGGAGAGGTCTTCACATTTGTTAATCAATCTTTTGGTAAGTGGAGTCTTTTCAAACAGAATTTTGTGGCTATCCATCAGGTGTTGTATGCCTTTCTTCAGCCTTTCACAACCATTGTATTGTCTCGTACAGCACATACAGTCTTTTTCACAGCCAGGGAAGATCCCAGCTTTCAACAGATTGTTCTTGATTATATTCAGCGGAGTAGTCAAATCTTCAACAGAGGCAACAAAAATTGTATCTTCGACGGCATTAACACCTTTGTCATGCTTCGGCATTGGAGCGGTTATTACATTCGGCATTAGAGGAGGATCAAATTCAATAGTTTTGTTATCAATTAAATCCTGGATTTTGTTCTTCAAGGCCTAGCACTGGTCAGTCTCGTGTCCGGGGCTGTTTGAATGGTAAGCATATTTAGCGTTTGGATTATACTTTGGTGATGAGGTGTCGGGGTTGGCGGGAGGATCGCGCAATGTCACTAAATTAGACTTGAGAAAATGTTGAAGGGATTGAGATAGTGACATGCCTAACCTTGTAAACTGTCTTCTTGGAGTTTCAAAACGTTGATGATTTGCAGATGGTCTCGGAGTAGGAGTTGGATTGGAGATTCGGACAACATTGACAGACGGACGATCATTCTTCTTGATATGGGCCCTTGCCCCATACACAGCATTAATTTCTTTCTTCGTAGAAAAAGGTCTTTTGATAGGATTGGGAGTGGAGGTAGATGCCACATAGATCTTCCCACTTTTGATGCCACTCTCAATTCTTTCACCGGTTAGGATTAATTTGGTGAAACCAGAAGAAGAGCAACACACCAACAGATTAAAGAAAGGACCTGATAAGGTGCCCATGAACATGTCGATGTGTTCCCTATCAGTCAAGGGAGGTTGGACCCTACTAGCAAGGTCTCTCCACCTTTGTGCATATTCCTTAAATCCTTCACTCTTTCCCATAGTCATATCTTGCAATTGAACCCTCGTTGGCGCCAAGTCGGCGTTGAAGCGTTGTATTGATACTGGTGATAAAAGGCAGTAGCTAGATCCTCCCAGTTTCAGACATTGGTTCCCTCCAATTGGTAGAACCATTCAAGCTGAGTCCCTGACAGGCTGTCTTGAAAGAAGTGAACCCATAAGTTTCTACAAGCAGTGTAGGGCTGGATCTTCCTTACATAGGAACAGAGATGAAGCTTTGGGCAAGACACCCCATCATACTTTGCAAAGATTGGAGCCTTAAATTTCTGCGGGATGACCATTCCCGACACCAATCCCAGTTCTTCGAAGTCCAACCCAGGTATTCTCTGGACTTCCATGGCACTCAGTTGATCCTCTAACTTCTTATATATATCCTCAATGGGAGGATATTGCTCATCATTATAGTCTGTATCATTGTCAGAAACCTCAGGACTAGGATTCTCCTCCCTTGCTTCTCTTTCTTGGTTTTCTCCTTCTTTGGACGAGGAGGTCAGATTGACTGGTTGCTTCAGCGGCCCCATAAATCTTCTACCCATATTAAGGATACCAGTGGGATTCTTCTTATTTTTCTTTTTCTCTTTCAAGATGAGGGCCTTCAGGTCCTCCTGCCCTTTCGCCAGACTTATGAACATCTGTTGAAATTGGGAATTTTGTGCCTGAAGATCTTTGATGCTTTGTTCAGAAGACATCTTGCTGAAATAAACAGTGAAGATGATGAGAAACCTGTAACGGTGCATGTTTATGCAATGCTATGGATGGGATGCGTATGCAATGATTTCAAGGACTTTGGGAATTTTAAACTTTGCAAACCAAAATGAAACAAATATTTTATTAGTAGAATTCAAGGTACAATTGCCTCTTAGGCGTTACAATAAAAATTCTAAAAACTAAAAAAAATCAAGTTTCCCATGGATGCTTCCTCTTCGTGCCGAGGTAGACATTAAGGCTTCTTTCCTCATGAAGCTGCTTTATGAGCTCTAAGACCTTCTTCTCCTGGTCATAGAACTGATCCCTATAAGTATCCCACTCCTTCTTCAACTGGATCTAAAACCTCTGTAGTTCTTCAAGATCAGTGGGCATATCGGGATGAAAAACAGTGTAGGGAATATCCCTTCAGTAACGGGTTCCACAAACACTGTAAGACGGCTATGTAGGGCATTATAAGTTTTTGAGCGTGAGCTCGTACCCATTGAAGATAAGGTTCCATAGGAATGGAATTCTTTGGCCCCAAGCTCGTATGAACCTCTGGCGATACCCTTGAACATCCCCCTCATAGTTAAATACAATGCCCTGGATAAGTAACTCATGAGGACCATCCTTTCGAGCATAACCAAATTGTCGCAGAGCCAAACAAGGACTGTAAGTTATGCCTCCCCTAATTCCAAGTAGTGGGACGTTAGGGAACTCCCCGCAACGGTCAATAATAGAAACATCTCCCGTAAATCGGGATAGCCAGAGAATATTCGCGTGAGAAAGTGACATTATCCTTTGCGACCAACCCAAACCATCTTCATTCTTCAGCAATGACTTAGGGAGGTGAGAAATAAACCACCTCAACAGTAATGGCATGCAGCACATAAGGACCCTTCATGGTACGAGTGTGGAAAGCGTGCAAGATATCTCCGAGCAAGGTAGGCACAGGGTTGCGAGAGAGGAAAATCTTGATAGCATTAACATCTATGAGTAAGTCCGGATAAGAGAAAAGCATTAACCCATAGATTAGAAGGGCCAAGACCTCCTCAAAGGCCTGGAAATCCAAATCATCCCAAAACAGTTGGGCCCTGTCTATTAGGAACTTGGCTAGAAAGCCCTTGACTCCGCTTCTCGTTTCCCAATTGGATATCACGTCAGCCCATTTTAGATGCAGAGCTGAGGCAATGACTTCTGGCTTCGGAATTTCTTCTAAACCTGTGAAAGGCACCTGGTCAAGAATGGATATACTCAATAACTGAGAGAACTCTTCCATGGTAGGAACCAACTGATAGTCTGGAAAGGTGAAGCAGTGGTGCTCGGGATCAAAGAACTGAAAGAGTACACCCATCATCTTTTCATCAAAGATTGAAGTAACTAGGTTGAGAAGTCGATCATGTCTCTTGGTGAACACAGAAGTTTCAGGAACCCTCGATACTAGTTCTTTGAGTCGGGGAGGTGTTCTCACAAAGCTTATTCGGATAGTGTTTCTACGAGCGGAAGCCATGACCTACAAAATAGAACAAAGATAAAATCCTTCGGTCCTTGAAATGGTCAGTGTAATAAGAATGGATGCGATGTTATGATGCATGATGTTATGTTCAAACAGAATAAATCACACACAAGCCAAGCATACAATAGACCTTAGGTTCAAAGGCATGCATGAGGTTAAAGGTAAGTACCCTCTTGAAGTTTAGTTGGTTTCAAACCTGTCTTAGAAAAGTAACCGGGTTCTAAGGATTCTCGATATCACAGATCATCCTCTATCGGGCATTGTTTCAGCTCAGGCAATCTTTTCTTGCGGGAGAAATATCTTGAAAGTCTGATCTCAACGAGTGTAGTATCGAGTATCAACCAATCCTCAGCTTTATACCAATGTCGGCTATCTCACTACTTTCTAATAGCCAAGTTTGTTCAACTAAGGTTCTAAGGTCCGTTAGTGCTTCACGACACCACGCGGCGGCCCCGTATTCTCTTCGTTTCCACATAAAGGATACCGGTACCAACCAAAATGTCACACCAACACAGCCATCGCTTAAACCACACCAGTCTACGCCGTACAGTCTCCATGATATTTTGCTGTTTACCTAATAAGTGTCCCAGATCCGGGTGTAGGATTTTTAACAATACCCAAGCAGAAAACCCATAAATGTAAAGCAAACAAATAAAACAAAGAAAAGTAAGTAAAGGTGATCTAACCCTAAGGTAACCCCACTTTTAGTAAGATTTCTCCAGCAGAGTCGCCAGTTCTGTGGTGCGGTGGGAGAACTGACTTGGGTGTTTTGCATTTTATCGCAAATGTTGCGGTTAGCAAGAGTCTCCATCGACTTTTATTTTATCCAAAAGGAAAGGTGAAAAAGCACAGGAAAGACCTTTGAGATTGTTTCTTGAGTTCGGGGGATAAATTATGAAAAGGGAAGGTATTAGCACCCTTTTCATCCATGGTTTTACATGGGCTCTTAGTTACTTGCTAGATAACTTGCTTTTGTTTGAAATTATGCTTTGTGTGGTTTTTTGAAAGTATTTTGAAAAGGCGCCATCATTTAGGAAAACTTTGTAATGATTCTCGTTCGTAATAATGTATACAAAGTGTTGATCTTTTGAAAATGTTTTCAAGTTTGAAAGGTGTTTTTTGAAAGTGTAGGTGATTATTTTTGAAAATATCAAGGATGTTTGTTTTGAAATGGAGCAAGTAATTAGGAGCAATCTACCTACTCAAATGTCTTTCTTGTTCATTTTATTTTCCTTTGACATTGTTGTCTTACCATTGATTTGGTAAGCAAACCTATCTTTGGATATAAACGGAACGGGCGCGGGTCATCGTATAACCATGATTAGCAATGTTGCAAGGTATCTTAGCATTCTTTTTGAGAGACTAAGATCATTTGTAAGGCAACTTAGAGAGCGTCATCGAGGGACTATGATCTTGTATTTGCTTTTTTTTACTAAGATACCTCGCACGCGTAATATGGTTATTTTGTATAAGGCAACCAAGTGGAATAACCCTAGGGGTGTTTGTGTGCAAATGTGTTGCTTTCATACTTTGTTTTTGTCTTGAATATGGGTTGTCTATTTATTGTTTTTATCTCATCATGCACACCCTAATTACTAACAATACATGAAAGCAATAAAAATGCGGAAAAGTAAAGTCCTATGCTATTACAAACATTAGGGGGATGGGGTGTACAAATTCATAAATGGGGATTGCAAATTAAATCCTAAGTTACTATTACAACCACATTGAATGGATAAGAATGTACAAGAAATGTAAAATGGACTTGTTTTGTTTTTTTTTTAAAGAAATAAGTTTGGTTTAAGAAAATATTTTGATCTTTTATGTTAAAAGAAATAAAATAAGATATGTGAATATGAAATATATTTTTTTATGTGTTTCTGATTAATAAAAAAAATGATGGCAAAAATAATAAAGAGAAAGGAAAACAGAATAAGCGCTTTGCTGAAATAGAAGAGGTCAGAAGTTCTGTCTCTGGCATGCTGCACAAATTCAAATAAACGTTAGTAGAAACAGGGAAGGTCAGAAGTTCTGGGTCCGTTGAGAACAAAGAAGATTTCAGAAGTTTTGATACCACTGGCAGAACTTCGTCTCCCTCTCTATGCTAGTTAGAGCATCTGCAACTTGGTCATTTCTCAACAAAACAGAAGATGTGCATATAACATTTATGGCAGGTTTCATAATGTTTCAGAAACAAGAGATATCAGAACTATAAATCAGAAGCAAAGCATGAATTTGCTAATCCTAATTCTGAGTTCTAATTTCTTCAAGAAGTTCTGAACTGAAATTCTCTCTACCTAGGCAGGAAAATATATGAAACCTTAGAATGTGTACATCATCAGAATCAGGATGTCTACATTGTATTTTTGAACAAAGTTTCCTGACAATGCCTAAGTAATATGATGAGAGTCAGCAGAAGCTTACCTTGCAGCTAAAAATGTTTTGTGAGCTGGAGTCTGGCTCTGACCGCTTGTGATGTTCTGAACAACTTCCTCTCGTGTTTAGCAGGCTGAAAACTTTCAACTTGGGTTGTGAGTGATTAGAAAATTCTGGAACAGCCAAGGAGCGAAGTTCTGACTTCTTTGAGGTGGATATTGATGGTTAGTGTGTTACAGTTTGACTACAGAAGTTAGGATGGCTTTTGAATGTATATCAAAAACTGTATGAATGGTTTTGGTCGAGAAACACTTGAGGAAAAATGGAATTTGAATGCAAGAATCAAAAGCTAACAGGTTTTGTATTTTGTGTTTGCAGTTTTTGGACTCTTGGAATTTTAACAGGGGTTCAGGGCTTTTCTTTCTCAAATTTCCGACCCTTTTTACAGTTGCCAATGGCTTTCAATTTATAGGAAAATATCTTGTAGCTTGGAGAGTACAACCATCACATGCTAGGGTGTTGCCTTGCTGTTGAAGCAAGTATGGTGGTTAGTAGCCTTAGCAGCGCCTAAGCTGGAATTGTAAGCAGGAATTAAGGAAAGGTAACTTCAAAATCAAAAGCAACGCATGGGCCCAACACACTTTTGTACGAGAGTTTGCTTTTCCGAGACAGTAAAGGTACTTATATGCCACACATGGAGAAATCCTTTGAACAAAGACCCAGAAGTGGTTGTGAGCATTAAATGATGATGAGATTGATCAAACCAGAAATCCTGCTACATGATATTTTGCATCATTGCTTAGTTCTGGATCAGAAGTTCAGCTTCAACGTGACTTAGAATAGACATCCAACTTCTGATCTTTGTATCTCCTTGCTCCAGCATGTTCTGAAGGAGGTCTCAGACTTTCCAGGAAGCTTCCAGCATGCTTTGTAACCTTCTTTGAGTTACCCTTGCAAACTCTTACTGAACCTTTATGAAAACTGGCCCAGAAGTTCTAACCAAACTCTGTCTTGAAGGTGTCCAGAATTTGCTGAGTGCTTTAGTTTCATGGACGTGTCTTTGAACATTTATAACTTGAAATTCCAGCATTTCCAGGAGAAGTTCTGTAATGTTTTAGATATTATTGAAATCTAAAACTCTTGAATTATAAATTATTCCAGAATCAGCTTGCATCATGGTGATAATCTGATCAGAAGTTCTGAGCTTGTCATATTTCTTAAACACTTAGAAAAATTATAAGTATTTAGAAATTTGACTTTTCCAAAGTAACCTTTGACTTTTGAATTTCTAGATGAAACAAACTTCATATCTCAACATGTCTTGATGAAATATGACTCTTGAAACTTGATTTTGATTAAAAGTTAAAGTTTGACTTTTCAATGCGCAAATGACCATTTTACCCCCGTGAATGATTTTCTTGGAAAATTTGTAGATCCAGGCTTGAAATTGGAGGGGAGCAAACCTGAGGATTCAGGGTGATCCTTTGAGAAATGAGAGGGCAAATTTTGGGGTACAATAATATGATTAGTGGTTTTTGTACTCTTGTTTTTCCAGGATTGTTGGAAACAAGTAAGGTCACCTTGAGAGGATTGTTCTCATTGTTGACATAGTGAAAATCCAAGAGGATTGTTCTTGGTTTTAATAGTTCTTGTTTAAGTTTTCCAACTATAAGGAAATCTCTTTCATGTTGAAAGGAGACTGGAGTACTCTCGGACTATGAGGGGAACCAGGATATATCGCTTGTGTCTCTTTATTTTTTCTGCACTTTACTCTTTCATAAACTCACCATAAACCAGAAAAATAATATCCATCATCACTAAAACCAAAAAAAATTTAAAGTACCTAATTCACCCCCCCCCCCCCCCTCTTAGGCGCACTTCATACTTACATGTGTGTGTGTAAGGTGGTGTTTACAGTGATTTCTGGTAAACAACCGCTAGTCCTCCAAACTATTGAATAAACTTACTGACTGTTATTCAATTTCTCTGGTAACTCGCAGGATCGACTAGATTGATCCTAGGACGTGTTGGTCATTAGGGTAACTCTCATGATCGAACTGGTATTCATGGTTGGTATTTAGAATGTTGTGTAGGTTTTTAACTTATTTCGATTACTCTTTTAAAATCTAAAGGTGTGATCAAATAAATGTGCGCGAAACTAAATTGCATGAATAAAGGTTAATTGTAAAGACATGTAAAAACTGCATAAAAGACAAATAAATGACTTCGAATCATAAAAACAGTTAATGTAAAAGACTCTCTGGAATGTAAAATATTGTGAAATACGAAGAAAGCGTTTAAATGCAAGAAGACTGTAAAATGACTTTAAGTAAAAAAGGTGTTCGAATGATAAAAACTTGAAGATAAAGGCATGAAATGTATAACAGTTTCTGAAATGTAAAGTCTTTTAAATGGAAAGAGAGCATTTAAATGTAAGGCATCAGTAAAAAGATTTCGAATGAAAACATTTTAAATGCAAAAGTTTGTAAATGGCATTGACATGAAGATAAAGTAAAGTACTGGAAATGATAAAGAGTTTTCATTAAATCATAAACATGTGGTGTTATCATACGTACATTGCTCTTGCATTCGTTTCCCTAGCCATGTGGTAATTTGAATGTTTACTGAGTTTTTTGTACAATAGATATGACACACGAAATCCTAATGCTAAGACTTTTATTTATACTACTTCGACCATAACGGTCTTGCTATAAGATTCTGCCACGTTCAGAACATGCAGAGTAATGCCTCTCTCTTGCTTCCACGCGTCTTCGAATGCTCCAGCGCATATATTTCAAATTTCGAATATCCCGCTTGCATTTGAATTTCAAATGTTTTGGCACTTCTTCGCTTCGAACGCATTTCTTAGACACAGCCTTGTTATCATTTCGAGACTTCTTTGGATATATTCTCATAACTGCCACTCGAAGCTCCAAGCTTTGATATGCCCATTTGAAGCATTGCCTCTACCATTTCGAAACATGACGTTTTGTTTCATTTCAATCGAAATGTCCAACTTACTTTGCTTCTAATAATATCATCAAAATCTTCAGCCAACAAAATTCCCCTTTAAAATATGTATTTCGTTTCTTTTGAGAAATACTTATTTTAAACATATACACAAGATTTTGATGCGACCTTCGAATCATCGTAACATTTATTGCACATGACTCCAGTCACGTCAATCATAATGCTTTTCAGATTCCTTAACCGCCTCGAACCACTTCACAGTATGGTGCAGTTACAAAACAATGATTATCTTTAATCACGCCTATTACCAATGTTAACTTTACGCCACCTCTTCATCAAACCAACCCACGATTACCACGTATCACAACCTTACTCAGTGGATGCTTAAACTTCCACATTATAAAAACCCATTAACTTAGTCTTTTCTTTTCTTCCCACATTCTGAATCTTTTCTCCTTCTTTTCTCACCGAAACCCTAAGCTTCCAACATTCTTCCAACAATGTCTTCTTCTACTTCATCTCAACTAAAAAAGGTTTCCAAAAAGAAAGGAAAGACCGCAGGAACCACAATGGAAAGCAAGGTTGTCACCTACCAAGGTCAATCTGTTCTTGTTCCCCAGATGATCTCAAAAGAGAAAGAAATTCTTTATGCATCCCAGGTACTTATTCCTACTACCGCTGCTGGCAAGAGGTTAGCTTTAATGGGCCCTCTTACAGTTTTTGAAATTTTAAAAGACACCAGAAAACTTTTCCCAGTTTGCTATAATTTCAAACCTCTGTTTAATAAAATGGACGCCCCTAAGGCAATAGAGTCTTCTGGTTCAAACACCATGGAAAATCCAATCGTTCCTTCTAAGGACCCTTTCGTATTAGACTATGTAAAGAGTAACTTCAAACCGTTTCGATCTTGCCCCACCTCCGACACTGCTTATCATAACTGGTTCAATAAGGTAGAAGCTAAGAAATCCCAGCAATGGGAAGAATTAGGTATCTACAAATTGATTAAGCTGTCGAAGCCAGGTTTTACTTATAGCCACCCATTGTTATTCGCGTCCCTATATTTCTGGGATAGTACTTACAATACTTTCCATCTCCCTGGTGGAATGATTACCCCTACCTTCTTTGACATAGCGGCCATTACTGGGCTATCACCAATAGGAGAAACATATATCCCTGACAACGAAGAGCACTCGAGTATTATCGACTTCGAAGTCAAACTAGCAAGCTTTTCAAAGTTTATCAGCCACTATCACACTGAAGGAGACAGTGTGTCGGATGTAGAACACATTGCTTTCCTTACCTTATGGCTGTCAAGGTATGTCTTTTGCAGCAGATCCCTACAGGTAGCCAGTAGGTTTATTCCTCTAGCTAGAGATTTGCATGAGAATCGGAGGGTGTGCTTAAGCGAATTGCTGCTAGTTGATCTTTATGAAAGCCTAAGGTCAGCTGTTTCGAGTCTAAAATCTCACACCTCCAAGAATATCCTGCTAGCTGGCCCTTTCTGGTTACTTCAGTTATGGCTAAATGCCATGTTCGAACCTTCATTATCAACTGCCAACACTATTGATGAACAAGACCCTGAAATAACAGATAGAATCATCAAAGGCACTAGGCTGCAAAGACTAACCCCAAACGATGATAAGGATGACTTCAAAGTCCTATTCTCAAAATACATCATGATATTCTCCAAGAGGCATAAGTTCGAAGAGACCATGGCGCCTTTTGCTTCAAGGGCTCATGGACCTTCCTGGTTCACCATGGCTCTCTCAGAAGCTGTCAAAAGCAAAGAGATTCAAGATGTATGGAGAGCCTTTTTGCTACCCAGACTAATCTCTTCAAGAATAACTCCTACCAAGAATCAGATTTTCCTTTTCGCTTATCAGCTCAACTTTGTTTCGAGACAGTTTGGCTTGTGCCAACTAATTCCTGAACCCTTATTTCAAACGGAAAGTGCCATCACCTCTGGGCGAACCTTCAAGGCACGAGAAGCCAAACTACAGCAGGAACAATACCAAGGCTTCGCCCAGTTTGAACTAATAACTTTCGAACCTACACACCTTACAGCAAAGGGGTTTCTGGAATGGTGGACAAAGTTCTATCAGACTTATATGTTCGATACTCTTACTATTCAGCAGAAACTAACTGATGCATTCGATGTGCAGGTACCATGCAAGAAAGGTATGTTCACTCATGCCAAAGAGATTAAAGCTTTTCAAAATTATTTCGAAACTACTTATGATCCCACACACTTGGAATCCACTGTGCATCAAGCAGCTAAGACCTTGAAGGAAAAATTCAAAGAAAAAGTTTCTAAGTTAAAACTTCCTTCAGGGTTGTCACCTGAGGATAGGTATAGGTTGGCATTCGAAATGCATCCACCTAAATTTCCTAGATTACCTACCTCAGAAATGGCTCTGGCTTGGTTTCCTCCATACCCTTGGTGGTTCACTTGCAAAGAAATGTTCAAACATCTTCAAAAGAAACCAAAGCCATCTGAGACTGTGACATGGGCTCGACACTGGCTCCACGATTTCCCAGGACATCTTCACTATGACCTTTCTGCCATGTCGATTAAATCTGATCAAGGCACAGGCGCGAATGCTTGGGAAAATCCCAAACGTTTCTCATTTTCTATATCTTTAACTTTTGCCTTAATTGTTTCGATTTTCAGCCATCAGGATAAAGACTGCTGCTTCAAAGTCGAAAGAAGGGAGCGCTTCTCAAGCCTCTATCAAAACCATTGACAATGTGAGTCCATCCGAACCAACAACAATTGCTGCAACAACAACAACAACAACAACAACAGTAATAACCAGTGTTCCAACTCCCCGGGTAATCACTTAGCCTTGATGTTTCGAATACACTAATGCTTCTTGATTTGCATCTAACTCTTTGTTTAAATCTCTTCAGACCAACAAACTTCCGCCTACCACTCCAAAGAAGCGAAAATCAAACACCACTGGGGAAGACCCCAAGGCTGGGGGAAACTTACCAGCTGCTTCGAAGAAGAAGCAGAAGAAGGATATTTCAAAAAGTGTCGTACCAACTAGTGTCTCTGGACTCGATTCCAGGGATGCTGCTCCCTCACCTAAATCCAAAATTCCATCTTCGACCTCCAACGTAATGTTGGAACGCATAGCTAGCAACCTCTCTTCTGAGAGCCCACAGGTAAATTGAACTTTAAACCTTTGACAAAATAATTATTCATTACCTTGGTGCATGCTTTTAATATCCTTTTGCTTCTTGCAGGATATTTTAAATCCAGCTTTTACCACTTCGACCTCACCATCAAAAGTTGCTGCTCCGATCAACTCTTCTCCTCAAGGAGATTCCAGCAACCTTGTACAGAACAAAGGTTCCTCCAATATGGCGGTTATGGCTGGGGCTTCTGAGCAGCAAGATGATCAGAGTACTTCTCCTCCTCTAAAAGAAACAAATGAAGCAACGCTTCATGAATCTGCAGAGGCTTTACAAAGAACTTCTCTCCAAAAGTCCCCTCTCAAAACCCTTCAAGAGGACCCAAAGGACACTCACGCTGAAGGAGAGAAAGCTGATTCTGGTCAAAGAAACGAAGAATCTGTAGAAGAAGAGTCTGAGGAGGAGGATGCCAACGATGGTTCGACTGCTGGGACAGAGTCCAATGCAAATAGCAGCAAAAACGAAGACATCGAAGTGGTGGATTTGGATGACGATGAAGAAGATAATGAGCACGAAACAAATGAAGGGGATGGTGACACAACCAATAAACCCATGGAAGTCGAAATGGACGTGACTCCCCTGCGTGTGGAACTCCCTCAACCGTCTTTGTCCCGAATGACTGAAGAGGAGCTTGCACTCCTGAGACGAAATGACCCTATTGGGTATATGAAGGCGAAGCTGGATCAAAGGGATATTCCACCTGCTAGGGCTGGCACAAGTTCGACTAGCCATCCTCTGCCCACAGATGAAAGAATTGTACTTCTTAACAGGATCAGAAGAACAATTCTTGATGTGGATATATTCGAAGTGCTCAAACAGGATAGCACTGCTTGCTACACTATGAAGGAGTTGCTTACAAAAGTCAACCTTGCTACCTGCTCCTTGCCAGTTAGTACTATCTTGTTCGATCTTCAATCTTTGCTGGACAACGTGATTGGGTACCTTCTCCAAGATGAATTTGCTGCCAGAAAGGTTCAAGAAAAACGCACTGCAATGGATGCTGCTTATGAACAAGCTTCGAAACTCTCTCAAGAAGCTGAGGATCAAGCCATGCATCTAAAGCAAGCAAAAACTGATTATGAGGCTCGAGCTGAGTCCATCCTTCTCTGGGAAAGGAAAATTCAGGAACTTCAACAGAAGGTTAAAGAGGCTAGAGAACAACAATTAGCCTATGAAACCAATACTGCTGGTAACCAATTCGAAGAGCTTCTCAACCAGGGGCTTGCAGAAATGGAAACTGCAGAACAACTCAAGGGAGAAGTGGCAACCTTGGAGGGAGCCAGACGTTTTGCTCAACAGAGACTTGAATCTTCTCGAAGTACCTTCAACAGATTGAAGAATAATTCCTATTTCTAAATCTCAGTGTTCACTTGATAAAAATTTGGTTTTTTATATGTAATATTCGAACAACGCCATTTTGGCATCTCATATTGCCATTTTGGCATTTTTATGATATTTTGATTACGTTGTTACTATTCGAATCTCCTGCAGGCGTGGCTTATATTTCTTTAAATATTTCCCATTAACCTTTAGGATACGTTTATCATCCATCAGCTCTTCGATTTCATATGCATTGTTTGAGAATACTTTTAATATTTGAAAAGGCCCTTCCCAATGAGGTGACCATTTACCTAATGTTTTATTTTTCTTGTCCATGGGCAATATGACTTTCCATACTAAGTCATTAATAATGAATGCTTTTCTTTTCACCCTTTTGTTATATGTCCTGGCCACTCTTTCTTTTTGTCTCATCAAGATTTCCAATGCATGTAATCTAACTTCGTCCAACTCAACTAATTCATTCATCATCATCTCCCAATATAATGCAGCTGGAATTTCGTTTTGTCTTTGAATTCAAACGGATTGTAGATAAATTTCTACTGGCAGCACTGCATCATGACCAAACGTGAGTTGGAAAGGCGTGGTGTTAGTAGCTTCCTTAGGAGACGTTCTACAGGCCCATAGTATTTGGTCCAAATTTTTGTGCCAGTTCTTTGGCTTTTTGCCAATATGTTTCTTGATTAATCCTATTATCACTTTATTGGCTGCTTCGACTTGACCATTTGCTTGAGCATAATATGACGTTGATGTTAGTAATCTAAACCCCATTTCTTGGGCAAATTCTTGCATCTTTCTACCAGTAAACACAGAGCCTTGGTCTGTGGTTATACTCTCTGGAAATCCGAACCTATAGATAATGTGTTTCTGTATAAACTCAATAATAGCCTCTTGATCAGCAACTATTAATGGTATAGCTTCAATCCACTTGGTAAAATAATTTATTCCTACCAAGATATATTTCTGTCCTTTATACGAAGCAGGATTTATTTCTCCTATTAAATCCAATGCCCATCCTCTAAATGGCCATGGTTTGATGATTGAATGCAACTCGCTTGCAGGGGCATGTTGAATCCCTGCATGTTTCTGACATTCCTCACATCCTTTAGCAAAGTCTATACAATCTTTGAGCATGCTAAGCCAATACATGCCATATCGAAATAACAGCCATTTCATTTTATGACCTGCTTGATGTGCCCCACATGCCCCATTGTGGACTTCTGACAATGCTAAGTATGCCTCACTTTCTCCTAGGCATTTCAATAATACGCCCTCTTGGGTCTTTTTGAACAATTCGTTTCCCATGAGGACATATGATAATGCTCTGTATTTTGTCTTCCTATCAACATTCAGAGTTGGGTTTGTTAAATAACTCACCAGTGGACTTCGCCAATCTGCATCTGATAAAGTGTTTATGGCTAATATTTCGAATCCCTGTTTCTCAGCATATCCCAATTTCATACTTTCTAGATATGATGGTGTGAATCTAGTAGCCATAACTTTACCCCTTAATTCAACTAAATCCTCAAAGTTCCTGGTAGAAACTTTATAACCCGAAGCCAACTGTGCTAAGTCATTTGCTTCTTGGTTCTCTATTCTTGGTATATGTTGAATATCCATGTATTCAAATTTCCTAAGTAGCCTGTTAACTATGACGAAGTATATCATCAGGTTTTCCTTTATGCATTTATACTCCTTTGTTATTTGCTTGACCACCAATTCTGAGTCTCCCTTAATTTCGACTCTAGTTGCCCCCAATTCCAACAAAGCTTCAAGTCCAACAATGAGCGCTTCATACTCAGCTTCGTTGTTCGAGCAACGAGGACCATCTAATTTATACTTGAATTTTGTTGGAATTCCTTCAGGAGAAATTAGAAGGACTCCAACACCACTTCCACTCCTGTGGGTTGAACCATCAAAGTATAATTTCCATGGTTGCATTTCGACGTAACTCATGACAGTCTGCTCAACCAATGAATGGTCCACAATGAAATCAGAAATCACTTGGCCTTTCACAGCTTTTAAAGGCATGAAAGTCAAAGAATATTCTGTTAAGGATAAAGCCCATTTACCAACTCTGCTATGCATTATTGGTTTTGAAAGCATGTGTTTAATGACATCGAAATGAGATGATACATAAACATCAACAGGCTTTATATAATACTTGAGTTTCATACAAGAGAAATACAAACAGAGACATAGCTTTTCTAAATTGCTATATCTGGTCTCTGCATCATTCAATACTCTACTTAAATAGTATATGGCTCTTTCGATACCATTGCTATCTTCTTGTGCTAACATACTACCTATACTAACTTCAGAGGCAGATATGTACAATCTCATGGGCTTCCCCCACGAAGGTGGAGACAATATAGGAGGCTGAGAGAGGTATCTTTTTATCTTGTCAAATGCCTCCTGATGGGCTTCGTTCCATTCGAAGGCTTGGCCTTGCTTTAGATGAAGCAACGGAGAGAAAGCTTAGGTTCTTCCACTCAGATTCGAAATGAACCTTCTGAGGAAGTTAATCTTCCCTAGCAGAGATTGCAGCTCCCTTTTTGACGTAGGTGCTTTCGTCTCCATTATGGATTTGGTTTTGTTCTGGTTGATCTCAATCCCTTTCTTGTGAACCACAAAACCAAGGAAATCTCCAGCCTGCACAAAAAATGCACATTTAAGGGGATTCATCTTTAAGCCATGTTTTCTCATTCGTTCGAATGATTGGCTCAAATGATGCAAATGTGTTTCTGCAGATATAGATTTGATGACTATATCATCAATATACACCTGCATAAAGGTTTCAATGAAATCATGAAAAATCAAATTCATTGCCCTTTGATAAGTTGCCCCAGCGTTCTTTAAACCAAAAGGCATCACCACCCATTCGTAGGTGCCTAAGGCTCCTGGGCAACGAAATGTTGTCTTGGCAACATCTTCTTCAGCAATGAAAATCTGGTTATACCCAGAGTATCCATCTAACATACTCAAGTATTCGAACCCTGCAGCAGAGTCTACTAGCATTTCTGCCACAGGCATGGAGTACTCATCCTTAGGGGTTGCAGTGTTTAAATCTCTAAAATCTATGCAGATTCTCAAAGAACCATTTTTCTTAATAACAGGTACTATATTTTCTAACCATTCGACATACCTTGTGGTTCTGATGAATCTGCAACGCAGCAACCTTTCGATCTCAGCTTTAATCTTTGTGAGAACCGCTGGTGCGAATCTTCTGGGAGTTTGTTTGATGGGCTTCTTGCCATCTTTGATTAGAAGTCTGTGTTCGACTAACTCCCTCTTTAAACCAGGCATTTCGTCATAATCCCATGCGAAGTAGTCTTTGTTTTTCTTGAGGACTTCGATCACTTCCTGCTTGAGGCCTGGGCTTAATTTTGCACTTATGTAGGTTATTCGTTTCGTGTTTTCATCCCCTAAGTTCACTTCTTCGAGTGGATCCTGTGCCAACATTTTGGCACCTGAGTCTATGGGATCCCTTTCGAAGCCTAAGGGTTCTTTATCATAGATGGCGTCCAGCCTTTGATCTATCTCAATTTCTTTAAAGGGTGAGTTTTTTGAGTCATCCCCACTTATTTCGTTCATCTTCACAACTAATTTATTTATTTCAGCCTCTAAGGCCGCCTTTGATTCGTTCTCAGCCATATAGGCCGAAATCCTTTCGAAAAAGGAGGACTCAGTCATGAGTAAGGTTGTCGAAGGCCCAGCCTGCTGGCCGTCTTTGTATAGTATTTTCGACTCCTTCGTCTTCACTGATTATTCTTCTATCCCAGTATAGGCCATCATGGCGAAGGGTCATATAGTAGTGGGCGTTTCTGGTTTCGTTGATTTCATCATTTGGGACACAAGGAGCAATCTTTGCCAGATGCTTGTCATAATTCCTCTTGTCAACTAAATTGACTGTTGACATGAAGTAACTCTGGTCTGCTTCAATGTTTTCCACGATCCCATCTTCTCTCCATAGAACTAAACGCTGGTGCATTGACGAAGGAACTGCCCCTACGCCATGGATCCACTCCCTTCCCAGCAACAAGTTGTAGTTGGCCTTGGCTTCGATCACCATGAACATGGTGGGCCTACAGCTTGAGCCTATTGTCAAGTCCAACTGAACCACTCCCAGTGTTTTGCCCACTTTCCCTTCATAATTGGATAGAACCATATTGTGGGGCTTGATGTCTCCTTTGCGTATTTCCAATCTTTTCACCATGAAGTGGGGTATCAAATTGACTGCAGCACCCCCATCCACTAGAACCTTATTCACGCCATGGGCACCAACTTTTGCCCGAATAAATAGTGGCTTAAGATGGTTCTTCATAGCTAGTTCTGGACGTTCGAAGAACGCATTTTGCTCCTCGACAGCCCCATTGTCCATCACATAGTAGCACACGGGCCTATGCTTCATCAAGTCTATGGTATCTTCTTCCTCATATTCATCAATTTCAGTTTCCTGTCCAAATTCACAGGGAAGCATAGATACCACGTTGCAATTGAGGTTGAACGAAGACTCCCCCTCTGATTCGAAGTTATCCGTTATCATATCTTCATCTTCTTCTGGGCCTGGAGTGTATTCCTTTGGTTCATCCAGTTGTACCTCAGAGAAAAGCCTCCTATTAACTGGGGGTTTGTCTTCAGTTTGATTTTTTGGTGTGGGCTTGTTGGTGCTAGATTCACCTTGGTTCTTTGTTGAAGTTGCCCCTTTATTTGCCACAGCTTCCCTCTCAGCCTTTCGAATCCTCTGTTGCCTTCGCCACTGGGATCTCGACATGGGGTTCCTTCCTTTGTAGTTCTCTAATCTCACCTCTTCCCTTTTTGCTATGTTGAATTGCCTTCTGTATGTCATAGCATGGTGTGCGTTTCGTTCGGTGTTTCTCCATCTGTCTTTGCCTTTGTCATTTCTGAATTGCAGCCATCTGTCGGTTGGCACTTCAGCAGGGAGTTTGAACGTCACTCTTCGAGCACCCTTGGGATGAGGACTATCAGGCCTTCGTTGTTTGTATTTGCTATCGAAATGTGGGCCCATCTGAACAGTTTCTTGATGGTTCCAGCAAGGGGCGAAGGGAATTGTTTCGAAGGCTCTGGCCATGCTTTGATCATACACAGCAGAACACCTTGGGCATATCAAGCACTTGGTTGCCCCTTTGTAGCAGCGAAACATAAATTCCAGCAAGCTTTCTCCAGCCTTAGGATAACACCTGAATAGCTGGTTATCCTGGCGCCAATTGTTGCCAGTTCGAGCCCTTTGTACCCTCTCGAAGTTCGCAGCGATTCTCTGATTGCAGAGGATGCTGCACCTAGGGCATAGTACCATTTATGTATCTCCCTTGTGGCACGTCATGAGGTAATCCTTGAGACTAGCATCTCCAGCATGATTATCCTCCATTTTATACTTCTCTTTTTCTAAGTATCTTTCTACCTCCTCCATCTCAGAGCGAGGTCTCTCCATGTCCACCATGTTTACCTCAACATCTTCCCCCCTTAACTTCATCATCTCCCCATCCTGTGGGTTTTATATCTTCAATGTGGACTTTTGAACTCTCTGGGGAAGAATATTTGACCAAATAGTCAAATTTTCCACTGGGTTCCCCTAAAGTGTCCCATATTTCTTTCTGAGGGGAAGTTGGCTTCGTGATTTGGACTTTCTCCAACTCCAGCCTCGGGCCTTCAGTGACCTGTGTCAACTCTTGGTTTTGATTTTCCTGGCCTTCAGTAGCCTGGATTTCTTTTGCAACAGCTAAAGATGCTGCTTCAATCGAAGTCTCTGGTTGCTTCTGGACGTCTTCAGTGACCTCCTTATCGGCTTCGACTATCACCCAGCTTTCGTTTTCAGTACCTTTCTCTCCTATTGGGGCATCACTTTGGTCAGCTTCCACCATGTTAATCTCTCCAATGCATGCAGGCTCGGAGTAATTGGTGTCTGCGACGTCCAAAGGATCTTCGTCCACTTTCATTTTTGCTTTATCAGCAAACTTCAGTCTGCCATCTTTGATTGCATTCTGAATTAGGTCCCTGAAAAGAAAACACTGTGAGGTTTTGTGGCCTAGGAAACTATGATATTTGCAAAATCCTCTTTTCTTTCTTTGATCTAAAGGAGGTATTTTGACATTTGATGGCACAATGAGTTGGCCATCTTTAACAAGTAAATCGAAAATCTCGTCACATTTAGTGACATCGAAGGTATAAACCTTCTTTGGGAATTTGTCACTTTTCTCATTTTCAACAATCTCTTTCCCTTTTGTGGGAACTAATAATTTGCAGGAGTAAGGTGGTGCCTGTTTTAATTCAGCGAGGTCGATTTCGACCTCTTCGAATTTGAATTCAGGGTAATCTTTTGCTTCGTCAGTTCCAACATAGGAGATCCTTTCCTTCTTGTTATTTTTAAAGACTCTGGCCTTTTCGGCCTTTAGCCTTTCGACCTGTCGAACCCTGTCGGCTAACTGAGCCATGTCCCTCAAATATTGAGTGTCTAGTTTCTTTCGAATAGAGTAATCCAAGCCACCAGCGGCCATTTCAACTAACTCATGTTCAGGCACTACTGTGTAACATCTGGATTTCAAAAGCCTGAATCTATTCAGATAATCATCTATGGGTTCAGTGAACTTTCTCTTGACACTGGCTAATTCCTTCAAGCTTATTTTTGACTGTCCCATGTAAAACTGTTCATGGAATAATCTCTCCAAAAGAGCTCAAGTATCAATGGATCCAGGAGGCAAAGTGGTGAACCATGTGAAGGCGTTTTTAGTCAGGGAACTTGGGAAATATTTGATCCTGAGGTCTTCATTATTGGCTATATCTCCTGCTTCTGTTAGATATCTGGCTATATGTTCGACTGTTGACTTATTGGTATCCCCAGCGAACTTGGTAAACTTAGGGACTTTATATCCCCTTGGTAAATCAGTATGCATTATGTAATCTAATATAGGAGAAGCATAATTTGGCCTTCTAATTCCTGTGTTGAGGCCATTCTGGGCCATGACTCTCTCTATCATGGTGGTTAAATTGTTTTCTGCCAAGATGTTATCGTTTCGAATTCTATGAACAACTGCATCAGCATCTTGGTTTCGACCCACCATGACAACCCCCCTAGGTTGTTCTTCTCGAAACTCTGGGACTTCCAGCCTTTCGACCCTTGCCCCTGGTTCTATAATTTCCCTTTGTGGGCCTTGGATGATTGGGGCTTCTAACCTTTGTGCCCTTGCCCCCAAGTTAACTTCTTCTCTAGATGGTCTATAGGTTGGGTCGTTAGCAACTTGTTCCATAATAGGTATGTTTGTTCGAACTCCCGCCTGATTCTGCCTACGCCTCTCTAGGGGAGCAAAGAAATCTGTTATTCGACTCATGTTATCTGCGTTTTCTCTGTTTGTCACAGTCACATTTTGTACTATTGGGGCAAATATTTCCTGCATAGTTTGTGCTAATACCCCTATCATATTATGGTTACTATCATCCATCAATTGCCTAAAAGCCAACTGGTTTTCTGTGGTTAAAATAGGCATTGCACTATAACCCACTGACCCTTGGTTATTTGTCATAAACTGATTCGCCCCAGACCCAGACCCTAATTGTGGTGATGAATTCGATGTGGAATTGTGTAAACCTGCCATAAAAGATGTTGGCATTCCATAAGAGGAGTTTCTGGTTCTATTACCATCGAAACCGGGTGGTCTAGTTAGTGGGGTGGCAAAATGGGTTTGTGTCCCTGATGGTGGAACGAATCCCCCAGGATAACCAATGGTTCCAGTGTTTCCTAAGATCGAACTATTAGTTGATATGCCACTTACTCCATTAGTGGCTATATTACTGGTAGAGGATGCAACAGACTGTGCACTCGAAGGGATCACATTAGACGTTCCCATCGAAGCGGACACATTAGTGCCTGTTGTATGTGGGGCATTTTGTTCCCCTTGTTGATTATCAGAATTAGACATCTTGTTCAAACGTTTTCTTCTGGATAAGGGTTGGTTGTTGTTGGTTATTTTACCACTTCTTAGGTTCATAAAATAACAAACTTATCACTCAGAGGGTATTTTTATAGTGGTTACGTCTCAACAATCTTTATTTTAGTTCTAAATTTCGTAATGGCCAACGATGAGTCCCACCGGGTGTGCCAATTTGTTTACAGTGATTTCTGGTAAACAACCGCTAGTCCTCCAAACTATCGAATAAACTTACTGACTGTTATTCAATTTCTCTGGTAACTCGCAGGATCGACTAGATTGATCCTAGGACGTGTTGGTCATTAGGGTAACTCTCATGATCGAACTGGTATTCATGGTTGGTATTTAGAATGTTGTGTAGGTTTTTAACTTATTTCGATTACTCTTTTAAAATCTAAAGGTGTGATCAAATAAATGTGCGCGAAACTAAATTGCATGAATAAAGGTTAATTGTAAAGACATGTAAAAACTGCATAAAAGACAAATAAATGACTTCGAATCATAAAAACAGTTAATGTAAAAGACTCTCTGGAATGTAAAAGATTGTGAAATACGAAGAAAGCGTTTAAATGCAAGAAGACTGTAAAATGACTTTAAGTAAAAAAGGTGTTCGAATGATAAAAACTTGAAGATAAAGGCATGAAATGTATAACAGTTTCTGAAATGTAAAGTCTTTTAAATGGAAAGAAAGCATTTAAATGTAAGGTATCAGTAAAAATATTTCGAATGAAAACATTTTAAATGCAAAAGTTTGTAAATGGCATTGACATGAAGATAAAGTAAAGTACTGGAAATGATAAAGAGTTTTCATTAAATCATAAACATGTGGTGTTATCATACGTACATTGCTCTTGCATTCGTTTCCCTAGCCATGTGATAATTTGAATGTATACTGAGTTTTTTGTACAATAGATATGACACACGAAATCCTAATGCTAAGACTTCTATTTATACTACTTCGACCATAACGGTCTTGCTATAAGATTCTGCCACGTTCAGAACATGCAGAGCAATGCCTCTCTCTTGCTTCCACGCGTCTTCGAATGCTCCAGCGCATATATTTCAAATTTCGAATATCCCGCTTGCATTTGAATTTCAAATGTTTTGGCACTTCTTCGCTTCGAACGCATTTCTTAGACACATCCTTGTTATCATTTCGAGACTTCTTTGGATATATTCTCATAACTGCCACTCGAAGCTCCAAGCTTTGATATGCCCATTCGAAGCATTGTCTCTACCATTTCGAAACATGACGTTTTGTTTCATTTCAATCGAAATGTCCAACTTACTTTGCTTCTAATAATATCATCAAAATCTTCAGCCAACAAGTGGAAAGACAAATAATTTCCCTATTATAATAGGTTTGCATCAAGGTTCAATCCTAAGCCCCTACCTTTTTACCTTAATTTTAGATGTACTAACAAAACACATCCAAGAGATATCATTGAGATGCGTGCTTTTTGCATATGATATAGTCCTACTTAGAGAATCAAAGAAGGATTTAAATGAGAGGCTGGAGACTTGGAGACAAGCTTTCAAAACACATGGTTCTTATCTAAGCAAAAGTAAGACGAAGTATATGGAATGCAAGTTCAGCAAAAGAAGAAGTGTTTTTAACATAGATGTGAAAGTTAGAGACTATATCATCCCTCAAGTCAAACGGTTTAAATATCTTGACTGTGTAATACAAAATGATGGAGATATATAAGTTGATGTAAACATCGAATTCAAGTTGGGTAGCTGAAATTGAGGGTATGACTTTATGGGTTTTATGTGACGCAAAGATACTGCTTAAGATGAAGGAAATTTTTTATCAGATTGCGATAAGACTTGTAATGTTGTACGAGACATAATATTGGGCGGTTAAGAATTAATACGAGAATAAAGTAAGTGTAGTAAAGATGAGAATGTTGCATTGAATTTGTGGTAAGACTAGACAAGATATGATTAAAAATGAAAATATTAGAGAGAGTGTTAGTGTAGAACCTCTAGAAGAGAAGATGATGGAAAATAGAATTATGTGGTTTGTGCATGTAGAGAGAAGATCTGAAAACTTTCTGGTAAGGATAGTATATCAGATTGAGATAAGTCTAACAACTAGAGGAAGAGGGAGACCGAAAAAGACTATAAGAGAAGTTATTAAGGAAGATCTTGAGATAAACGATTTAGATCGAAATATAATCCTAAATAGAACATTATAGCGAAAGTTGGTTCATATAACCGACCTCACTTAATGGAATAAGGCTTTGTTGTTGTATTGTTTTCAAAAGGTGCTAAAGAGGAACATTACTTTGAAAAAAATTGTTTATCTTTAATCAAATTTGTTTTGTTATTTAAGTTTTTATTTTTTTTTTAACTCAGGGTTGGATATTGTTTTCTTAAAGATAGAGATCGTTTTTCAAGACTAAGTTGAGTTATCACTTAATTCTTTTTAAATTGAGAGTAATTCATCATAAGTAAATTTAAAATTAATTTTAAAAAACTTTATCTCGTCTTCTTCATATTTTGTCATGAAAGATAGGTTGGCTTCTATATTTTCATATTCGAATGATGAATTTGTGTTATTGTCATCCCACACAATGTAAGTTATATCACTGGTGAAGATGGAACAAATTGAAAATATATAGTAAAAAAGTTCTCAAAAATAAAATATATTTAATGAGAGAAAAAACTTTACATCAGAATAAATAAGAGAAAATGAATGAGACAAATGATTGCAGTCAAATGTGTTCGGCAATATTCCAAAAGTTGATAATTGTAGTCAAGTGTGTTTTCGAACATTCTCAAAATTCCTTTCTACGGGATTTGACATGATTGGCCAATTTAGATATTTCAAAAGTTGGTAATTGTAGTCAAGTGTGTTTTCGAACATTCTCAAAATTCCTTCCTACGCGATTTGACATGATTGGCCAATTTAGTGGTTATGGTCGATTATTTAAAATGTTGTAGGAAACATTGACCTAATTCGAAATATAATTGATTATACAAATGGTCATAATCAATTATTCAACTAAAATATGAAGCATAATCAACTATATTGCGATCGTAATCGATTATCTCGCATGTTTAAAGATACAAAGGACACTTTTGTACTCCTAGTTGATTATGCATACTCAAATATATGTGTATATATTTTATTATTGGGTGTTTTTTTTATTATTTATACAATTCTAAAATATGAAGAAAAAAATTTTAATCAGTTAAGAAAGACACGCTTTTACCCTCTTTTTTTTTAATTAATTTTTGTTAAGTACATCGATCATGAAAATAACAATATTTTTTATAAAAACATGTATTCACAATCACACACCTCTAAACATTTTTTAAACATTAAATCCTTTTCGACGTTAGTAAACATTTTGGACCAAACTCATACATTAACTTTAATTTAAGAAGAAATAAGTGAAGACATTGACCACTTCAAATACATTCTTGGGCGGCATTGGGATCACTCCTTTCCTTATTTGGTGAACATTATTGCTAGTACTGTATTTGATGCCATATTAATTCATAACAAAGAGAAAGCAATGGTTTCAAAGGTTGGGTTCTAGATGGAAATGCTATCAATTGGTTCATAAGAGTGACATAGAATTTATGACTTGTTTGGTTAAATTCCGCTAAGTATATCTAATTATCATCTGAGTCTGGACCACCTCTCAAATTTCTAACACTAGGGCCGGTATGAGTTATACTGGAGCCATAAATTAGGGAACTTTGAAAGGCATCACTTGCTAAAATAATATAAGCTTTTGTCCTTAATGAAAGGGATTAAAAAGGGGTTAAGTGGAAGGAATAAAGATAGTAATGAAAGTGTATAAACAATAATATTGTGTAGGTGATCTTTTCCTCACACAAGTTAGGTGAAAAGAAATTGTAAATAAATAAAAAATACACAATGTGCATGAATTGATCAGGTCTAGATTCATAGTCACATCATTTTACTTTCTTCAAAGAAACCAAAACTAACATTCAACTACTGATAATCCCTGGGGGATTCAACTACCGGTAACCCCAGGGTTTAATCCCTGGGGGATTCAACTACCGGTAACCCCAGGGTTTGGCCTATTGGTTGTTTGAGACCTGAGATTGTGTTCCTCTCAAAGTCGCAGGCCACAGAGTTTTGCTCTACCTTTAAATAAACCCTCTGCATTAGATAAAGCCCTCGCTAGTGAACGGTGAGATTGGTCTTCTTGGATTAGTCAGTCTCATAGTAACTTTCTTTTTGAACCAGCATGCAGCCATACATAGAATAATGGATCATCATATCTGAATTAACTATTAATACTAGAACTCAAATAAAAGCTTCAAAGTTAATTTTAATATTACTCTATATGACTACATTGTCTACAGAGAAGATATATAGGCCAAGAGGAGGTTATTCTGGGACAATTCCAGAAATCTATCTTAGCAAAAGCCATACCTGACATGATTAGGGAAATTTCTTGCCAGACTCTATTCACATTTGCAGCCTGGATTTCCCAATCTGTACATTTTTTGCTTCACTCAACTAAAAAGTTCAAATTAGGTATTCGTAATACATTAAAAAAAGCGCATCTGGGTAATCTTTAGGTAAGCTGTTGATATAAAGGTAGAATCGCAACAAGTCCTCTTTTGAAACTGTTTCGGCATCAACTACATCTTCATTACAAGTGAGTACCCATAGATCCTCAGAATTAACTCTTCTTATGCTTCCGCGGCAAAACGGACAAGACTCTGACTTTGTGTTCCTGCAATATCAGCATAACAGTCTTACAAAAAAAGTAATGATTCAACAATTATGAATGGTTGATAGTGTGAAAAATCTTTACACTGACAGTGCATATTGCATAATATAAAGTGATTACCATTTGCGGTAGCATTTGATACACATAGCGTGACAGCAATTAGGCAAAACCATTTTGGTGCATGGTTCTAAGCAAATCCCACATTCATCTTCTCTTTCCAAATCAACATTACTCAGCTTCGCATTTGCTTCGATCATCTTCTTGCCATAACTCGAACTTTCTAAGGTAGAGTGACCTTTCATACAAATCTCCAACTTCTCCAAACTACCGTGAAGCCGCTGAAGAGACGGCAATATAACAGCTAAAGTCGCAACAAAAAAAAGGTATGGAATTAGTTAAGACAGTCACAAAAAATTCAAACACTGTCGTTCTTGTTGGGAGTTGAAATAACTACAACAACAAAAAGGTGTCTTTCAAAAGTCAAAAGGTTCACACACCATAAAATTCTTGAATGGTTGCTTTTCTTCCACGAGAAGTTATACTCGGTTTTCCATCATTATGTACCTTTGATGGTAGCAATAAAGGAGAACATCATCATCAACAAACAACAACAAAACCAACAACAGAAGAAGAACAAACAAAAACATGTACCAATGTTAAAATTCAATTACAAACAAGCATTGAGGAACCTATTCCTAAACAGAAAAAGAACAAAACATAAAACAAAAACAAAAACAACAGAAAAAACATCAACATTGAGGAACTAACTAACCTTGTATATAATTATGTGGAAGAGGTTGAGATATCTATGAAGAAAACATGAACAAGAACAATCCATCCACTGTAACAACAACAGAAAAAGAGGAGCCAAATGACTGTAAACCAATTTCATTTGGAAAACACTCCCACCCTTTGCTCTTGGAATTGCAGCAGCCCTAGAAAAAAAACACAAACATAATCAAACCTAGTACCAAACTTGTTACCTAAAAAAAACCTAGTACCAAACAAAAACAATTCATCATCAAATTCATACTTAATTGAAACCTAGAAAAGAACCCTTATTTTTTTTCTTCGTAGTTTTTAAATTTGATTATTATATATAAAAAAGAGATCATAAGAAAAAGCAAAAAAAAAAAAAAAAAAAAAAAACACACAAAGCATTGGCATGGTGAATATCAGCCTCCAGTAATTTGAGAGAATCATGATAAGGTAAACGAGAAAGCATCATTTCCATTTGAGAAAATCAACAATTCTTCACTTTTTTTGTTGATTTTTTAGTAAGAGAATGGATGAGGAAGGAAAAAAAAGAAAAGAGGTTATGGTTGTGTTGTGGTGAATTGTGATGGTGGCTGAAGAAGAAGAAGAAGGAACTGCCAAAGTGGAATGTCGTATCAAGTTAAGTTGTGTTGCGTTTTGTCGTAATTTTCAATGTAGTGGACTCGTGAGATGATGACGAGACCAACACGACTCACGAGACCACGCGATAATTTGAATTTTTCTTTAACGTTCGCATCATTTTCTTACGCTAAATTAACCTAATTTTCAAGATTTAAATTTTAAATTCATTTTAGATGGATAAAAATAAATATATATTTATTAGTATTTTTTTTCTAGATAAAGTTTTTATATTCCATTTTTTTAGATAACGATTGACTTTTTGACAATTTTTTATCAGTTTTTTTTTTATAATTATTTTTTAAAATGAATTTCTATACATCAACCATTTTAATTATTTTTAAATATAAATTTAATCAATTCAACTAAAATAAAATAAATACCATATTATCACTAAAGTATACTAATTTTTAAAATATTTTTACAAATAATTAATTATTATTTTAAAAAACATATCACACTTTTGTATTTAAATTGACATTATGTTTATCATGGAAATCCTACTAAGATGTTTATATAATTTAAAAATATGAAATATATTATTATTTTTAAATACTGAAATATGAAAAGGAAATTAAATTTATTTAAGTTTAAAATAAAAAAATATTTCACTAAATTAAATCAAATACGACGAAAACTTTTTTTTGTGTTAATATTAATTTTTTTTATGTTAGAGTAAATTAGGATCACATAAAAAGATAAAGATCATGAATAAATTATGAAAACAACTTTTGTACTAAAAAATAAATTATAAGTTAAATTTAAAATCATGATTTTTATTCTATTTAATTAATGATATTCTGTTTAAATAAATCTTATTTTATTTAAATTTATATTGTTAATGAACAAAACTATTAGTCATACATAAAATCTAAATGATAACGGTTAAATTTAAATATTTAATTTTTTTAATTAAAATAACATAAATTTAAAAGAAAATGTTCTTTTTCGTCCCTTAAATTTATTTCAGAAAAGAAGAAACAACATAGTAAACATAGACAGAAAAAAAACTATCTAAACTTCAAACACATCACAACTCCCATCAAATAGAGCATCACCTCTGATGAACAGATTTCTTTGAACAATTTCAGTTATACCAGATAACTCAAACAGTTCAGACAATACACGTCCATAGGGAATTGTTGTACCCCAAAATTTGTCCTCTCATATTTTTCCAAGATTTTCCTTTTGCATAGGTGGTCACAAACCTTGGCCTGAAGACAAGGAAAAATTTTCAAATAATGTTCCTAGGTGTCTTTCGATTGCCATATATATAGCACTCTTCGATTGGCCTGCTTCTAAGTTCCCTTCGATTGGCCTCTCAATGAGGCTTTTCAATTGGCAACTACAAAAGTGCCTTTCGATTGGCACCAACTAAGTGTTGTTCGATTAGCATATCCAAAATGCTCTTCGATTACCATCTACCTAGCGGCCTTCGATTGGCCTCATGACAAGCCTTTCGATGGGCATTGTGTCAAGGCTTTTCGTTTGACATAACAAAAAATGATGTGTTTGATATTCCAACCAATACTCTTCGATTGGCACTTGGACAAGGATCTTTCGAAAGACTCCATCCAAGCCATTCGAAAGAGGCCATCAAGAGGGCACTATGAAAACATGCCCATGCCAGAGTCTTGCCTTGTTGGGTCACAATGCCACAAGAGTTATTTCGACCAGAGACTTCTCTTCAAATGGACAGGAAATCGAAGCAAATGAGGGGTCCAATCGAAGAAGTCTTTGTGCTGAAGCTGGCACAGTTCTACTCAGAGTCATCAAAGAAAGCAAGGTTTAAATGAGGAAAGGCGTGATCAGTTCGAATGAAGCAAAGCTGGCAAGGAAGGCATTTGAAGGAATGAAACTGGGACTTGGCCCAAAACAAGCCAGAAAGCCCAATCGAAAGAATATTGAAGCAGGCTGGCAAATCAAGGAAAACGCGTAGAGAAAAAACAGCAGAGATTTGGCTATTTTAGAAACAAAAGATGCAAGATACAAATCAAATATTTCTTCACTCAATCTTCAAGATCCAGTTCAATTTTGTTAACCTAATTCATCCCACTATATATACATAATGAGCCCTGATCAGAAAGAGAGGAATTTTTGCCGTAAAGAACACCAAGATTGCTCATAATTTTTGACAAGAAGTGTGGAACGAGTTTTGCTCTAGAGGTAGATTCAAGGCATTTCAAAGACTGAAATCCATTCTTAGGCATATTTGGAGACTTTCTGGACTACTCTCCAGCGTCAATACATCAAGAAATGGTATATACAGGTATCACGATTTTCCATGGTTCTTGAAATTGATTTTTGAAATATATGCATGATCAATGATTTTTAAATACATATTCATGTTTGTATGATCATTTAGAACATATCTGCATGATTAATTATATGTTTTGACGCATATTTGGTTGAACACCATGGTTAGGATTCCAAGCTTCATTTTAGGGCTTTTTATTTCAGGCAAAATCAGGATAAACGATGAGTACCGTTGTACTCACGAGGCCAGCCAACGAAGAAGATGACTGCGTGTCAAAATCTGAATGGCCCGTTTGAATTCTGGCGCGTCTTTATTATAGCCTCTAACCATTATCACATGTAATTCATGTTGTTTGTTTATGTTAATGATTGAATAACTGGCTCATTGGCGAAGGGGAAGGCTTTTCAGCGCGTGTCTGCAGGAGGTCAGGGGTTCGATCCCTGCCTCTTACATGTTATTTTTCCTAACAAATCTTTGCAGATCCCATGTTATCTCTTCAAGCACGCACACCATAGGCCTCAGATCCTCACCCTTGGATCAATCAATGCATGGATCCAATGCCTCCAATGAAGTTTCCCATGGTGGACACTCCTAGGACAACCACACTGAATCACACGCAGCTATGGGCCTACTGGATTCGACTTTGAACAGAAATTCAGCATGCACCCTCCAATTTGGGTTTACACCCCTCAGGCTTACTCTTTTCCCTTTTTTTAATTTTGTTTTAGTTTATTTACTTTGTTTAAATTAATTTTTTCATAAAATCATAAAAATTAACATCACAAAAAATAGGATTTAGCTTTTTTTGAATAAATTAATTTTTAAAAATTAATTAATTTCCTCAATTTTAATTTGTTTCATTAATCAAAATTAATTAGAAAAGTTAGGTCAAACTTCAAATCTTTTTCACAAAAATCCTAAAAAATATTTTCAATGATAAAATTAGGTTTTTAGGGTTTCAAACTTATCTCAGTTTTTATTCTCACGCATAATTATTTTTACCGTGCGATTAATTTTTACTATTGATGTAACTGCACCCGATTTGTAATAGATTAACTAGGGTTTTTATTTCCGCACTTTATTTTTTCAGTCAAGTTTCTTATGTATCTACACCAAACCCTTGTAATAACTTAGGGCCTCTGTCTCTTGCTTTTATGTTTTATATTTTGTATATAATTGCTAGCAACCTAGGCATGTATGATTAATCAATCTATCAGTAGATCACTAATATCAAAGATAAATATATCTGAAAAAGCACACTTTTTCACACTTGCACCCTTAGGGTATTACCTCACTTGGTTGCCTTCGGAAACATTGGTCATGTTCCTCGAATGTAGGGATACTCTTAGCAAAGACCCACAGTTTAAAGTCATCATAAAGATTATAGTCCCTAAAATGTCCCTCGAGTTGCCTACGAGAAATGATCTTATGATGATAGTCCCTTCGAAATGCTAAGGTATCCTTACATGTTGCCTTCGATGACCATAAACGTCCCTTTCGATAGTCCCTCAACATCCAACGACTAGGGTTACCTACTCACTAATAGTAGGATAACATGGTCTAAAGGATAGGAGGAAAAGAAGAGTCTTTTTTCGAGTAGGTAGATAATTGTTAAATACTTGCTCAAATGAATTTCCACACCCCACTTTCAAACATACTTTTCAAAAGTTTTTAAAACACTTTATCACACTATTGAGGACTGATACAAGGATTACCATAAAGTGAATCTCCGCACTAAGGTATTCTCAAAGCTTTTCAAAACACACAAATACAAGCAATTTTAGGAAATGAGCAAGTACCTAAGAGCCCGTGGAAAACCATGGATGGAAAGGGTTCTAATACCTTCCCTTTCCATAATCTACCCCCCCTTACTCAGAAATCTCGAAAAATGTATTTTTCTGTTCTTTTCACCCTTTCCTTGTTGGATAAAAGAAAATTCGGTGGCGACTCTTGCTTACCGCAACATTTGCGAACAAAAAATGCAAACTAGTATTAACGGTCCGTTCTGCCACCATATCAGAGGACTGGCGACTCTGCTGGGGACTAATTATAAAGTGGGGTTTACCTTAAGGCCTAGATCATTTTAAATTGTTTTCTTTGTTTGCTTTGATTTCTTTCCTTTTAAAGGGTTGTTGGGGTATTTTTGTATAGATCCTAAACCCAAATCTGGGGACACTTTTTAGGTAAACAACAATATATCATGGAGACTGTACGATATAGACCGATATGGTTGAAGCGATGGCTGTGTTGGTGTGACACTTTAGTTGGTACTGATATCCCTTGTGTTGAATCAAGGAGAATACGGGGTTGCCGCGTGGTGTCGTGAAGCACTAACGGACCTTAGAACCTTAGTTGAACAAACTTGGCCATTAGAAAGTAGTGAGATAGCCGATCTCGGTGTAAAGTTGGGAATTGGTTGATACTCGATGCTACACTCATTGAGATTGGAATTTCGAGATGTTTCGGCCGCAAGAAAAGATTGTTAAGCTGAAATAACTCGATAAAGAAAGATCAGTGATATTGAGACTCCTTAGAACCTGGTTACTATTTCTAAGACATGATGAGCCAACTAAACTTCAAGAGGGTACTTGCCACAAACCCCATGCAAGCCTAAAACTAAGGCTTCTTGTGTGACTTGTTTGCCTTCATTGTCTAAAAACTTGAATTCTTTGCAGGGTTGTGTTTGTCACCTTACATTTTTGCTTAACGCATAGCATACATGTTATAACATCATGCCACAACATTTTCTTAACCATTTCAAGGATCTCAAGGGTTTGTGATGCAGGTTATGGTAAATCAGACGTCCAGCAAGAGGCAAAGGGGATTTATTTTCCTCTAGCCAACTCTGTCAAAAAGCCAAACACGACAACTGGAGTTAGGGGCTATAACCCACTTGATATGGTGAGCTTGACTCTCGTAGAAGGACACTTAACGATACAAATTTCTTCAACCAAAGCTGCAAATTTCAACTTCTGACATTTTTTGTTTACCCCGCGAGATCCTTGAAAACATTGCATACATATATCATACATATCATTGCATAACAGGTCTTCCAGTACAGGTTTCTCATCTTTTCGCTATTTATTTCAGCAAAAGAAATGGCTCTTGAATAAACAATCAAAAACCTTCAAGCTCAAAATGCCTAGTTCCAACAAATGTTCCTGACTCTGACCCAGGGGCAAGAAGACCTGAAAGCTCTGATCGTCAAAAAGAAGGCTAAGAGGGCAAAGTTCGTGTTTCGAGTGTGGGAAGAAGAAGGCTAGCTAACCAAGCTCTAGATTTTGCAACCCCGTCAAAGGGAGGAGGTAATCAAGAGGAAGAAGAGGAGGAATCATATGAAGGAAATAACAAACCAACGTCTGAAGAAGATGGACCTGGCTATGATGAGGAGCATTATCCTCCTGCTGATGAAAAATACAAACAGCTGGAGGATCGGCTCAATGCCATGGAGATCCAAAGGATGCCCGGTCTGGATTTCTAAGAATTAGGTCTGGTTCCCGGAGTGGTCATCCCACCAAATTTCAAGGTTCCCACATTTGCTAAGTATGACTGTGTCTCCTGCCCTAAGTTGCATCTGAGGTCTTACATTCAGAAGATCCAGCCTCACACTGCTGACCAAAATTTATTGGTCCATTTTGAAACAACCGGCTGAAAATCATCAAAACAATGAAGTCGCCATCAAACGTCTTTTATCCCACATGAAGGGAAAGGTAAACATCGAGTAAACCTGATAAGGGTGAAATCAAGGTCAAATGACTAAGAGATAAGGGTAAGGGAGTCTGTTATGCGAGGGGAAGGTATTAGCACCCCACACGCCCATAGTACTCTATGATATCCATTCTTGTTATCTATCTTATGGGTGTGTTTAATCTACGCTTACTGTTTATTACTACTAAAGGGAGAATGCATGCTAAAGAAAGGGGGGGAAATGTAGGGAAAATAAAAGTTGTGCTCGTTCGGGCCCTACCCCGATGCCTACGTATCCCTTTTAAGGAATCAGAGCAGTCGTAGTTCGGCTTATGTTTTTGTTTGTTGGTTTGTATTTTTTACTGAACAATATTAATTTCGCCTTCTGCCGCAACTCGACCTTCGGAGACTTACGCGTCAGCACAGAAGTGAATTAACATGCTCTTTTGAAAAAATTTGAAAGAAAATGTGCTTGGGCGCACAAAAAGGTTTGAATTTGTTTGTGTTTTAAATGAACGATATTAATTTCGCCTTTTGCCGCTACTCGACCTTTGGAGATTTACGCGTCAGCACAGAAGTGAATTAATATGCTCTTTTGAAAAGGTTTGAAAGGAAGGCCCGAAGGCAAAAAAAGAGTTTGTATTGGTTGGTATTTTTGCTTGTAGGTAACAGCTAGTTGATCTCAAGAGAGAGATTTTAGCCATGTCTCTACTTATTCATGAAATGATTCTTTGAGACTTGAACCATGCCAAGAATTAGAATGGAAAAATGATAAGATCGAGAAGAGATCCGCTTATCATCTCCCATGTTCAATAAAGGCACGACTCTCGTTAGCAAATTTTTTTTAGGTATTTTGAAGTTTGCGAGAAAAAGAAGTTTTTGTTTTAGATGCATATGCAAAGAGAAAAAGAAAAGTCAAGGGGAGACTAGCCTATTTCTAAACCTAAAGTTATCATACTTCATATGATCCCTCGAAAGCGATAAATGCGGAGATGAGGAATAAAACGAGGTTGCGATGATACCTAATGGAGAAGGTCCGTTGCCTCTTTGAAACCGCACAAGCGATAAGGAAACTCTACCAAAAGCTGCTCTACGCGAGTGATCAAAGAATTAATCTCCTGGCCTTCCATATTTCAAAAATTACATTGATATTCTATCATAGAATCTTGGCAAAAAAATGACAATGAAAATGATTATTAAACCCAAAATAATAGAAAAACTCTAATTGAAATCATGAAGAGAAATCGTAAAATATTCTAATAATAATTTTTTTATTTACCATTTTATCATGTAAAAAGAGAAAATTAATAATGATAAAACTAGCCAAAACAAATTAAAAGAAAATAGAAAAAAGAATTAAAATTAAACATATGGGGGTCTATGCTGGAATTCGGGTGGTAAGCTCAGTAGTTCAGGACTTTGGTGCTAGGCCCAATCCATGAAGCTCTCCTTTTTTTTGGTAAAGCCATCTTCCTGTTACAAAAATGAGTCTTTGGGCCTATGAGGGGGTTTTATGAGATAAGCCTTTCAAAATTTTCAGAAATACATGGGCTGGGGCAGAGAGTATATGGTCTGATCCAGAGTGAGCCCAATTCAACAACCAATTCACATTTTCAGCATTATTGATTTTAATTTAGATTTTATGTAAAAAGAAAATTAATTAAAATGAAACAAATAAATAATAAAAAAAATAGAAAATGAAGAGAGTGAAGGTATTGGTGTCATCGTTGTTTAGGGTTGAAAAGAGAGTAAAGGTCCATCTCCCTCGTTCCCATCTGAATCGCCGCCGGAAAGCGTTTCTTCTCTGTTGCAAATAGTGGTCCTCTTCTGCGCTGATCTCGGTTCGCACCATATGGCTTTGTACTTCGTTCATCAATCTCGAGCTTCAAACGCCATGGATCATCATCTCGCTTCCGTCTCGATTCTGATTCATTTTTCTTTTCCGCGATTCGATCTTGCTCTTCATCATTCCCCGTGAGTCAGCAATGAAGGAGTTCCCCGGTGAGTCTCGGTCTTTTCTTTGGCCTCGGGTTAGAATTTGTTTCCCCTTTTCCTTTTGTGTTAATCATCGTTGTTCTATTCTTGCAATTAGTTAATGGCGTGAGTTGTGGAATTATGTGTTGAAGATGATAGTGTTTTTGTTGCTTTTGATTCAGAGTAATGAAGCAACTACAATGATGATGTCGAGAGGAACGTTAATGAAGATCAGAGGAACCAATTATGGCGACGTTGATGAATACACGATTTGCACATTGAAGCAATTGATGAAGACTGGTGCAGATGGAGAGATTGTGAAGAGTTCTGTGAAGGTTGAGGACGGAGATTATCGAGAGGGAGGAGTTCTGTACAGAGAAAAGAGAATGAAGAGAGAATTTATGATTTTTTGTTCTGATTCCACTCATCAGATTGAAGAATGAAGAACTTCAAGGTGAGTTTCCTCTTGTTTTCTTCTCTGATTTTTTTTGTGAATAAATCATTGTGGATCTGAGACTGAAAATCCCCCTCCTGCATTCTGTTAATTCTATTATATAGAGGAAATTGTGAATGAAAACCGTTATCCTTGGTTACAGCTTGAGCCCCTTTTATTGGATTGAGGGAGTTAGTTATAGAATTGGTTAGGAGTTAGAAACTGTTATTTTTGTTATCACTGTTAGAGTTTGTTAGGAGTTTGTGAATTTTGGAATTCTGTTAGAAAAAAAACAGTTTGGAGGTTAGGTATTCTGTTAAGAGTTAGTTAGTATGGGTAGTTTGTTAGTTGTTTGTTAAAAATATAAGTTAGTTAGTAATTCTGTTAGGTGTTAGAATTTTGTTATAAAGTTTTGGTTAGAAGTTTAGTTACTAAGCTGTTGAGCTGAGCTGTTAATTAATTTTCTGCTTTCCATCTTTCTATGCAGGGCCTAACAGGTGGATGGGCTAGGAGTTTCCTCCTGAGAATGAGCTTTTTGTTTTGCCTGGGCAGCTGTAATAAGATTTTTTGGAGTAGTTTTGGAATGTTCAGCTGAAGATGCCAGCTTCCTCATCATATGTGAAATGTAGATTTCTCTTTACTTGGCTGAAACTTCTAGTGCCTTTACGATTTCTCTTTTTAGTTTGTGATGAATCATCTATAGTTTGTAATTCAGGCTCTTCTTGAAGCAATTAGCACACACTCAACAATAGAGCATCACCATCAACATGATCTGAATCAGTCCATTCAGGAATTTTTTTCTTTAATGTGCAGCCTACATACACCTCGAAGTGTGCGTAAACAATGATTTTGTGGATACTTGTACAAGGTTGCCCCCCTTCTTCCAGTTGGGTAGTCAAAGATCCATACTTCTGCTAATAAATGTTTTTCCGCCTTCAATTTCCACACTCTCTTCTCAGCCGAGTTTCTCTCTAATGTGCGGGTAATATTTTACAACGGCTAAAGCACAAAGTTCTGGTTCAAGTTGATCTTTAACTGGAGAAGGCTCAGTGGTTGGAGGACAAGCATCTAGATCATTGTTCATTCAGAGCGGATCAGAGAACCGATGTGAATGATTTCTGTCAATCTGGGGCAGCACAGAGTTCATGTTGGTTTGTTAAAAAAACTGTTTCTGATTCCATTATTTAGTTCTTTTGATTTTATTTTTTCATTGATACTGAACTGGTCATTTATTTATTTTTTGGATGCAGATTTGGGAATCCAAATTTAATGAACAAATTTGATGTTTACAGGTATGCAAATCAGCCTAGTTTAAGTATAAGTAGCTTATCGCATTCGTTTGCGTCAACTGATATGTGCAGGAATTTTTGGATAAACCTGTTGGATTAGTACACTGAATAAAACTCTTTATGAACATAACATCCATATGTTAGGCACTGAATCTGTCTTGAAAATATGCATTTATTATGAAATTGTTTCAACTTTTGAAGACCTGTTGATTTGTATATACACGTATCTGTTATGCAGATTTCCTGTAGTCTTTCGGGTTTAAATCATAGTGCACAATGCAAGATCTTGATGGACGTATCCTACAGTAGCTTGTATACCGCAGATGCCAATGAGCTGGACGTATTGGTTTAATGGCTCAACATAGAAGCAACAAGTTTATAGCCTTATACATGACGTGCTCGAATCCTTTTGCTGGAATTTGGAGTTTCGCATGAAGTACTTTTGAATGAAAATGTTCTGTGTAATTTTTTTGTAATGATGCGATTATACTTTGTATGCCATCCTTATGAACTTTAAATGTGAACTTTGAAGCTTGAATGGATATTTGGACATAACTTGTAATGGCCATTGAAATCTTTGTAATGGTTTTTGAATAGTCGAAACTCGAACCTTTAACAAAGATAAACATAATGCTATGTAGACTTGACTCAATCACCAAATACAAACTTTGCGCAATATGGCCATATCAATGCACCAAAAAATTTCTTAGCCTTTCATTTCAAAATTCCTTGGTTTACCTCGACTGAATCTTGAATGAGATTTTGCATTATGGATGAATCTTGCAACCTTAAAATGTTGATCCACTTGAAAGTCTCGCTAGTAGAACATATCCATATAAATGGGCTTTCTAATCTACATGCTTGAATCGGCCATAAAGGAGTCATAAACCGATACTTTGAATTATGCTTCTTGATTATTTGCCAACGGAATTCATGACACATATGAGCCCTTGAGTCGGTCAACGCTCGGTAAGAAAATGAAATCAGTATACTTCCATGGCATGTTTAATCAATTAACCTTAATCTCAATTGAATCCATAAATTCTAGTCATCTTGAATTTGAAACAAACACCTTTCATTTGATAAAATGAGCTAAATGAACTCCTGACCCATAGCTTAACTAACAAGACATATCTGGACTTGATAAAACCCAAAGCAATCCTTAATCGCTCGTCAAAGGAGAAAACTTTGATTCAATCCCTTAGGAATCTTGGAAAAAAGTCGACTTATAAAGCAAGTAGTCCTTAGATGATGACGAACCTCCAACAAGGGGAGGGTAGTGCTCTATGTAGCCTTGAAGTGAGACTTTAGTCGAATAAACCTCCATTGAAGAACCACTACCAAGCTTGAACAAAATGAAGAGAAACCCCGATTCTCTTGATCTGGTATAGGGAAGTAAATCCTAATCTCTGACATTGATAAAATTGAAGGGATAATAGCCCTTGAAGTTTAATGAAGAAAGAAATTCTCATGACCACGACTCACAATCCTAATTCCACTGCTCACTGCCTGAATAAGAAATCAGCCTTTATTGGATACGAACACCTTAACCATTGCGAAACCCTGATATCACACAACCACTGAACTTTGAACCTCAAGCGCTTTATTGAATGTAAATGTATGTTAATGACCTAATGGTATATATATATATATATATATATATATATATATATATATATATATATATATATATATATATATATATATATATATATATATATATATATATATATATATATATATATATATATATATATATATATATATATATATATATATATATATATATATATATATATATGAATGCAAGGGCCTAAGCCGAATAGAAGAAATTAGGAGGGCAAATTTTGGGGTGCAACACATTTATTCCAAGAAAGTTTGGTTGACACTCAACTGGATTGGTTCTATCAGCTAGGAGGAGCTGACATCCATACCTGGGAAGACTTGGCTACTGCTTTCTACAAGCAGTACCAATACAATGCTGGCCTGGCACTAACTCGAGTGCAACTGCAGAATATGTCCATAGGCTCAAAAGAAAGGGTTCAAGGAATATGCACAAAAATGGAGGGATCTAGCTGGTAGAGTACAACCTCCTATGAATGATCGCGAAATGGTATACATGTTCATGGGCACTCTGACGGACCCATTCTTCAACTTACTGATTGGGAGTTCCTTATCCGGGTTCACAGAGATGGTTCTGACTAGAGAAAGAATCGAAAGTGGTATCAAGAGTGGGAAGATCCCGATGGCTGCATCTTCTAATGCTGAGAAGAAGCCATTTAGTGGTAAGAGGTAAGCCAATGCTTTGCACGTCCAGAAGGGTCGTAATAAGACAGACTACCACCAATCCGTGGGGGAAATGCTGGTCTCTAATTCAGCACGCATGCAACGACCACAACAATGGGGTAACCAACAAAGGCAAGAGGATCCTAAGAGACAGTTTACCCAAATCAACATGCCACTGTCACATGCATTGCAACACATGTTAAAGATGAATCTGATTATGGTGATAGGCCCTCATCCAAACCCTAAGACTTCCTCTCCTAACTATAATCCTGATGCAAGGTGTGCCTATCATTCTGGCAGTCTGAGGCACGATACTAATGATTTTTGGGTGCTGAAATACAAGATTCAGAATATGATTGACGCCAAGGAGATTGAGTTCGACCCTCTTGAGACTCCCAACATGATCACTGCTCCCATGCCAAATCATGTCTAGGATCAAAAGCATTTTTGTTCATTTGAATTCTCAAGTTGTATTTTCTTTGTTTATTCAAACAATTATTGTCATGTCAAAACTTTGTTATTTCATTAATGCATTACACATGTTTGTCTTGAGTTAATTTGTTTTCATTATGCTTAAACTGCTTTATACTTCCTTTTCGTGATATTCAACTCTCGATCAAAAGCTCTAAGCCTTTAGAGGGAGGATGACGAAAATGATACCACAATCCATACAATATGCTTTTGAATAGACCTTGTTGACGATGTACATGCGTTGTTTCAAATCCTAAACAATGGAGTTATAAGGAAGATAATCCCTAGTCAACCCCTTTGAGCCTAAGAAGTAGGAGTTTTTCTTTTCACACAAATTAAAACTGTTAATCATAACCTGGGGCGGAGTAGTTTTCTCAGTTAATTCAGATGTGCACTCAATCGCAAACTTTCCCTTCATACATGACAAATAGTGTAGAAGATACTCTCCGAAATATGGTGATGGTTCCGCATAATCATTAAAGCTGACTGTCATTATTTCTCACGATAAAAGTCCATTAAGTCAAAACCTACGAAGGAGACTTAACAAAAACTGGGGCATCCCGCTGACTGTAATCACAAAAAGAAACAGTTCAGGCAAAAGAAGGGATAACGAAAACAAAAAAGAGGTTACTACAAATCCTCGACAAAAAAGACTACAAAAATGACTGCCTCTTTCAAATAAACTTTCAGTATTCGAACCATCACTAGAATATCAAGGACAAGATGCCGGACTCAATCGGGATCTAAATGCACAATTAACTGAGTATAAGACTGAAGAACATCACGAAGAATAGGTGGGTACAAATAAATTTTGAGCCTTTATCCATTGTTTCTTAAACCGTGAACCAGACCACGTTATAACCCTTAAAAGCCCTAGCTGGAGCATGGGTTAGTTCGAAAGCATATTGTTACAAAATGTATCCTGACTCCTGCAGGGTTCGCTATAAATCCCGAGTTAATATCACAGTTTTACAAAATTTATCTATTTTACTAAAAAATGAATTTTTAAACTTCAGGACAGACATGAGTTTTGCATTCTTTAAATAACATTGTTTGCACATGGTTAATTGTTCAAATGACAGAGAAATTCACACAATGAACATTCAGTGAACAAAAACCTTCTCAACAAAAAGGATCACCTCAAGTGAAAGAACACTTCCAACCAGGGGGCACGGCGTGATCATTGTCCATCATCTGAGGCAGTCAAGTCAAGATTCAAGGAATCTCTCAAAAACGCCAAATAGCCGGGGCAGATCTCCATCTGAATCACCTGGGGCATTGGGTATGAATCTCGGCAATGAATCCTATATGATCAAACAAACATCTTCTAGCAGTATGGTAACACTCACTATTATGGATAATGACAATTCTCCGTACCCTCCGTACCCGATGAACGTGGACATAGCCAGAAAATACTACGCATGAAAAGGACCCGCTAGGTTGACTGGCCTAGACAATAATAAGGGCATCCCGGCGAACCAAAAGGGTTCGGGAAAAATTAGGGATAAAAACAAAAATCTGTACACCCGGCAAGTCGAAAACCTGAAAAGGCAGCTTGGGCAAAAAAGGGTATCCCGATGGACTGAAAATTTGAAAAGACAGTCTAGGAAAAAGTTAGGGATTAAAGCGTACGACTACGTCCCGTCATCTTTTCATTTGATCAAAATTTACCAAGCACCCCAGGAGTTGGGATGCCACTCAACCATCCACACAGTCTCCACAAGTACTTTCTCTAGCAGGTATAGAGACAAGGGCATCTTACACAAGGTCGTCGCTATATCTCCAGCTTATAGCTTGGTGATGGCAGGTGTTCTTGTATCCCCAGCAGAACAGGGATTTCCAGCTACCACCCCGACATCAGGTTTTCCCCAACGAAGTCATCAAACTTCACAGGATTCCCCAATAGGATTCCTCATGCACTGCACAGAGCTTTCCTTCCCCAACAGATTTTATTCCTCTAACAGCGGAAGATCATCTCCCAGCAGTTCAACTTTAACAAAATCCTGAGACCTACATTCTTCATCGCTAGCTTCAACCAAGGATTTATTTTCCCTAATTCAACAACGCTGCAGAAGTGCTTAGCCATCTGAGTTTCCTGGATCATGGTGCGAGCCATTTCTTGCAGTATTGTATTTTTCCTATCTACAACCCCATTTTGTTGTGGAGTTCTAGGGCAATAAAAATAATGAACTATTCCATTTTAATCAAAAAGTTTTTCAAAATCTTTGTTTTCAAATTCTCCACCATGATCGCTTCTAACTCTGACTATTTTGCAATCTTTTTCATTTTGCACTTGTGAACAGAAGGAAGCAAATACAGAGTATGACTCATCCTTGTGTTTCAAGAATTTTACCCATGTCCATCTGTTATAATCATCAATAATGACATGTCTATATTTCTTACCATTGACAGAAGCAGATTTCACTGGTCCAAATAAGTCAATGTGAAGAAGTTATAATGGCCTAGAAGTAGAAACAACCTTTTTAGCTTTGAAAGAGGTTTTTGAAAATTTGTATTTTTGACAAGCTTCATAGAGAGAATCTGAAGTATACTTCACATTGGGCAAGCCTCTGACTAATCCAAGTTTATTTAGTCGAGAAATTTTTCTCAAGCTAACATGACCCAGACGTCGATGACAAACCCATTGCTCTTCTTGAACAGTCACAAGACATTTTACATTTTGATTTTTCAAAATTGATAATCTCATTTTATAAATATTTTTCTTCCTTTTTCCATTAAACAGAATTGAGCCATCCTTCTGACTAACAGCTTTACAAGACGTTTGATTAAAGATGACGTCATAACCATTGTCACTAAGTTAACTAATTGACAATAAGTTATACATCAAACCCTCGACTAAAAGAACATTATTAATAGAAGGGAGGTTACCATTACCAATCGTTCCATAGCCGATGATCTTTCCCTTTTGATTACCTCCGAACCTAACAACGCCTCCAGACTTAAATTCCAAATCTTAGAACATATGCCTTTCACCCGTCATGTGTCGCGAGTATCCACTCTCTAGTACCATAAGTGGTGTTTCAGTGGCGCCATCAAGGAAATCTGCAATGTAGATTATCTGATCCTTAGGTACCCATTTTCTATGTCCTCTTTTATTAAAAGTTCTATAGGTTCTGACACCTTTGGACTTTCGTGCAACAGGATAATCATGTGAAATTTGTGCATGATACTTTGGTTTAGTAAATTTTTTCAGTGTCTGTGTTTGTGATACATTAGTATTAAAACTTTCTTGTTCTGGACATTTCAAAATTGTGCCAACAAGCACGAAATGTTCAGAAAGAGGTTTTGGTTTGACATTCAGAGTCTCATCAATTTTCTTTGATGGTCCTGAATATCCCAATCCTCTGCTTCCATTTCTACTAACACTATTAATCATTGGACCCATTTTACTTCTATCTATGCTTTTAGCAAGAAAGTACTGAAACACTCTATTATATATGGTTACTTCATAAATATAGATTTAGTAGAGATTATCTCTTCTTCCAACATAGAAACTTTACTTTTGAGAGCTAGGTTTGATTTTTTTAAAACAAATATTTTCTCTTTTAATTTTGAAATAATTTGCTCATCATTAGTAGAGCTTCCAGAAGTAACTACAAACTTCTTTTTCATATTTTTGTATTTCCTTAGAAGATTTTGATATCTTTTCATTAACTCAGATAAACCAATTTCAAGTTCATAACGAGTTATAAAGAAAGTACCTCATTGCCATCATCAGAGTCTGACTTATCATCAAGTGTCAGTTCGTCTTCTGATGTTTTATCATTTGTGCTGGTTCTGGCCATGAGTGCCACATTTGCATTCTTTTCATCAGAATCTTCATCTTCTTATTCTGAATCATCCCATGTTGACATGAGACCCTTCTTAGCTTTGTAAGCCTTCTTAGGCTTCTTGTCTTTGTTAAACTTTGGACAATCCTTTTTGTAATGTCCAGGCTCTTTACATTCAAAGCAAATGACTTCTTTTTCAGAAGTATACCTCTGACTAGAAGTGGATTCACCTCTTCCATGTGTTCTTCGTTGACCTCCGAACTTGCTTTGTATGTGCTTCCAAATTTTATTGATTCTTCTGGATATTAGAGAGAGTTCATCATCATCTGAATCTGCTTCAGATTCTTTCTTAGCTTGATAAGCTTTGGTTTTCCCATAAGAACACTTTATAGAAACTAATTTTACCCTCTTATGAGGTTCATCTTGTTCTAGCTCTATTTCATGACTTCTTAAAGAGATAATCAGCTCCTCAAGAGAAGTGTTGTTCAAATCCTTTGCCAATTTTAAGGCAGCTACAATTGGTCTCCATTTAATTGGCAGACCTCTAATAATCTTTTTAACGTGATCTACAGTGGAGTAACCTTTATTCAGAATCTTAAGTCCTGCCACAAGAGTATGAAATCTTGAAAACATCGTTTCCACAAATTCGTCATCTTCCATCTTGAAGGCTTCGTATTTTTGAATTAAGACCAAAACCTTTGTTTCCTTTACTTGTGCATTGCCTTCATGCATCATTTGAAGAGAGTTAAAAATAGACTTTGCAGTTTCTCTATCTGTAATTTTCTCATATTCATTATATGAAATGGCACTAAGAAGAGTTATTCTTTCTTTGTAGTGATTTATGCATACTTTCTTTTGTGCTTCAGTCATTGCACTTCTTGAAATCTTATAACCTTTATCATCTACTGGGTGAGTGTAGCCATTAACTACCAAGTCTCATAGATCCAAGTAATATGTTAGAGAGTAACTTTCTATTCTATCCTTCCAATAGTCAAATTTATCCCCATCAAACATATGAGGTTTTAAACTATAGTGATCTTTGTCATTATCCTTATTATCAACAATGGAAGTAGGTGTAGCCATTGGTTTTTCACACACACTAGATCGATACTGGACATTGTTAAGTGTTGATGAAAATTCAAAATTTTTATCTCCTTCGAACCGGAGCTCTGATGCCAATTGAAGGTGTGAAAAACACAAGAAAGGGGGGGGGGGGTGAATTGAGTTTTCAAAACAAAAACTTTTCTTTAAAAATATTCTCCTTTAAGTTAAAATGATTTTTATTTCACTCTTGATAATAACAATAATTAAGAATAGGAAGTGAAGAAAAGTGTATGTTTATAATAGTTCACTTGAAAATTATCAAGTTAGTCTAGTCCATCCGCCAAGGTGATTTCGCCTCACTCAATCGAGGACTTAATCCACTATAACCAAAATTTATTACAATATGAGCAAGCTACCTGCAACTGACTAAAAACCTCTAAAACTCTCTAGTTATAGACTTCTCAAGGATTCAAACGTACCCGGTTCCTTAAAGAAAATCAAATAATAATCAATCTGATTATTATAATGCACAAGCTACATGCAAGTGACTCACAACCTCTAAAAATCTCAAGTTATAGACTTCTCAAGGATTCAGACCTACCCGGTCCCTTAAGGAATGTCAAACAACAGTTTAAATACAAGTTTTGTTTACAAGAGTGTTGCTTCTACACAAGCATAATTTGCAAACTATGTTTAAGAATAATGACTTAAAAATATGAAAGCTATGAACAACGTTTGTGCATGATTATTCAGTGAATCAACAACTTTCTCTCTTATTCTTCAAGCCTTTATATATCCAAATAAAATAATATATACTTTGAGGAGTACTCTTGGAATTTTCATAATCAATGGTAGCTTGAACAGTAACGTGGGGGACAAGATCGTGCGACGCATCCGTCCTTTCACGGTAGTGAAATGAAATGTTGTTTGTACATGTACTATTTATACCATGTTAACCTGGCCATCCTTGATTTCCAATAATCCCGTTGATAAACCCATCAGTGAAAAGTTCTAACGGCCATAGTATGTAGACAAGTTTGAAGAAATGAAATAGTTTGAGAATGATTCAAGGATAAAGACTTGATGAAAGACTAAAGATGAGGAGAGATATAAATAGTCACAAAAGTAGTTCAAGAAAGAGAATCAAACAACATCACTGATTGCTAAAAGAAGTGAGTTAAAGGAGAAGTAGATCAAACATTACGATGAAAGAACACGAAAACGTTTAATTTGCATATGACAGAGAATGTCAAACAGAGGCATGGAAGTGTGACATGAGATAACTGTTCCCAATACATATTGAAGAGGAGTAGTTAAACTGTAATCATGATTAATAAATTTCAAGAAAAATAATTGCTCATGCATATAACTCGCTACTCCTACTTGTTCCACGATATAACATCAACCACTTTACACACCATTAAGATAGCACAACAAATCTATATCATCCAACATGGTCTCGTCTATTATCAACAATGGATTGAGGGTGATCAGTTCCTCAATTTGTCAATTGGTATTTGACAACCATAAGGGAGTATAAATCATCGTACCAAACTATAATAACGTTTCCTTAAAACTCGTATTTAAGTTTTCTAAAACATAACATGTCTAATCCTCATTCACCCACCATCCCACAATGATCAATCATTTTCTAACTCACGATCTGTTGGCATATCAATACATTACAAACCCTTTCACTCCAGTCTGAGTCTTTATCTACATAAAGGATTCTAGCAACATTCTTAAACTCTTAATCCTCTTCCGAATTTCACAACATCAAAAATACATGTATCTCCACCTCTCAAACTCATTCCAATCACACTCTCAACATTATCATCTTATCTAACAACATTTCATATATATCTACACATTACACAACTACCATAATAATCATCTAAGCTCAACAAGCTACTAACCTCTATAACAGACTTCGTCGTTCTCCAACTTATAATTTAATCCACCTTGAATGTATCTACATACACTTTCACTTAGAAATAAAATTACTCAAGAGAACTCTTCTCCCAAAACTATAGCATACATCCTGACAACTTAGCATAAATCTTCCTCCTTTTTTACACCTTAAATTCCTCAAAACTTCACACTCATCTTTCGTTCTAATTAATAAAACCAAATCTTCCCAAATGATACCTTTGATTTCACCATTTACTTTAAATAAATCTTCCAATTTCTCCTTTGATTCATCCAACTCGGACGCTGACGTCCCGTACAACACTGAAGAACAAGTATAGTCCCAAAGACAAGCTTAACAACAAACTGCACTTACTTCCAATATCATCACGTGATAAATGAATATATTACAGCTACTGGAACCATTTTTAAAATGAATCTCATTTTGTTAGCTTTCTAACGCTTCAACGGAACTCAAATCGGATGCCTGGAACTCTAGTTATGAATTTTTGAAGTCCCACAATAATTTTGCAGTTTCCTCCGATTCGCTTATGGAAATTCCACTCTGAAACTCATTTGTCTTCAACTTAGACATATTCCAAACAACTCTTAACATATCTCGTGCTCCCAAACTTCTTATAACTCGAGAGATGCATTCCTTCGCCAAAGTTCATATTCCAAAACACTAGGGCAACAATTCTTTCCGCAACGCTACTCACTTCTTCAAATTTTGACTCAGACTCGCGATTCGCAACTACTTATCAATGTCAACTACTTTCGACAATCACTTATGTGATTCCAACTCAAAAGTTAGAACAACTTTATTACTCCATCATTGTTCAAACATCGACATCTTACACTTGCTTCGTAAATCAACAAATATTACATTGCTCTTCATTCTTCGAGAAGTAAGCACCAATAATGTATGATCAATTTCTATCAAGGCGTTCTAACTCGACTAACAACAAGACCTTAAATCCAATTCACCTTCAACTTAGGGAACAACAAGACTCTAACAATTCTTGCATTGTCGTCATCGGCAACACACCAAACCAACACCTTTCAATTGAACATATCCGAGAAGAAAAGCTTCTCCCCCACTTATCTTCAACCAACTTCCTGCATACAACTCGATTAGAAAAACAACAAGCACCGACAGTGTTTCACACACTTTTCACACACTAAGGAATAAACGACATTAGACAACTTGGTCGGACAGACGGACCTGCTCTGATACCACTATTGTAACACCCCAAATTATACCCGGTAGTTATAATGAAAAATCAGAGTAATTAAAATTTTCTAACACATTTGAGATATCACAATTCAACATGTTACAACATATAAACTGATACATAACGCTTTAGTTTTCAGAGGATCATATAACAAATTGCATCAGATTTTAAAACAAAACCACTTCTTTTTATTAATAACGCAGCAGAATCATAATTACAACTTCAAGTAGCATCATATATCTCATTCAACTAAAACAACTTGAGAGACAACATATTATTTCATATAATTAAGCCTAGGATTCCACAACTAAAACAATTTCAACAAGTAAACGACTATTTATTTATTTCCCCCCGAGTGCTACGTATCAGAGCGACCAACCGACTTTGAACTAATAAGGCTAAGCAAATCTTCATTCTTTAATACCTGCACGTTACCAACAGAGGGCAATAATCAAACAACAAGGAGTGAGATTCTTAAATCGTATAAGTGGGCGCATGATAAATTATATATTAGAATCAGGTCGTGCAAAAATTACCACTTCACAACAACAATCGCAATAAGATATCATCAGAATGCAACAATTAATTCATCAACACAATAGCTCAATTGTACAACTTAGATTACGACTCGATGTCATGCAAATGCATGTGATACCATTGGAGCAGAACTCCCAACTTAGAAAATCTGCCAATAAATAGAGGCATCAACAAGGCATAAGCCTTCAACTTAATATTTTGCCAATCCAGGCCAACGTGGTGCCAATCCAGGCCAACTTAATAATGCAAATGTACGTGACTTAATGAATGCAATAATCACATCACAACAATGTATTCGACAACATTGGCATAAGCCTACAACTTAATCAACTTATCAATCACAACATATTCAACAACAACAATGTATTCAACAACGTTGGCATAATCCTACAATTTAGTACGTCACAACAACAATATCATATAAGCAATTAGTAATGTGACAACAACATAATTTATTCGATAATAACTTATTCACAACAATAACCAACAACACAATCCCATATACCAGAACCATTCAACTTAATTCGACTTCACCTGTAAATCAAATTGATTCTACATAATTCTAACAAAACAAATCAACTAAAAATACCCACATGTATATATGACTTATTCCGATAATTTCAACTAATTCCAATTAAACAATTTTATCGCCCAAATCTACAATTCGGCTAGTCGGTACTATTTTATACATACGTTATTACTACTATTTATTTATACTGCTACTAATCAATTTATTCTACTAAATTACGCTACCTCAGCTATTTATCTCAGTTCCATTATTGGTCTCTGCCAAAACTACTTGTTCGCTATCCACAACTTCTACCGATAACTCTCAGCTAAATTGTTACATCTGCCACTAATATACTACTCTGTTAAATTATTTATTATCAACTCTGCAACTAAAACCATCAGTGCTAGTTTAATTTCTACATCTACTACTAACATAATTCTACTAATTATTAACTCTGCTACTTTATTCTACTGTTCCTCTATATTTACCACTTATTATTGTTTATGCTATTATCCTTTATCACATAAAACAATTCTACAAAAATATGCTACTTCTATTAATGTTCCTTCTGCTATAACATGCTACTGATAATAATAGTTAATTTGTTCCCAAACTGCTTTTCTATTAATAAACTCTATACTGATACCATATAAAATTTATACAGTATAGTGCCACAGAAAACAGAACAAAAAAAGTGCCTTGCCTACACTCAGTGCCAACAGCACTTTCCTCCCACCAATGCCCTAGTGCCGATCGGCACATCCTCTTTTCTCCCAAGGTTTCTGAACGGCACCCCTTATATACAACAAACAACTGTCGTTCGAAAGCATCCAAACAACAACAAGTTGCCGTTCGGCAGCATCTAAACAAATGCCATCAATATTTTCTTCTTCTTTCGTCCACTCAGTACTGTTTTAATGGATTTTCTGCTAATGTTTACTATTCTAAATCCAATCCAGAGAAGTATATAACACAGTAATACACCAATTCCTTGACAATTCTTTAGTCACATCAATTTTTAATAATGTTTATCATAAGAACACAAACCAACACAAATCAACAGACAGTAATAACCCCAAAAACTAATTCCCACATACAAAATATCATATACCCCATTATAGGATAAGAAACCCCACCCTTACCTGGTTTGGTTTACTACTCTATGTGTCTCCAATTTGAATCTCCTCTTGGCCTCTTGGTTCAACTTCACTTAGCTCTCTTCTTCTTCTCCAAAAACCCTATTTTCCTCTTTCTCTTCTCCTTCCGGATAACACTAACTCTCTTCCTTTTTCCTATTTTCTAATAATAATATATATTATTCTATTAATCCAAATAATAGTGTTTCTCTTAGTGGGACTACATACACACCCCACTACTACTACTATCACAACTTAAGCCTAATTAAATAAATAGTCACATAATATAATCTAATATTATTTCCAATAATATTCTTCAACTATGATCGATCCACACTTTAAATAAAATTAACTCGCAAATAATATTCTAATAATAATTCTCCGACTAAACCGTCTAATTTATCCGACTATCAACTTACCGCTCAACTCAACATATTTATCCAATTATGCTTCTTAGAATAATACTGATAATTCTCAAATTAATTCCACCAAATTAAATCCTATTATTTAATATTCCAACTTAATAAAATAATTCCGACTTGACGATAAAATTCAATTAATATAAAGTATTCAAAACAATATTCAATTAAATAAATAATTAAATATTGGGGCGTTACAACTCTCCCCCTCTTAGAATATTTTCACCCTCGAAAATCTACTCGATACAACCATCCTCAACTTCGTTTTCCAACTTTCGACAACACTCTGACATAACAACTTCCACAGAAGAAATGTAACAACCATAACTCATTTATATTTGGATATACCACGTCACCTCTTAACAACTTTCCCAACACCAAAGTGCGTATACAACTTTATTCTCATACGTATATGCATGTCAACTATCAACAAAATATCAACAACTCTATTCACCATTATAGTGACATCAACATGGTCAGCAAAATTAACTTCGTCATATTATGGCGTATTATTCATCCTTTATGACAACAAACAACAACATCACGGAAACGGGAACAAAATCATTACAACATCAACTTAACTGTATAACTCCGCAAGCATACCCATAGCTCACCATCAACCAACAATCCACAACAATCTTCTTATAAAATCCGCAAATATTTACTAGCAAACTTAGTACTATGGCATATCATCTCTACATCAGCAATCTACCAAATCAAGCATGTAGATTAAGACACACCATTCTTATAGACTTCTGATGATTTAATCCTTCACTTCTAACGAGCCGTACACGTATAGCAATTTTGCCACATCACACTTCAGTCGCGCAACTCTGATCACCCATCTTAAGTCATTGCCCTCATTAAATTTTCTGTCGATTATATGGTTTACAAGTTTCAATCTAATTTCTTACTTTCCTCAACATTCACCATAAAACCATTGTTCACTTGATATTCTCAATCTTTCACATTTGCAATGTTAGCTCGCATATAACTCGCTACTCCGACTTGTTCCACAATATAACATCAACCACTTTACACACAATTAAGATAGCACAACAAATCTATATCATCTAAGATGGTCTCGTCTACTATCAACAATGGATTGAGGGTGATTAGTTCCTCAATTTGTCAATTAGTATTTGACAACCATAACGGAGTATAAATCATCGTACCAAACTATAATAGAGTTTCCTTAAAACTCGTATTCAAGTTTTCTAAAACACAACATGTCTAATCCTCATTCACCCACCATCCCACGATGATCAATAATTTTCTAACTCGCAATCTGTTGGCATATCAATACATTACAAACCCTTCCACTCCAGTCTGAGTCTTTATCTACATAAAGGATTCTAGCAACATTCTCAAACTCTTAATCCTCTTCCGAATTTCACAACATCAAAAATACATGTATCTCCACCTCTCAAACTCATTCCAATCACACTCTCAACATTATCATCTTATCTAACAACATTTCATATATATATACACGTCACACAACTATGATAGTAATCATCTAAGCTCAACAAGCAACTAACCTCTATAACAGACTTCGTCGTTCTCCAACTTATAGTTGAATCCACCTTGAATGGATCTACATACACTTTCACTTAGAAATAAAATTACTCAAGAGAACTCTTCTCCCAAAACTATAACATACATCCTGACAACTTAGCATAAATCTTCCTCCTTTTTGACACCGTAAATACCTCACAACTTCGCACTATCGTCCTTCTTTCTAATTAATAACACCAAAGCTTACCAAATGATACCTTTGATTTCACCATTTACTTTAAATAAATCTTCCAATTGCTCCTTTTATTCACCCAACTCGGACGCTGACGTCCCGTACAACACTGAAGAACAAGTCTAGTCCCAAAGACAAGCTTAACAACAAACTGCACTCACTTCCAATATCATCACGTGATAAATGAATCTATTACAGCTACTGGAACCATTTTAAAAATGAATCTTATTTTGTTATCTTTCCAACGCTTCAAATGGAACTCAAATTGGATGCCCGGAACTCTAGTTATGAATTTTTGAAGTCCCACAACAATTCTACAGTTTCCTGCGATTCGCTTATGGAAATTCCACTCCGAAACTCATTTGTCTTCAACTTAGACATAGTCCAAACAACTCTTAACATATATCATGCTCCCAAACTTCTTATAAATCGATAGATGCATTCCTTCGCTAAAGTTCATATTCCAAAACACCAGGGCAACAATTCTTTCCGCAACGCTACTCACTTCTTCAAATTTTGACTCAGACTCGCGATTCACAACTACTTATCAACATCAACTACTTTCGACAATCACTTATGTGATTCCAACATAAAAGTTACAGCAACTTTATTACTCCATCATTGTTCAAACATTGATATCTTACGCTTGCTTCGTAAGTCAACAAATATTACATCGCTCTTCATTCTTCGAGAAGTAAGCACCAACAATGTATGATCAATTTCTCTCAAGGCGTTCTAACTCAACTAACAACAAGATCTTGAATCCAAGTCACCTTCAAATTCGGGAACAACAAGACTCCAACAATTCTTGAATTATCATCGGCGGCAGCACACCGAACCAACACCTTTTAATTGATCATATCCGAGAAGCAAAGCTTCTCCCCCACTTATCTTCAACCAACTTCCTACATACAACTCGATTAGAAAAACAATAAGCACCGACAGTGTTTCACACACTTTTCGCGCACTAAGGAATAAACGACATTAGACAACTTGGTCGGACGGGCCGACCTGCTCTGATACCACTATTATAACACCCTAAATTCTACCCGGTAGTTATAACAAAAAATCAGAGTAATTAAAAATTTCCAACACATTTGGGATATCACAATTCAACATGTTGCAACACATAAACAGATACATAACACTTTAGTTTTCGGAGGATCATATAACAAATTGAATCAGCTTTTAAAACAAAATCACTTCTTTTTATTAATAACGCAGCAGAATCATAATTACAACTTCAAGTAGCATCATATATCTCATTCAGCTAAAACAACTTGAGAGGCAACATATTATTTCATATAATTAAACTTAGGATTCCATAACTAAAACAATTTCAACAAGTAAATGACTATTTGTAAATTTCCCCTCGAGTGCTACGTATCAGAGAGACCAACCGACTTTGAACTAATAAGGCTAAGCAAATCTTCATTCTTTAATACTTTCACATTACCAACAGAGGACAACATTCAAACAACAAGGGGTGAGATTCTTAAATCGTATAAGTGAGCACATGATAAATTATATATTAGAATCAGGTCGTGCAAAAATCACCACTTCACAACAACAATCACAATAAGATATCATCAGAATGCAACAATTAATTCATCAACACAACAACTCAATTGTACAACTTAGATTACGAATTGATGTCATGCAAATGCATGTGGCACCATTGGAGCAGAACTCCCAACTTAGAAAGTCTGCTAATAAATAGAGGCATCAACAAGGCATAAGCCTTCAACTTAATATTTTGCCAATCCAGGCCAACGTGGTGCTAATCCAGGCCAACTTAATAATGCAAATGTATGTGACTTAATGAATGCAATAATCACATACAACACAACAATGTATTCGGAAACATTGGCATAAGCCTACAACTTAATCAACTTATCAATCACAACATATTCAACAACAACAATATCTTCAACAACGTTGGCATAAGCCTACAATTTAGTACATCACAACAATAATATCATATCAGCAATTAGTAATGTGACAACAACATAATTTATTTGATAATAACTTATTCACAACAATAACCAACAACACAATCCCATATACCGGAACCATTCAACTTAATTCGACTTCACCTGCAAATCAACTTGATTCTACATAATTCTAACAAAACAAATCAACTAAAAATACCCACATGTATATATGACTTATTCTGACAATTTCAACTAATTCCAGTTAACCAATTTTACCGCCCAAATCTACAATTCGGCTAATCGATATTGTCCTATACATACGTTATTACTACTATTTATTTATACTGCTACTAATCAATTTATTCTACTAAATTACGCTACCTCTTCTATTTATCTCAGTGCCATTATTGGTCTCTGCCAAAACTACTTGTTCGCTATCCACAACTTCTACCGATAACTCTTTGCTAAATTATTACATCTGCAACTAATATACTACTCTGTTAAATTATTTATTATCAACTTTGCAACTAAAACCACCACCGCTATTTTAATTTCTACATCTACTACTAACATAATTCTACTAATTATTAACTCTGCTACTTTATTCTACTGTTCCTCTATATTTACCACTTATTATTGTTTCTGCTATTATCCTTTATCACATAAAACAATTCTACAAAAATATGCTACTTCTATTAATGTTCCTTCTGCTATAACATGCTACTGATAAAAATAGTTAATTTGTTCCCAAACTGCTTTTCTATTAATAAACTCTATACTTATACCATAAAAAATTTATACAGCATAGTGCCACAGAAAACATAACAGAAAAAGTGCCATGCCTAACACTCAGTGCCAACGGTACTTTCCTCCCACCAATGCCCTAGTGCCGATCGGCACATCCTCTTTTCTACCAAGATTGTCGAACAGAAACCCCCATATATAACAACCAGTTGTCGTTCAACAGCATTCAAACAACAACAAGCTGCCGTTCGGCAGCATCCAGACACATGACATTAATATTTTCTTCTTCTTTCGTCCACTCGATATTGTTTTAATGGATTTTCTGCTACTGTCTACAATTCCAAATCCAATCCAGAGAAGTATATAACACAGTAATACACCAATTCCTTGACAATTCTTTAATCATATCAATTATTAATAATGTTTATCACAACAACACAAACCAACACAAATCAACAGACATTAATAATCCCATAAACTAATTCCCACATACAAAATATCATATACCCCATTATAGGATAAGAAACCCCACCATTACCTCATTTGGTTTGATGACTACTCCATGTGTCTCCAATTTGAATCTCCTCTTGGCCTCTTGTTCAACTTCACGTAGCTCTCTTCTTCTCCAAAAACCCCATTTTCCTCTTTCTCTTCTCCTTCCTGATAACACTAACTCTCTTCCTTTTTCCTATTTTCTAATAATAATATATATTATTCTATTAATCCAAATAATAGTGTTTCTCTTAGTGGGCTTACATACACACCCCGCCATTACTACTATCACAACTTAAGCTCAATTAAATAAATAGTCACATAATATAATCTAATATTATTTCCAATAATGTTCTTCAACTATGATCGATCCACACTTTAAATAAAACTAACTCGCAAATAATATTCTAAAAATAATTCTCCGAATAAACCGTCTAATTTATTTGACTATCAACTTACCGCTTAACTCAACATATTTATCCAATTATGCTTTTTAGAATAATACTGATAACTCTCAAATTAATTCCACCAAATTAAATCTGATTATTTAATATTCCAACTTAATAAAATAATTCCGACTTGACGATAAAATTCAATTAATATAAAGTATTCAAAACAATATTCAATTAAATAAATAATTAAATATCAGGGCGTTACAACTCTCCCCCTCTTAGAATATTTTCGCCCTCGAAAATCTACTCGATACAACCATCCTCAACTTTGTTTTCCAACCTTTCCGCAACACTCTGACATAACAACTCCCACAGAAGAAATGTAACAACCATAACTCACTTATACTTGGATATACCACGTCACCTCTTAACAACTTTCCCAACACCAAAGTGCGTATACAACTTTATTCTCATACGTATATGTATGTCAACTATCAACAAAATATCAACAACTCTATTCACCATTATAGTGACATCAACATGGTCAGTAAAATTAACTTCGTCATATTATGGAGTATTATTCATCCTTCATGACAACTAACAACAACATCGCGGCAACGGGAACAAAATTATTACAACATCAACTTAACTGTATAACTCCGCAAGCATACCCAAAGCTCACCATCAACCAACAATCCACAATAATCTTCTTATAAAATCCGCAAATATTTACTAGCAAACTTAGTACTCTGGCATATCATCTCTAAATCAGCAATCTACCAAATCAAGCATGTAGATTAAGACACACCATTCTTATAGACTTCTGATGTTTTAATCATTCACTTCTAACGAGTCGTACACGTATAGCAATTTTGCCACATCACGCTTCAGCCGCACAACTCTCATCATCCATCTTAAATCATTGCCCTCATTAAATTTTCTGTCGATTATATGGTTTACAAGTTTTAATCTAATTTCGGACTTTACTCAACATCCACCATAAAACCATTGTTCACTTGATATTCTCAATCTTTCACATTTGCAACGTTAGCTCGCATATAACTCGCTACTCCAAATTGTTCCACGATATAGCATCAACCACTTTACACGCCATTAAGATAGCACAACAATTCTATATCATCCAACATGGTCTCGTCTACTATCAACAATGGATTGAGGGTGATCAGTTCCTCAATTTGTCAATTAGTAATCGACAACCACAAGGGAGTATATATCATCGTACCAAACTATATTAGTGTTTCCTTAAAACTCGTATTCAAGTTTTCTAAAACACAACATGTCTAATCCTCATTCACCCACCATTCCACGATGATCAGTCATTTTCTAACTCGCGATCTGTTGGCATATCAATACATTACAAACCCTTCCACTCTAGTCCGAGTCTTTATCTACATAAAGGATTCTAGCAACATTCTTAAACTCTTAATCCTCTTCCGAATTTCACAACATCAAAAATACATGTATCTCCACC